>BSBM01000361.1:41972500-42572500 GCA_027924585.1 Larix kaempferi | reverse complement strand
ACAACATATGCCCCAAATATAACAACATCTCACCAAGTGTGCCCCTCATCAAGGAGAAAGAATATGACAAGAAATTGAAGAATAGTTGTAGAAGCAAGCTGAAGGAGATGTGATCACTAACTGCCCTGTAGCTTAAACCTGCAACAAATGACTCCATTGTAGCTCCAAATGAAATGTCTGAATGGCCTCTCCAATTTCCAATTAGGATGGGAATCTTTCACCCTCGAAATTGGTACTAAGGCAAGTAGAGTAAACACTCCACAAACATGGACAAGCTATGCTCTCCAATATGCAAAATGATAAATGATCAAAATCTACTCTCCTTATTTTTTATTCAATTTTATAAACTTCCAAATACCTTCTTAGGTTGAATTCCATCCATGAGATTCATTCCAACTCAAATTAGGAAGATATTCCAATGTATGCCACTTGTCCCTCCATTCCTAGCCTCCTCCTTCACTCAATTCGAATGGGTGACTCTTTGGCTTCCCTAACTCCCTTGTGAGCCCTCTTGGAGGATATTTTTATCCCTGACATTTCATATATGTTGGATGAGAAATCAGGTCTGATTTGTGTCATAGGTGTCATAGCATATTCATCATTGTTGTCATAGAAGCTAGGGAATCTAGCCCAAGTGTCTCACTATCTCTCAAATGCCTCTTCCTCTTCCATGGGAATTACTCTTCCACTCGAATTCGACCTTCATTGATTCATGCCAATTATATTGACCTCCAAACTCCCCAATAACATTATACTCCACCTTGGATTCAAATGGGTGAGAATAGGATGCCATGTGGCATGAGTAATCTAGCTTTGTGTGGTTCCCACACCACCAATGTGTCTCCATGACCAAGTGCCACCTTATTTTCCTATCACAAATATTTGTTTAACCCATTTTAATATATTTTTGTCAATCTAACGTCCAGTTGGGGTTTAATAGCCCCCTGATTGAAAATCCCAATGTTTCCACCCCAACCTAGTAAACTAGTAGATTGGTGGAATTTTCTCTTTTGAGATTTATTTGAATGGGGACATTACAACCCTCCCCACCCAAGATGGATTTTGAAAAACCTACTTCCTTTCCAAAACTTTGCTTCCAAAACTTTCTTTCCCGAAACAATTGGAAACCAATGAGACTAAAAATTATTCCAGGGTCCCATTGCTTGTATTGCACTCCAACAATTAGGAGTGCTCTCCAACCCATACCATTAGGAAAGAGAATTCATGGATCCCATTTACTTGTATGCCTTCATCCAAACATCATAAGTACAATAGATAGATCATCAAAGTACATAACAACATAATAAAAATGTACATCAAGGAGGTGTCTCATCAAAGGATCATGAAAGTGCTTGTACCTATTAGGATATTCCTACACGCCATCCTAGTCCCACCAGTATTTTGATCACTTACATTTTCAGTCATGCATGCACTTTTAGGGTTTGCATGCATCATTTAGGGTTTGCATGCATTTTCATGCATTCCAGTCATCAGTCCAGCACCTAGCCCCCAGTTAGCTAGCCCCCGAGAGCTTCTCTCAGATTAGTTTTATCCCTCCTAGAGCTTAGTGTGCCCTTCCTCCTTGATTTAAGGAACCCACTCGTCCTTTCTCACCTACCAGTCCAGTTTACTTCTGTTATCCACCAGTCTTTCCTTGATTTGAGGCCAGACTGACTCCTCACTGCTGTTATCACTCCGATTGACCTTCCATGAGACATGATTACCTATTCTGACTGCAGTTAGCTCCTCATGCGCCCTCCACTAAGCCTCCTTTATTTAGTTAGTGTCTCCATGTGCAAGTTACATTTAGTTACACCTACCACACTCAGTTAGACTGAGTTTGACTAACGGTTGATAGTTACTTGTGCATTAATGACTCCACTGATGATTAGATAGACTACTAGTTGTGCTTCGATGACACTCCAGTGATCCTTTGATCACTCCATGAAGGCTAATTCGAATTGCCACCTTAGGCATTTGAATCCTCATGCATTGTACTATTTATTTGTCCATATTGTCATTAATTAATTAGTGTGTGTGAAGTATTTTTGCTTCTATATGAGTTCTACTGTATTATTATTCTGTTGCTCATTATGCTACATTAACCACTCTTCTTCTATTTTTCTGCTTAATCATAATTAATCTTGTGAGGTATACATCATCTCTTAGATCTGCTATGAGGATTTTCACATGGTATCAGAGCATGTTGAGGGTATTGTTTATATCCATTCCTAAGATTTTTTTGTAGGTTATTAGCAAGATTTCGAGTCCAGCAGTTGCAACAGTTTCTGCATCTTTGCAGCAGTAGCAGTTGCAACAGTTTCTGCATCTTTGCAGCAGTAGCAGTTGCAACAGTTTCTGCATCTTTGCAGCAGTAGCAGTTGCAGATATTCTCTATTGTTTTTGCAGGTCTTCTATAGCTTCCATGTATTCATCAGGAATTACTCCTCTTTCTCCATTCAACTATGATGAATGGAAACCACAAATGATAGCACATTTGAAGAGACATGGTCTCTTTGATTATTGTTTTGAAAGAGAGTTCGAATCCTATGATGAAGAGTATGACTGGTTAAGTGAAGGTGAACAAGCTTGTGCAGTCATGAGTTATGCTATGTCTCCATGCATGGTATTTGACCTCCCTTATATTTCATCTCCAAAAAGGATATGGGCTTACCTGGATGAAAGATTTGGCAGACAGAATGAAGGGATTGGTCCAAACCCCTTCAAGAGCAAGCAAAGTGATGCATTCTCCCTCCTTGATGGTCTCTCAGATCATGAACCAGTATCATCTCATATTGAAGTTGTCCACAAAGAACTTGCAGATTCTACACTCATGCTCCAACTTTCCTCTCTTTTTGTGCCAGCTCACACTCTAGATATTGTAGAATGTACTAAATCCTCTCTTGTACTAGAGTCTGTTGGTTTGCATCATGATCACATGATTATTTCGGAGGAAAAATCAGCTATTGGAGGTAAGGAATTCACTCTCCTCAAGCAATCACCTCTTATTTACTACTATATGATCATTATTCCATGATTTCAGAAGGTTATTGAAGAATATGGCCATTGCCACCCGCTTGGGATAATTTCTCATGCATCCACTTGTTTTGATCTCACCTCTTATGGTTCAAAGGAGATCTCAAGAAACCATTTCCATTTACTTGGGATAATCTCTCATGCATTTACTGGTTTTGATCTCACCTCTTATGGTTCAAAGGAGATCTCAATAAACCATGATTCAAGTCTTGGATCTAATTTCAATCTTAAGCAAACACTACTTGAGATAATTTCTCATGCATATGATGGTTTTGATCTCATGCCTGCTGGTTCAAAGGAGATCTCAATAAACTATTCATCAAGTCTTAAATCTGATTTGGATTTCAAGCAATCATTATTATTTGACGGTTCTTTTTGGCATAATCTCACCCATGATGGTTCGAAGGAGAAGACAAAAGATTATCTGCATATTCAGGTTTTTGATCCTACCTCAACTGATTCGAATCACAGGTTCAAGGATCATCCTCATACTTTTGGATTTGTTCTCATCACATTCGATCTAAAGACCAAGTACAATCACATGCTTTTTGAGCATGATCCACTTCTTCCCAAGAAGAAGATACCTCCAGACATATGACCAAGCGTCACACGTGCTTGAGTTTGGAGCATTTATTTTTTATGTGTGCCTTACAGTCTATTTTAGGGGGGGGTATTTTTTCCATGAAATTTCCCCCACTTCCTTGGTTTATTGACTGTTATCACTCATTGTATTGGGTGACCTTTGGTCTTAGTTACCAGGGCCCGGGATGGACTAAGGGGGGCTGTTAGGATATTCCTATACTCCATCCTAGTCCCATCAATGTTTTGATCATTTACATTTTCAGTCATGCATGCACTTTTAGGGTTTGCATGCATTCCAGTCATCAATCCAGCACCTACCCCTCAGTTAGCCAGCCCCCGAGATCTTCTCTCAGATCAATTTTATCCCTCCTAGAGCTTAGTGCACCCTTCCTCCTTGATTTAAGGAAGCCACTCATCCTTTCTCACATACCAGTCTAGTTTACTTCAGTTATCCACCAGTCTTTCCTTGTTTGAGTCCATACTAACTTCTCACTACTGTTATCACTTCGATTGACCTCCAATGAGACATGACTACCTGTACTGACTCCAGTTAGCTCCTCATGCGCCCTCCACTGAGACTCCTTCATTCAGTTAGTGTCTCCATGTGGCAGTTACATTCAGTTACACCTACCACACTCAATTAGACTTAGTTTGACTTATGGTTGATAGTTACTTGTGCATTGATGACTCCACTGATGATTAGATAGACTACTAGTTGTGCTCCGATGACACTCTAATGACCCTTTGATCACTCCATGAAGGCTAATTCGAATTGCCACCTTAGGCATTCGAATCCTCATGCATTGTACTATTTATTTGTCCATATTGTCATTAATTAATAAGTGTGTCTGAAGTAGTTTTGCTTCTATCTAAGTTCTACTGTATTATTATTCTATTGCTCATTATACTACATTGACCACTCTTCTTCTATTTTCCTACTTAATCATAATTACTCTTGTGAGGTATACATCATCTCTTAGATTTCCTATGAGGATTTTCACAGTACCTCCAAGTAAGTAGATCACCATTTTCCAAGTGCATACAAGCATCAAGTGACCAATAAAATCTGGTCCAATGACATAGTTGAGGATACCATGTCCTATAATGCTACTCCAAAAATATGTAGGATGCATCAAAATAATCAGCTATGTATTCTTTCATCGAAGAAGTGAATGAAGAATCTCCACTAAAATCTGAACCAAGAAGGGAGCAAAGAAAACAATGAGCCTTCAAGGGGCTCACATAAGTACCATTTATGCATCCATGGATATGTGTATCATCAAGAAATAACAAAGGATGTTGCTTCCAATGTAAATAATAAGGTTCTCTATTCATGTCATCATCAAAAGGAAAGATAGGAGTTCCACACTCCTCACGTGGCACCATTAGAAAAAAACCTTTCACCCAATTTTCATCCCCAGCTGATATGGTTGAAAAAGAAGTAGGGGGTGAGGAATTATAAGCCAAACTTAACTCTTTGCAATTCTTACCCATCGAAATATTTAATTCTTCTTCTCCATAATTTTCTAGTCCAACTATTGTGATATCATGTGCCTCCTCCAAGGCTTTGCAACTCTCTCCATGAGGCAACTCATAATCCCTCTGAAAAAAGACAAGTACTTATTCTTGTTTGAGTGTAGCATCTTCAAGAACTTGCATATAAACATGTACCTCATGTTCCACCATTATATGAGTTTCATCCTTTGTGACATAAATTATTTCATCCATTGCCTTCTTTTCCTCGAAAGGAGAACCACTGCTTCCTCCTATTTCCAATTTGCTTCCAAATTTACTAGCCAACAATTCGAGCCCTTGCATTAGTTGTTTTTTCATGTCTTAAAATAATGGTTTCAATAATTTTATAAATTCCTCACTCTCCTCTCAGGTTCCTTTCTCATCCTTACTCATGGTTACCAAAGAATGCACTTCTTCTCCTACTTCTTCGCTTTCACCAAAAGTAATTTCAGTTTCAGTTTCTAAGGGTGGGGGATGATTTATTTGAATTCTTGTCCTCATGAATGGTCATTGACAGCAGGTGCAAGTACCATAATTTGATACCACTTTTAGTGTCTCTTTTTAATAAATTTTGTAAAATTGGAAAATTTGCAACTTTTGGTCAATTCGAACCTTAGACTAGTATTGACCCAAATGGATCCAAATGGCTCCATATGATTACAAATTGGTTCTGAATGTGTTTGGAAGGTATTAAGACATAATTGTGACTTATGGATGCTTGAAAACCTTCAAAATGCTTCTGCAACATTTAATTACAAACAGGGAAATATAGGGAAATTTACTAGTCAAATCGAGGTTCAAATCCCCCAAGGGTAGTGGTCAAAGAAGGATCTCCAAATGTTGTACGAACTTCCCAAATTTCAGAATAGATACATGTTAATGTTAAATGACTTCAATGGTCTCCCAAATACATCATCAATCAGTTTCTAAAGGCTTCTAAAACATCCATAAATCAGAGGTTTGTGGACATGTCTTCACATAGGGGGAAATGCTAGTAAACTTCATCACTTGCTATGAAATTCAAGATTTATGATCCAAAGGCTTATGAAATGTATATGAAACTTCTTAAGACATTAATTACCATCCATAAATCATAAAAATCACAAATATGAACCGATACAAGTCGAAATAGAGCAACTTCAAGCTTTCATAACAAAATGTAGGGAAAATGGCACCATTTATGCATTGTTTGGTATTTTTACATAGTTCCACTTGGTATTTCAACTTGAGAGTCTTCTGAGAATTAAATAAAGAGTATATATATCAGAATAAAAATAAATGGGGCCACAATATATTCCCCGAATATAACATCATCTCACCAAGTGTGCCCCTCCTCAAGCAGCAAGAATATGACAAGAATTGGAATAATAGTTGTAGAAGCAAGCTGAAGGAGATGTGATCATGAGATGCCCTGTAGATTAAACCTGCAACAAATGAATCCATTAAACCTCCAAATTAAAGTTCTTAATGGCCTCTCCAATTTACAATTAGGATGGGAATCTTTCACCCTCAAAATTGGTACTAAGGCAAGTAGAGTAAAGACTCCACAAGCATGGACAAGCTATGCTCTTCAATATGAAAAATGATAAATGATAAAAGGATAGTCTCCTTATTTGTTATTGAATTTTATAAGCTTCTAAAGACCTCCTTAGTGAGCGAATTCCATCCATGAGATTCATGCCAACTCAAATTAGGAAGATATTCCAATGTATGCCACTTGTCCCTCCATTCCTAGCCTCCTCCTTCACTCAATTCGAATGGTTGAATATTTGGATACCCTAAATCCCTTGTGCCCTCTCTTCGAGGCTATTTTTATCATGTCATATATGTCATGTTTCAACAATAAGGTCTGATTTGTGTCATAGGTGTCATAGAATCTTCATCATTGTTAATAGAAGCTAGGGAATCTAGCCCAAGTGTCTCAATATCTCTCAAATGCCTATTCCTCTTCCATGTTAATTACTCTTCCACTCCAATTCAACCTTCATTGATTCATTCCAAGTATAGTGACCTCCAGACTCCCCAAGAACGTTATACTCCACCTTGGATTCGAATGGGTGAGAATAGGATGCCATGTGGCATGAGGAATCTAGCTTTGTGTGGGTGCCACACCACCAATGTGTCTCCATGACCAAGTGCCACCTTATTTTCCTATCAGAAATATTTATTCAATCCATTTTAATATATTTGTGTCAATCTAATGTTCAGTTGGGGTTTAATATCCCCCTTATTCAAAATCCCAATGTTTCCACCCCAACCAAGGAAACTAGTAGATTGGTGGAATTTTCTCTTTTGAGATTTATTTGAATGGGGACATTACAGTCCTCCCCACCCAAGATTGATTTTACTCAAGAGATTTAAAACATTTTGAAGAACCTACTTCCTTTCCAAAACTTTGCTTCCAAAACATTATTTCCCAAAAAAATTGGAAACCAATGAGACTAAAAATTATTCCAAGGTCACATTGCTTGTATTGCACTCCAGCAATTAGGAGTGCTCTCTAGCCCACACCATTAGGAAAGAGAATTCATGGATCCGATTTACTTGTATGCCTTCATCCAAACATCAGAAGTACAAAATATAGATCATCAAAGTACATAACAACATAATAAAAATGTACATCAAGGAGGTGTCTCATCAAAGGATCATGAAAGTGCTTGTACCTCCAAGCAAGTAGACCACCATTTTGCAAGTGCATACAAGCAGCAAGTGACCACTACACTATGCTCCAATGACATAGGTGAGGATACCATGTCCTATAATGCTGCTCCAAAAATATGTAGGATGCATCAAAATAATCAGCTATGTATTCTTTCATCCAAGAAGTGAATGAAGAATCTCCACTAAAATCTGAACCAAGTAGGGAGCAAAGAAAACAATGAGCCTCTAAGGGGCTCACATAAGTACCATTTATGCATCCCTGGATATGTGTATCATCACGAAATAACAAAGGATGTTGCTTCCAATGTAAATAATAAGGTTATGTATTCATGTCATCATCAAAAGGAAAGATAGGAGTTCCATACTCCTCATGTGGCACCATTAGAAAAAAACCTTTCACCCAATTTTCATCCCCAACTGATATGGTTGAAAAAGAAGTACGAGGTGAGGAATTATGAACCAAACTTAACTCTTTGCAATTCTTACCCATCGAAATATTTAATTCTTCTTCTCCATAATTTTCTGGTCCAACTATTGTGATATCATGTGCCTCCTCTAAGGCTTTGCAACTCTCTCCATGAGGCAACTCATAATCCCTCTGAAAAAAGACAAGTACTTGTATTTATTCTTGTTTGAGTGTAGCATATTCAAGAAATTGCATATAAACATGTACCTCATGTTCCACCATTGCCTTCTTTTCCTAGAAAGGAGAACCACTACTTCCCCCTATTTCCAATTTGCTTCCAAATTGACTAGCCAACAATTCAAGCCCTTGCATTAGTTGTTTTTTCATGTATTAAAAGAATGGTTTCAATAATTTTCTAAACTCCTCATTATCCTCTAAGGTTCCTTTCTCATCCTTACTCATTGTTACCAAAGAGTGCACTTCTTCTCCTACTTCTTCCCTTTCACCAAAACTAATTTCAGTTTCAATTTCTAAGGGTGGGGGATGATTTATTTGACTTCTTTCCCTTATGAATGGTCATCCACAGCAGGTTCAAGTACCATAATTTGATAGCACTTTTAGTGTCTCTTTTTAATAAATTTGATAAAATTGGAAAAATTGCAAATTTGGGTCAATTCGACCCTTAGACAAGTATTGACCCAAATGGCTCCAAATGGATCCAAATGATTACAAATTGGTTTTGAATGTGTTTGGAAGGTATTAAGACATAAATTGTGACTTATGGATGCTTTAAAACCTTCAAAATACTTCTACAACATTTAATTACAAACAGGGAAAGATAGGGCAATTTACTAGTCAAATTGAGGTTCAAATCCCCCAAGGGTAGTGGTCAAAGATGGATCTCCAAATGTTGTACGAACCTCCCAAATTTCTAAATATATACATGTTAATGTTAAATTACTTCAATGGGATCCCAAATACATCATCAATCAGTTCCTAAAGGCTTCTAAAACATCCATAAATCAGAGGTTTGTGGACATGCCTTCACATAGGGGGAAATGCTAGTAAGCTTCAACACTTGCTATGAAATTTGAGATTTATGATCCAAAGGGTTATGAAATGTAAATGAAACTTCTTACAGACATTAATTACCATCCAAAAATCAGAAAAATCATAGATATGAACTGATACAAGTCGAAATAGAGCAACTTCAATCTTTCATGACAAAATGTAGGGAAAATGGAACCATTTATGCATTGTTGGGTATTTTTACATAAATCCACTTGGTATTTCAACCTGAGAGTCTTTTGAGAATTAAATAAAGAGTATATATATCAAATACAAATAAATGGGGCCACAATATCTCCCCCAAATATAACATCGTCTCACCAACTGCACCCCTCTTCAAGGAGCAAGAATATGACAAGAAATGGAATAATAGTTGCAGAAGCAAGCTGAAAGAGATGTGATCATGAGATGACCTGTAGATTCAACCTGCAGCAAATGAATCCATTAAAGCTCCAAATTAAAGGTCTTAATGTCCTCTCCAATTTCCAATTAGGATGGGAATCTTTCACCCTCAAAATTGGTACTACGGGAAGTAGAGTAAAGACTCCACAAGCACATGGACAAGCTATGCTCTTTAATATGAAAAATGATAAATGATAAAAAGATACTCTCCTTCTTTGTTCTTGAATTTCATAAGCTTCTAAAGACCTCCTTAGTGAGCAAATTCCATCCATGAGATTCATTCCAACTCAAATTAGGAAGATATTCCAATGTATGCCACTTGCCCCTCCATTCCTAGCCTCCTCCTTCACTCAATTCGAATGGTTGAATATTTGTCTACCCTAAATCCCTTGTGCACCCTCTTCGAGGCTATTTTTAGCATGTCATATATGTCATATTTTGACAATAAGGTATTATTTGTGTCATAGGTGTCATAGAATCTTCATCATTGTTGTCATAGAAGCTAGGGAATCTAGCTAAAGTGTCTCAATGTCTCGCAAATGCCTATTCCTCTTCCATGGGAATTACTCTTCCACTCCAATTCAACCTTCATTGATTCATGCCAATTATATTGACCTCCAAACTCCCCAAGAATATTATACTCTACCTTGGATTTGAATGGGTGAGAATAGGATGCCATGTGGCATGAGGAATCTAGCTTTGTGTGGGTGCCACACCACCAATGCATCTCCATGACGAAGTGCCACCTTATTTTCCTATGAGAAATATTTATTTAACCCATTTTAATATATTTGTGTCAATCTAATGTCCAGTTGGGGTTTAATAGCCCCCTTATTGAAAATCCCAATGTTTCCACCCCAACCAAGGAAACTAGTAGATTGGTGGAATTTTCTCTTTTGAGATTTATTTTAATGGGGACATTACAGACCTCCCCACCTAAGATTGATTTTACTCAAGAGATTTAAAGCATGGATTTTGAAGAACCTTCTTCCTCTCCAAAACTTTGCTTCCAAAACTTTATTTCCCAAAAAAATTGGAAACCAATGAGACTAAAAATTATTCCAAGGTCCCATTGCTTGTATTGCACTCCAACAATTAGGAATGCTCTCCAACCCATACCATTAGGAAAGAGAATTCATGGATCCCATTTAGTTGTATGCCTTCATCCAAATATCATAAGTACAAAATATAGATCATCAAAGTACATAACAACATAATAAAAATATACATCAAAGAGGTGTCTCATCAAAGGAACATGAAAGTGCTTGTACCTCCAAGTAAGTAGACCACCATTTTCCAAGTGCATACAAGCATTAAGTGACCAATAAAATATGCTCCAATGATATAGGTGAGGATACCATGTCCTATAATGTTGATCCCAAAATATGTAGGTTGCATCAAAATAATCAGCTATGTATTCTTTCATCCAAGAAGTGAATGAAGAATCTCCACTAAACTCTAAACCAAGTAGGGAGCAAAGAAAACAATGAGCCTTGAAGGGGCTCACATAAGTACCATTTATGCATACATGGATATGTGTATCATCCATAAATAACAAAGTATGTTGCTTCCAATGTAAATAATAAGGTTCTCTAGTCATGTCATCATCAAAAGGAAAGATAGGAGTTCCATACTCGTCATGTGGCACCATTAGAAAAAAACCTTTCACCCAATTTTCATCCCCAATTGATATGGTTGAAAAAGAAGTAGGGGGTGAGGAATTATGAACCAAACTTAACACTTTGCAATTCTTACCCATCGAAATATTTAATTCTTCTTCTCCATAATTTTCTGGTCCAACTATTGTGATATCATGTGCCTCATCTAAGGCTTTGCAACTCTCTCCATCAGGAAACTCATAATCCCTCTAAACAAAGACAAGTACTTGTATTTATTCTTGTTTGAGTGTAGCATCTTCAAGAACTTGCATATAAACATGTACCTCATGTTCCACCATTACATGAGTTTCATCCTTTCTGACATAAATTATTTCATCCATTGCCTTCTTTTCCTCGAAAGGAGAACCACTGCTTCCTCTATTTCCAATTTGCTTCCAAATTGACTAGCCAACAATTCGAGCCCTTGCATTAGTTGTTTTTTCATGTCTTAAAAGAATGGTTTCAATAATTTTATAAACTCCTAATTCTCCTCTAAGGTTCCTTTCTCGTCCCTACTCATGGTTACCAAAGAATGCACCTCTTCTCCTACTTCTTCCCTTTCACCAAAAGTAATTTCAGTTTCAGTTTCTAAGGGTGGGGGATGATTTATTTGACTTCTTGTCCTCATGAATAGTCATCCACAGCAGGTGCAAGTACAATAATCTGATACCACTTTTAGTGTCTCTTTTTAATAAATTTGGTAAAATTGGAAAAATTGCAAATTTTGGTCAATTCGTCTCTTAGACTAGTATTGACCCAAATGGCTCCAAATGATTACAAATTGGTTCTGAATGTGTTTGGAAGGTATTAAGACATAAATTGTGACCTATGGATGCTTTAAAACCTTTAAAATACTTCTGCAACATTTAATTACAAACAAGTAAAGATAGGGAAATTTACTAGTCAAATCGAGGTTCAAATCCCCCAAGGGTAGTGGTCAAAGATGGATCTCCAAATGTTGTATGAAATTCCCAAATTTAAGAATAGATACATCTTAATGTTAAATGACTTCAATGGGATCCCAAATACATCATCAATCAGTTTCTAAACGCTTCTGAAACTCCCATAAATCATAGGTTTGTGGACATGTCTTCACATAGGTGGAAATGCTAGTAAACTTCAACACTTGCTATGAAATTCGAGATTTATGATCCAAAGGCTTATCAAATGTATATGAAACTTCTTACAGACATTAATTACAATCAATAAATCATAAAAATCACATATATGAACCGATACAAGTCGAAATAGAGCAACTTCAAGCTTTCATAACAAAATGTACGGAAAATGGCACCATTTATGCATTGTTTGGTATTTTTACATAGTTCCACTTGGTATTTCGACCTGAGAGTCTTTTGAGAATTAAATAAATAGTATATATATTAGAATACAAATAAATGGGGCCACAATATCTCCCCCAAATATAACATCATCTCACCAAGTGCGCCCCTCCTCAAGGAGCAAGAATATGACAAGAAATGGAAGAATAGTTGTAGAAGAAAGATGAAGGAGATGTGATCACAAGATTACCTATAGCTTCAACCTGAAACAAATGAATCCATTAAAGCTCCAAATTAAATTTCTTAATGGCCTCTCCAGTTTCCAATTAGGATGGGAATCTTTCACCCTCGAAATTGGTACTTAAAGGCAAGTAGAGTAAAGACTCCACAAGCATGGTCAAGCTATGCTCTCCAATATGCAAAATGATAAATGATAAAAAGATACTCTCCTTATTTGTTCTTGACTTTTATAATCTTCTAAATACCTCCTTAGTGAGCGAATTCCATCCATGAGATTCATGCCAACTCAAATTAGGAAGATATTCCAATGTATACCACTTGTCCCTCCATTCCTAGCCTTTTCATCACTCAATTCGAATGGTTGATTCTTTGGAGACCCTAAATCCCTTGTGCGCCCTCTTCGAGGCTATTTTTAGAATGTCTTATATGTCATATTTTAACAATAAGGTCTGATTTGTGTCATAGGTGTCATAGAATCTTCATCATTGTTGTCATAGAAGATAAAGAATCTAGCCCAAGTGTCTCAATATCTCTCAAATGCCTATTCCTCTTCAATGGGAGTTACTCTTCCACTCCAATTCAACCTTAACTGATTAATTCAAATTATATTGACCTCCCAACTCGCCAAGAACATTATACTCCACCTTGGATTCAAATGGGTGAGAATAGGATGCCATGTATCTAGCTTTGTGTGGGTCCCACACCACCAATGTGTCTCCATGAACAAGTGTCACCTTAATTTCCTATCATAAATATTTATTTAACCCATTTTAATCTATTTATTTCAATCTAATTTCTATTTGGGGTTTATTATCTCCCTTATTCAAAATCCCAATGTTTCCACCCCAACCTAGGAAACTAGTAGATTGGTGTAATTTTCTCTTTTGAGATTTATTTGAATGGGGACATTACAAATTTGTCTATTGTCACCTTATTAATAAATATTGGACACCATACTTTACAATTTTATGACCCACATCATCCCCTTATCAATTTCTCATGAACCTTACAAGGTGACTAGGCCATGGAATTCAAATTTTAATTATTTTTCTCTCAAATGGTTAAAAATCAAAATTTGGGGACATTATAGAATATGTCTGTGACCAAATATTTCACTCCATATCCTTATTTATTTCTCTGTAAAATCGCAAAGTAATATCTTGCAAGCCATTTCAAATTTTGTTTTCATGTGGGATTGCTTCTTTCACAATTCCACTAGTTCCAATGCCTAGAATATTAGCTAGACAATAATCCTCTTGAAAGCGACTCCACACTTGAGCATTATTTATCGCTTTTCTAGGTCTATGGACCTTGTCAATTTGGTTTTCAATTCTATCTGATTCAACAAGTCGCCTTGTGGATGCAAATGGATCGGATCACAAATCAATTGTAATTTTGATTCATCATGCAGTCAAACTTCACTTGTTTCCATAGTTGTTACTACTATCTTTGGTTTGTTTGTTTTGATTATTTTATCGAATGCATTTTCAACAATGTTTTCAATAGTTTTTTCAAAATATTTTCCCACTTGATTGTTTCTTTCATTTATCTCTTTCCTTGTTTACTTCATAATGGAGATAAATTCCTCCATGGCATTGGACGCTTGTGGTCAGAATTTTTCTCTTATACCAATAAAGCGAACATATATATAGCACAACAATTAATAATTAAATATAAGAGTATTGTGTATGTGTGTGTGTAATGTATGATGTAATATAATGAATAATTGGCCTAGTCTTATATAGGCTTGTAAGATAAGCGTTCACAAAAGTTCATGCCTTTTCGAAGCACCTCTTCCTAATTATTTATTAAATACTAACTACTTACTTATGTTCACAACATAAACACAGTCTTCTTTATCTGGAACTTCAAAACCTTCAGGATTCTCCACTTAAATTTCTTCATCCATATAACCATTCAAGAAATTTGATTTAAAATCCATATGAAAAATAGGCCATCTATACTGAGGAACTACTGCAAGCACCATCCTTATTGTATCCATATTAACCACTCTTCACCACTGGAGCAATTTTTTTGTATAATCAATTCTATCCTCTTATGCATAACCCTTTGCAACTAAATGAGATTTATACTTATCAATTGTACCATCTGATGTATACATTGTCTTATGCACCCATTTAGTACCAATCACATCTTTCCCTTCAATTATGCTAACTAGTCCCATATATCATTCTTCACCAAAGAATTAAATTATGCTTCCATTGCTTTATTCCATTCATATTTACTTGATGCTTCTACATAGTTATGTGGTTCTTCCATCTTCATTACTTGGATCATGCGAGCAAAATTTACATTACTACATGATCTGGTGATTCTCCTTTCAAATTCTCTATCCAACATATCAATTTGAGAATTTACTCTTACTAACCACTTAGGTTTCTTCTTACTTTAATATTCCTTAGTTATTGGAAAAATATCTACAAATGAATGGAATTATTTGAGTGAATATTGTAAGAGAAGTCTACCATTTGATCAGTACTTTACTGCTGCAAATAAAATAAAAACGAAGGAGAACAATAAGGATCTAACCCAAAACAAAGAATTAAATTGTGCTATTGGTAAAATGTCACTTCCTACTTTTGATGGTTCCTCTCAAAATTCTACTAACACTTGGGTGAAAAAACTAGATATATATTTTCAGCTCAATCCTATGGTGGAGGAGGATGCATTAAAAATGGCCATTTTGCACTTGGAAGAAGATGCCAATGAATGGTGTTTTCATGGCATAAAAACCTTGGGTCATGATCAGGTTAAAACATATGGGGAATTTGTTGATAGGGTAGTAGAGAGATTTGAACAAAAAGATCCAGAATTGCCTTTCAAGGAACTAGCTCAATTGAAGCAAACTGGGAACCCTACTGATTATATGATGGAATTTCAAAAACTATCAGTGAAGGTGGATGATGTATCTATGGGAAGGTTTGTATTGTTTTTCACTGAAGTTTTGGCTTAACCCTTAAAAGGTTTGGTCAAAGCACACAATCCAACTACATTAAAAGATGCAATGAGCTTGACTAGGGATCTCCAAAATGTGCTTCCTAGAACAAGATTTCCTCCCAAGACTAACTTCAAATTTGAAAAGAAACCTTGGAAAAGAGATGCATATGATAAGAAACCTTGGCAAATAGATTCATTTGAAAAGAATAAAAAAGAAGGACCAAACAGGGATGAACTTCGAAAAAAGAAATTGTGCTTCACATGCTTTCAACCATGGACACCGAGGCACAAATGTACTAAAGGAAAGACTCAATACATATAAGTATTTTCTGATAATGATGAATATGATGGGGGAATGGATGAAGATGGAAATATTTCAGATCAAGAGGAGGCATATGAGATAGCAGTATAAGAGGAAAGACAAGAAGAAAATCAGCCTTCACCAGACAAAGCAAGAATGTCAGTACTTTCAACAATACCTCGCTATCATACTATCTGATGCAAGGGTGTGGTACTAGGACAAAGAGATTCAGTTTTGGTAGATGGAGGAGCCACACACAAATTCATCGATGCAGAGATGGTGGAGAAAAGGAAGATACCTATTGAACCATTTGATGGCTTCACAGTTATCATTCCCGGTCACAACACAATTTAGTGCAAAACATGGGTGCCAAAGCTAAAAGTCACCATAGGTAACTATAGTTTTGTTGATAGTTTTAATGTGGTTGATGTTGCTGATACTAATGTGGTTTTGGGAGTACAATGGTTGTAATCTATAGGAGAGAATACAGTAAATTATCAAATTCCTAAAATGAAATTCCAAGATTCAAAAGGAGTACTAAGGGTTGTGAGAGGGAAGCACACTTATCCAAATCAAGTAGTGACTTGCAATAGTATGAGATCTATATTGAGGCATGGGGACATAGAATGGGCTACTGAATGTCATATTACATCTCCCAAACCAAACATAAAGGTTGTTGAACACCCAAAGGTGATAGAGAGACTCTTGCAAAAATATGAAAAAGTTTTTAGAGATCTTCCACATGGTAGACCACCAGATAGGGGGGTTGAGCACAACATTGTTTTGGAGGAGGGTACTTCACCCATTCAGATACCACCTTATAGACATCCTAAAAAGTTCATAGATGAGATTAAAAAATCCATCCAAGAACTCCTAGAGTTGGGTTT
Source organism: Larix kaempferi (assembly GCA_027924585.1). NCBI lineage: Eukaryota > Viridiplantae > Streptophyta > Pinopsida > Pinales > Pinaceae > Larix > Larix kaempferi. The sequence continues at coordinate 42,555,506 of BSBM01000361.1, read as the reverse complement.
CATTAGACCAAGCTCTAGCCCTTATGCTTCTTCAGTAGTGCTAGTGAAGAAAAAAGATGGAACATTAAGAATGTGTATAGACTTTAGATCCTTGAACAAAAGGACTATCAAGAATAGGTATCCTATTCCTAGGATTGATGAGCTCATAGATGAGCTACATGGAGCCAAATACGTCTCCAAAATTGACCTTAGATCAGGATATCATCAAATTCGAATGAAATATGAAGATGTGCAAAAGACTGCTTTTCTATGTCATTATGAACACTTTGAATTTCTTGTCATGCCTTTTGGGTTAACTAATTCTCCAACCACATTTCAAGCATGCGTGAATAGGATCTTTTGCAAGCAACTAAGTAGGTTTGTTTTGGTTTTCTTTGATGACATTCTCATTTACAGTAAAACATGGGAAGAGCATTTGCAGCAATTAGAGATTGTGTTAAAACTTTTGCTACAAGAGTCCTTATTTGCTAAGTTATCAAAATGTGAATTTGGGATGAAAGAACTATTGTATCTTGGGAACATTATTGGGAAAGAAGGAGTAAAGTTACACATGGAAAAAATCAGGGCTATCTTAGAATGGCCATCACCAAAAAATATTATAGAATTGAGAGGCTTCATTGGGATATGCACCTATTACAGAAAATTTGTGAAAGGGTTCTCCAAGTTGACTTCTCCACTCACTGATTTGACTAAGAAGGGTGCTTTCAAGTGGGATGAAGAGGCTGAAAAGGCCTTCCAAAAAATGAAAGAGGTAATGAGTAGTTTTCCCATACTTGCACTTCCTGATTTTACTAAACCTTTTGTTGTGGAATGTGATGCTTCAGGTGGAGGAATAGGGGTTTTCCTAAAGCAAGGCCAACACCCCATAGCCTTTGAGAGCAGAAAGTTGCAGCCTCATGAAAAAATTTACTCCATCTATGAAAAAGAAATGTTGTCCATTATGCATGCATTGGCCAAATTCAGACAATACTTGGTGGGCAGCAAGTTCATGGACCACAATAGTCAAAGACACTTTCTCACCCAAAACGATCTAAATGAAAGGAAACAAAAGTGGGTAAGCAAGATTCAAGATTAGGATTTTGATATTGAATATGTCAAAGGAAAGAATAATATAGTAGCAGATGCTTTATCTAGAAGACTTTTCTCTCATGGACATTATCAAGGATTGGAAAAACATGTTACTAGTTGAATATGCCAAATACAAATTTTCTTGTGATTTGTTGGATGGAATAAAAGGGGATGATAACTATAGGATTTTGAATGGGATGATATATTATAAGGGCAGAATTTATTTGGTTCGAGATTCAAAACTCAACTACAAAATTTTGCAAGAAGCAAATGATTCCCCACTAGCTGGCCATCCGAGGATCTTCAAAACTTATAGAAAATTGAGGCGAAGATTTTTTTGGAAAGGCCTGAAGGAAGATGTTCAGAAATATGTGAATGAATGTAAAGTATGTGTTAACACACAAAATGAACCCCTAGGTTGTGGGAGAGGGCAAGTTGGGGTAACTACTAACCAATCTTTATCTTGTGCTACTGACGCAACACAAACAGAGAGGGATCTCTCACAAATATTCACAGAATACTTGAAATCATCAAGATTGTCAATAATGAAGAAACACACCAGCATTCATCATTAAAAATATTCAATTACAACATACAAAAGATCATATTTCTGTTGGAACAAATTGTTTTAAAGTTCTGGTAAGACAAATCACAAGAAACTATTGGGCAATGGAGCCAAAACATGAAACATAAAACAAATAATAGTGCTACTACATGAGATGTCTAAACAAAGGCAAGGTAGCAACCAGCTAGTAGTCAAAGTGATTTTTAATTGGTGAAATAGAAGAGAAATGAATAATCCATTGATATAACACATATAATGATGAATCCTATACCAACTTTAGCATAAAATAATGTGAAATACTTGGAATGAGATAAGTAGAGCATAATTTCTATGAAATCCACTTAACTATTACACTGCACCAAGTATGAAGAATATTACAGACTAGAATAGCAAAGAAAGAGACACAAATTCACATGGGAAAAAGAAAAGATAGACTACTAGACCAATTACATAGGAATCTCTACAAAATCCAGCTTCAACACTGTTGGCTGGAAAAACTACCCTATAGTAAGGAAACGGATACTACCAACTGAAAGGGGATGACAGGTAAGCGTATTAACTGCGTTACAGATATGTTCATGAAACGAAATAGGTTATAGGACTTGAGAACATACCTTTCGAATGACGTTCGATCCCATCTCTTATTTGATCTTGCGCTCAATCCTCAAGTGCACCTCTTGTTCACTAAACCTGCAATACAAGTACCTTTCTCAGCGTATCTTGGATAATATATAATGATGGAAAAAGACAAAGCAATTTAAACATCCAATATTAACCAAAACATATCCAAACAAGTATATCACTTCAATGAACACTTAGTTTGGGACAAGAAAGACGCTTCAACCTTTTATTGTCAAATGCAAATTGATGTTACAAAATATACCTGACTTTGTGACATGCTCCTGCAACTTGATCCTGGGGTCCTTCTCTTCTCTGGCTTGGATATCTTCCAGCATAAACTCCTCCAATGCAAGCTTCTCTTTAAAAGTCTCTTAATAACATTCATGTCTCTAACCCCTCTCTTTATTCTTCCCTGTATTTATAGGATAAGAGAAGCAGTTCAGGTCGAGAGATGGTTATGGAGGAAGTTGGGGAAGTTGGGAAACCAACTGCAACTAATCCTCTTCGTGAAATTAATTATTTTTTAATCATCTTTTGAGATGTACGCTACTATTGCTCAGTGAAGTAGCGTTCAGGGCCCTACTATAGTGCTCGTAAACTAGCGCTCATCACTTTTTGAATGTTGAGTGCTACTCTGCTGAAGAGGAGTAGTGCTTATGAGGTTTGAGCGCTACTATTATACACTGGAGTAGGGTACAGGTGCTAGTCTATTGAAGTAGAGTAGCGCTCATATCTCAGAATGATATTTTTAGGGTTTTTCCAGTCTTGTCAGGAGGTGGAGTAAGTCAAAGTCTCATCTAGGGTCAACATGCTCCTCCATCCAAGTTGTCCTTTTGTGTGATCAACACCTCAAGGTGATCACGGACGGAGAGGTGCAGGTTTGACCTATAACAGATGCTCCCTAATGTGTGAGGTCAGAGGGAAATGATGGCCGAAATACATTATAATCCAAAGCCAGAGGAGGAGCAAAGAACCACAGAAACAAGTCACAAGAACACCTGAAACAAAGATCAAGGTTAGCAAGCAATTACATCTGTGACATCATATAGATGTGAAGTGTGATACAACGTGATCTCTTATACATAACAAGGAGATGTATATATAGAATGGCCACTTAGAATACAAGTGTGGATCCATGTCAAACTGAGAGATCATAGCCATAACAACAAACTGGATCTATGTCTCATGGAGAGCCGAATATAGGTGAGGCTCAGTCTTGCGCAACTTGGGTGATAACAGAGTGAGGTAATGTCTTCCAAAATCCCAAGGTCTTCATCCAAAACAACTCTAGGTACAAACCCTAACCATGTGAATAGATGAGCTGACAGTCGAACATGGGGGGTATCGTTTGATTACCGGTCATTGATGTATACCGTTAACAAACGTGAGGACTTCCACCGATAATGATAATGGGGTCCAAGGTACCAAGTATGATCCTCCAAGTGTGAATAGATGGACTTGGAGTCGAACACCTGGGGATCCTATCGAAGAAGAGACATTGATGTATTCTCAACATTCAATAATGAGGAAAATTGCCACTGGTGACTGCAATTTCCAAGGTACTAACCGAAACTCTAAACTTCATTCCCAGAGTAAAATGAGTTGATGTCGATTGGAAGAAGTTCATTGGAAGGGAGGCCTTAAGGCATCCTCCATCATCCAAATCGAGGAAAAATCAACTGGTGTGAGCTGATATGGAATAATATGTAACAAGACTGACACTAGGATGGCTGACACATGAGGTCAAGGTAAACTGCAGAATGGCCGACACAGGGTATATCCTTGAATAGTGAGCATGACACAAAGTGACTCAGGCAGTTTCCGACATAATGGGGTAAATGATAAGCTTGAAATGTAAGAGACATTATCAGGCCCTCCATATGGTTGGAAGAATAACCAACCGGGGGAGTAAACAACTCGGAGATCAGGTTCACCCTGAGGTCAAAAACTAAACCCCATCGACAAGATAGACTCAAGTAGGTGTTGTGTTCAAGGATAGAACTGACTAAACTACCTTTGACATTGAAGATATGACACATCTTTCCCATCCCTTATTCTTTTTAGATAAAAGAGTACCTTTCTTGTTGTTTTAATGAGTCCAAGAAAGAATTAAAAACTCAATAGATCCAACCATGTAAAAAGTTTAACGAGCCAATGGGAGGAAGACTCAGGACCTTCTTCATTATTTACAGAGTTCGAAGAAGAGATAGAAGATTACTCCATATTACTGATCTCTGGATTTTAATATCAAGCCGAGATCTGTTCTTTCTCGCCAGTGTTTTCAATTTTAAGGAGTCTGAAAAACTTAAACAATAACTCCATATATCTGCTCGTGGATTTTAGTATCGAGTCCAAGCAGATTAATGCTCGCCGATGTTTTCCTGTTTATAGAGTCTGAAAAACTTAAACAATCCTCTTTTCACCTATTCGTGGATTTTATATCGAGCTCGGATTGGTCTGTGCTCGGCGGTGTTTTCTTGTTTATAGAGTTGAAAAACTTAAACAGTCGTCTATCAACCATCTCGTGGATTTCACATCGAGCCCGAGTAGGTGAATGCTCGCTTGGTGTTTTCACATTTCGAGATTCTGAAAACCCTAAAGACAACTCCAAAAGGTCCTTTTTCGTGCAGTTAGTCTCCTCCCCTGAAAAAGTATAAAACAACGGGAAAAAAACTCTTCTAGCACATACAGAAGTATACCTAGAGTATACCTTTTCCTTAATTAATCCACCTAGGCCCGAAAAATGGATAATTCTATACCTGAGTGGATGAGCCTTCGATTACTTTAATGAGCTCGAAGAGGACAAGTTTGCTCGGAAATCTTGTTTAGGTTTAAATAGTCCAAACAAGAGCTTAAAATGACTTAAAGGTCAGCTTCTGGGATCATAGCTTCATACTCTGCCAAAACTAGGTCTTCAACAAAATATTAGTTAATGCGACAAAAAATCTCGAATGATATATGAATTTGAACTATCAACTAGTTGACAACGTCTAACATCGAGAATTTTTAAACTTAGGAGATCGATCCTACAAAAATTTAAGGAAAAATGCGAGCTGGATTAGTATTACGCCATATGTATGTTTCAATTGATTAATTAGGTGAAAAAAAAAATTTGAAACTATAGAGAACTAAACAATGGTGGGTAAAAATTAAAATCCAATTCATATATATAATTTCATTTTAAACTTCAATTTCCAATTTGTTTTGTAGGGAAAAGATTTGGGGCAACCTTGGCATTTTCAAATCTTCGTGACGATCAAATCAAGCATCCAAACACCGTTCTTCTTCCACCAAGTGAGTTAGAATCCTCCCCACTTGCATTTTTATGGTTTAGTTTTTATTTTTTGAGCCAAAAATTGCTTGCCACGCAATGCTCGCAACTCTTACTACGCAGGCGCTACTGTGTAACAAGAGAAGTAGCGTGTAAAGGAGATGAGTGCTACTATGCTCAAACAGAGTAGCGCCCATATGTTACTGTGTAGTATACACAGTAGATCTCAAGCCTGAAAACCTAAAAGCAAGCGTCGAGACTAAAAAAATGTCACTTTTTGTGCAGGATGGTTCTTCAATGGAGGGAGAGAGAACATGAGGACATGGATAGGCTGACCATGCAAGACTTGGCCACTCTCCACGCTCTCCGAAGATGCGGTTTATTGAAGTTTTACCGAACTGTAAACATGAGGGCCCTAAACAAATTATTTCGAAGACTTATTCAGTACTGCGATGTGGATACCAATACTTTTGTCATCCGTGGGAAAACTTTGGAGCTTACAGTTGATGACATTTATTTCATTACTGGTCTTTCACGGAGGGGAGATGTAATAAATCTGAAAGGGTCTTCTCATGTGGGCATAAGATCTGTGCAAGAGTACTTGAATACATATTGTGTAGATGGAGCTAAGAAATCAGGAATCCAAATCTTGATTTCTACCATTGAAGGTCTCCCCTTGAAGGTGATAGTGAGCATGATTAACCGAGTGGCAGGTGCTAACACCTAAAAAGTGCTCACTAGTTCATTTCCTTATTCACATGACCCATTTGTCTACTTTTTCCACCATCTGAGCCTCTAAAGCCAACAAAAGGTCACCAGAAGACCTTAATACACCCCTTTTCCCACTCAAAAAAAATATTTTTCCTAAAAAAGCATAAAGAACCCTCAAAAAGGGTCCAAAATTCCCAAAAATATTAAAAAGGGAATAAAAATATTAATTTTATTCAAAAAAGGAAAAAGGAGGGAAAAGTACCTAAACCATGTTGGTCAATACCATTGGTTTCCACAAAACCATAATGGTATTCCCCACCACCAAAACCTATAAAAAGGTGGTAGGGGCTCCTCATTTCAGATCCATCCATATTCCTATCCTCATGCTGCCAAAATCTCCCTTGAGCTTTTGGCCATTGTAGCAACCTTGGAGAAAGGACCCTTTGGAGTTTGGAGTTGCTCACCCTTGGAGATTCTCAACTATCTTCATCACTTGGAGGTATTATTATTGTAAGCACTTGCTTGCCCCCATTTTCAATACAAAATTATTTCTTATATTTCTTGTTCTTGTTTTTTAATTCAAAAATGCACATGCTAGTTTAGTTTAGATTTAGATTTAGTTTATTGTTTTTGCTTAGTATTGAAACTGCTGCTACTAGTTAGCAGGTGCCCATTGCACTAAGATTAGTTGCAAAACCAAGCCAACAGTTTTTGGCGACTCCGCTGCTTGAATCTTTAGATCTCAAAATTTTATTTTTTGCTTTAGATCTTAATTTTTGGTAGTATTGGTTAGTTTAATTCATAGATCTGCCACCCTAGACAGCAGATCCATTGATGTTCTAGATCTTGGCCCATTTGATTGCCACTAACAGCCCGAAATCATCATTTTCGGGTTCCTTTTTCAGCGTCGGCGTACGGCTTTCGTCTCGCGGCTTTTTTCCTGACAGTCGCGCGGCTCTTTTCCGTGCGGTTCACCGCGGCTTCGCGGGCAATTAGCGCGCTGCACATTGCGGCTTCGCGGACATTTTCCGCACTGCACATTGCGACTGTGTGACAAAATCCTGTGCTACACAGCGCGGCTTCGCGGCTGAAACCCGCGCTGCCCATCGCGACTATGCGACAGAAAACCGTGCGGTCCATCGGAGCTGTCCTATCAGAACCCATGATGCCAATTTTTTCCATTCGGCGAATCTGTTTAAAAAATTAATTTTTTACTGTATTTTCTGCCCACATAGCACATTTTACAGTACTAAAATTCCAGCATTGTTTACAGCCATAGGAAAATTTTACTATTTAGAATGCACCTTTGAGAAAGTCTTTTTAAAAATTTTCAGAAATTGAAAGAAGGATTTATTTGCATTTTATCTAGATTAAAATTTTGCTGTTTACTTCTTTGATATTTTTCCCATAGCAATTTTTTGAAAAAGAAATTCATTTATTTCTTAATGAAGTCATATTATTTGCTTTCCTATTTCAAAAGATCCTTTGTTTTTTGAATAGTCTTTGCAAAGCATTTAAATTCCATTTATTGAAGAAGTCATATTATTTGCTCTACTATTTAAAAAGATCCTTTGTTTTTTGAATATTTTATGCAAAGCATTTACTTTTTCAATTTCAGTTTAAAATACCACACGTGCACCCACTCAAACACATAATTTAAACTGAGCCTTAAAACTTACCCTAACTTCAACCCACTTTTAACCCCACTTGGGGAACATTAAAAGAACTTTGTAGCTAGGTAGTATTGAGGGGATAGGTGTTCCAATAACACCCCTCAGTTATTACATTTGAGACAGAGCTGTTGTCCATTAGGGAACCGAAATCTCCTAGTATTTGTTGGCACGGTCATAACCAGTTTATCGGAAGGTCTCTCCCCTAGGAGGGTTGAAGTCGCGAGGATGTTTCCAGAAGTCTGAGTGGAATACCGAAATCCATTCAGTAACCGAAGGCTATCATTCGTAGTTCTCGGGATATCCCTGTATGGGGGTATTGCGGTAAAAGGACCAAACGGCAGATTTACCTTTTCTGGACGTGTCATGAACGGAGTATCCTAGTTTCCATTCTTTAGGATTGATTACCCGGTGTCCCTCCCGGTAGGGGGATATCTAGCCGTTGATTCAACACTCAATATTGTATGACTTGGATTTCATCACCTTGCAGAGAATATCGTTTGTTGATTCACAATACTTTTAGTTAGGTGTTTGCATGATACAATCCACCTTTGGTCTAGTAGCACCTCTTTTTCTAGAAGTTGTTTACATGTTGGTACTTTGACAATTTTTTGCATGCCTCCACTTATTATAGCATAGCTGCTATAATAAGTGCATTTTTGAGGTTGATTTTTTGGCCTGAGAGCCTTCATTTTCACTCCCCTTCTTGCACCCTTAGTTGCATTAGGGTTTTGAGTTTTTTATACATTACCATTTTACACAGAAGATTTTTTCACAAAAAACTTATTTCTCACCATTGAGAATCTTAGATGCTCTCGTCATATTCAGGGAAAACTCCCAGAGTTTAGTCTACTTGGCTCTCCACGTCACCGACGTTGAGCCTTATCCCTTGACTCGACACATCGTCGGTCAAACAGACAGTCATCCGATTCTGACGTGCCTCACTTCACATTATATTTTGAGGCAGAATCCAAAAACCCTACCGAGTTATTACCAACCAACCTCATGGCTGGGACACAATTCGACCCACTTTTTACCAGCACCATAGGTGATACATCCACAGAACCTTCTACTGCGGTGTCATCTATGGCAACAACCACCCCCCTGGGTATGCCTAATATGGGGGACACTCCATTTTTAGGAATGCACAACACAGGACCACCTCCTATTATAGGTATGCCGAACATAGGGGTCACACCCCCTCTCATTTCCACAACCCATATCCCAGGAATCCCTACTACTATTCTTAACCCTGGTGTAACCCATGGTGCACTTGGACGTGCTGGCCCATACCAGACCACAGCTATTGGAGGACACATACCTTCAATACCTCACATACCTTTAGGCGCTACTGGACCCCTACATCATACCACCATGACTAGTCATGTCCTAGTCACTACGCCACATCCATCTGCTAGCTTACCATACATCGCAAGTCTGAACTTACCAGACTTAGCCAGGTTAACCAATGATCCTATCAGACACGAACCTGCGTGACCTCACATGCCCACCAAACTCCCCTCCGATATCCCTAAGTTTGAGGGAAAGGCAGGTGAGGACCCTGAGAACCATATCATGTCCTTCCATCTATGGTGTTCCTCCAACTCCATAGTGGATGACTCTGTCCGCCTCCGTTTGTTACAGCGCACCTTTACTGGCTCTGCAGCTAAGTGGTATATCGAGCAGCCCCATGGGACCCATGCCACCTTTACTTCCCTTGCCTCGACCTTCCTGCAGTTCTTTCAGTTACCTGTCTGCTATGATGCGGGAGTCGAGATCCTACTGTCTTGCAGACAGAACACGGCCACCCATATCACTGACCACATTCATGAGTGGCGTCGACGCCGAAGCCTCTCCAAAATCAAGTTAGATGACCGTATCTTCTTAGATTGGTTTCTCAAATCCCTCCTCCCTCTCATTGCCAAGGATGTGGCATCCGAACGACCCCAGTCTGAAGAAGAGGCCATCCTCAAAGCCCAACAATTTGACCTCATTTACGCCCAGTCGGGTTATCTATATACCATTATACCAGACGCCCCTCGGGGCGAGTCATCCCAACACGATGCGTTGGGGGCATCCCATGCCACTGATGGCATCATTGGTCGTATGGCCTCGCATCCCCAACCCTTTTCCATTGCACATCCTAGCCATGGTACCGACCTTTCGCGGGCTACATCTCAATCTGGAGCAACCAATTCATATGCTCCCATGGCACATCACCATCATACCCACGGACCTTCATGTCCACCTTAGTGCTTTGGTCATGCACCACCTACATACGCCCCCCCAGCCATACCTCAACCAATGTATTACCCGCAGCAAGCTGCGACAGCTAGCCCAACACCTCCAATAGCTCAGGGTTACCAACAACCCCAGTAGGTAACTGGACCACCTCCATCCCCGCCAGCTTATTATGCACCGCAACCTGCTCCCGCACCTGCGGTAAACCAAAATCCTCCCACTGCTCAAGGGCAAGTGTACACAGAACACAACCATCCCCAACACCAAAACAATCAGCGCAACCAGGGCGGGCAACCAAACCGTGGAAGAGGACGTAACCGCGGTAACAACCAACAACAACATCAAGGTCCTCCACCTCCCAATCCTCCGCAAAATAACAACGCTGCTCCTCCCAACTAGAATCCAGATCGTAATCCCAGGCATCCCAAAAACAATAACCTCAGAACAAACCATCCTTGTTCTATTTGCGGGGTTTATTGCCATTACACACATGCTTGCTCACATTTGGAGCGGGCTCGGCAACTTTGGACTGACGATGCCCATCGTCAAGGAAAAGCGGCTCCTCAGCCGCCACCCAACCCTCCACCACCTCAACCTCAACCTTTGGTGTTGCAAAACCCCTTTCCAACCCAAGGCATAGTGAACACTCAGCCATTAGCTCCCCCTAAGGGCAACATGCCACCACAACAAATCAGTTATGCCGCTCCTGATCAACCCATGTTCAATTCAGATACTCACCACTTGTTGATGATGTCATCTGCAGATGCCAACCTCCAAATCTGACGGAACCAATATGGCTCCACCCCTGAAGCCCCTCCCACGGACCAGAACACTAACGTTCATCCCACATATCAGACGTTATGTATACCTCCGGCTCCACTTGATGGTGCTTCTAAAGCACCTCGCTTCCCACTTCGTTGCATCAATAATAATCCCAATGCTTGTGCTGCGTCGAATTACAACATTGTAGATGATTTAGCCCAGTCTCCTGCATCCATGTCTGCTTTAGAAGTCTTAAAAAACTGTCCTTCACAGCGCAAGACTTTGCTCTCTGCCATTGGCGCTATTGACCCCAATGATTCACAACTGAAGGCATTCGATTCGGACCAATATAAACCATGCTTTCCTTCCACTTTAGCATTCCAAGTTTCCGTTTCCGTTCGGAATCTTGTCATCCATCGGTGCATTATCGATGAAGGGGCCTCTACATGCGTTATGTCCACATTTGTTTGGCATAAGTTGGGATCCCCTACTCTCCAGCAGTCCACCACTACGTTGCGAGCCTACGACAGCCGTTCGGCTCAACCCCAAGGCCTCCTCACCAATGTCCCCGTCCAGCTGGCTGGAAAAACCGTGCTCATCGACATAGAGTTCATCAATTCCCAACTCGATTATAACCTCTTACTTGGTCGCAGCTACATGTATGCCATGCAGGCGGTTGCCTCATCCGTTTTCCATACTATGATGTTCCTCCATGAGGGATGCGTGGTCAAGGTCGACCAACTCACCTATTACGATCCCAAGGCCCCTGCCGCACCTGAAAATGTTCTCCCTATCATTGAACAACCTATTTGTGGTGCAACTACATTGTTTGTTTCCTCCGTGGGACTCAGACTTTACTCCAACGCGTCGATGACTTCTATATTCCAATCTATTCCACCACCGTCACCGGAGACACACGTCGCTAACCTCCGTACTCTTTCCCACAATACACAAACTCCCAACAATCAGCCACCCTTGTTAGCTAAACCACCATTGGTCCCTAGTCACATCGGTGTTACACCCATCCACACAATACCCTTTCTATTTCCTCCCTCAGGTGTAGTAAGCACTCTGGTTATGGCTACCCTTAGTCTCCCCGGGTTAACATTGGGATTACCCGTGTGGTATATTTTGCCTCTCGTTCCCCCGCCGACACCAAATGTCATCCTGCAACCGGTACAACCCATTGTCACTTCTACTCAACCACCTCCCGGTATCACTACTCCTTCGTCATCAACGAATCCCCCTCCTCTCATCAGGCCCACTGGGGGCAGAGGCCCACAACCATACACTGCGGTACCCCCACCCAAGGCAGTCAAACCTCCCCCCGTGTTCTGTGCTCCTCCTAAATGCTTGTTGGGTGATGAGTTAGGCCATCCAACCCATCAGTGTCCACAGTTACCTGCATTACAGGAACACATGCAAATGCTTGACGATGACCCCAACATTCCAGTTGTCAAAATGGACTCAAACCCCATGCCTCGTGATAAATCACTGTGTACCAACCACCCTTGTGTGATATGCGGTATTTACGGCCACTACTCACATCACTATCCTGATATCCCAGACTATAGAGCAGCTCTCTACGAGATGAACAATTTGGACCTTGAGATGGCACCCCCTACCATCGAGGAAATCTACCCTCCCGTATCATCTTCATCCGGAGAGATTAACACCATTTATATGATCTCTTCGACTACCCAAACCTCGTCAACTGAATTGACCACTCATAGCTTCCGCAATGATGAAGAGATTCTCGAGGCTCCTACTGCTCCTGATGCCTCTCAAGTAAATAACATGGCCAATATTTCTCCCATCATCCACATCGACATCTCTGACCCACCTGGTACCCTTCATACCATTACGTTAGGAGCCTCCCACAACGAGCATGAAATTGGAGAATACAAAAAAATGTTCCAAGAATTCACTGATGTCTTTACTTGGTCAGATACCGAAATGCTTGGCCTTGACCTCACCATTTATATGATCTCCACTGGATACCCTTATGTCCGGTCGGCCCCTTCCATTGATCCCATTCACACACATGTTCCACTCTACTACGTTGGTTTCGCTGATGGTGCAAGCCGTTGGTCCCCCAATCTGGCCTCCGCAGCTTGGGTAATATATTCGCCTTCACATGAGTTGATCCACATCGACGGAGTGTGTTTAGGTGCTGCCACCAACAACCAAGCTGAATACGACGCCGTGACCGGTCTCTTGGCCGTAGCTCTCCAATTGAGCATACGTCACCTTAACGTTTTCCTGGACTCACAACTCCTTGTTTCCCAGCTCAACAATGATTACCACGTACGCAATCCATGCCTTTTCAGAAAATTCCTGCGCACTAAACAAATGGTTAGACAGTTTGAATCAATTTCATTTACACACGTCCCAAGAAACCTCAATAGTGTAGCAGACCATATGGCCAACAACATTCTAGACTGTCACACTAATCACATCATACCATAAACAAATAATGCATCCATGTGCATAACATGTGCCTCCACGGGCATATACCGAAACAAAATATGCATCCACGTGCATAACATGTGCCTCCACGGGCATAAACAAAAAATCAAAATTTTTCATCCACGTGCATAACATGTGCCTCCACGGGCATACAGAAAATCAAGCATGCCTCCACGGGCGAACGAAAAGACAACAAGTGCATCCATGTGCATACACAACTATATACCAACATCAAATATATATAAATATACATCACCGTATAAGTCAATACATGTTAGAGGTGCCCTCAGCACCCAATATACAAAAACTACATCAGTCGTACAAAAAGGCGCTTCCCCATATGCTCATCAGCATTTGGGGGCAAGTACATATCATCTAGTCATCAAGGTCCCTGGGCTCCTCTGGCGCCTCCTCCGCTAGTCCCGCCGGATCATGCCGAGCCCGGAATCGCCTCTCCGCCAGCCCCACTGGATCATCCCGTAAATGAATCCTGCCCTCCACCGGCCCTGCTTGCTCCCGTCGAAGCCTATCCCTCAACTCGGTCGCCATCACTACCACTCTCAACAACATCGAGCGCCACTCACGAGGCACCTCAAAACATCGCTCGACGATGTCCCGATCCAGATCCCTCCACCCATCCTCTGGGAACCCTGCTACAATCATACCTAGTGTCTCTCGGACACCAGCAACATCATCAGCTCGAGGGCCAGCCCCTCGACCACGGGCACCAAATCCTCGACCAGGTGGAGGTAGTACAGCTGCAGGAGGTGGGGCAACCACCAACGCCCGTCCCCTGCGCGCCACATAGTCAGTCGGTGGAAGAGGACCAACATCTGCACAATGTGAATAAACCATCATATACATATCTAAACTATAATCATAACCAATAAATCTAAAAGCACATGATATAGTAGAGAACAAAACATACCATCTAAACCCCAGGCCTGTCCCTAGGCTCGTGGCATCTCAGGATCTCCTTGGTAATCCATACCAGCATATGGATAGTGCTCAATCAGTAAATGGATCTACTCCCACTGCTTGTAAAACTGCTACGAGAAGAACCCGCGGATACCACCACCTCCGCGAGGCATCATCTGCCCCCACCGCACCATCCGCGGCTCGCTCACCAAACCATCACGAATAGGCACCCGTGGTCGCAAAGTCGGTACCCGCTCAAAGAAAAATGAGCACAGAAAGGAGGCATAGCAGAACTCTCCCCCCTCCTGGCTGGCCTTGTCCAGATCTCTCCGGACACCAGCTAAGAACATCTGAGCCCAGGCATAATAAGTCCCTCTCAGCACAGAATCAACCATCATCGTTTGTCCCCCTGACAAACGATGTGGCGCCGCGGCACCCAATACTCGCAGAACACAAGCCCCGACAGCGCGCATGTCCCACTCTCGCAGTGATCTCAGACTCAGCGCGTTGTTCTGTAAAATCGCCCCATCGACACAGAAAGTCTCTAGGGGATCCTCCATGTCAACACCTGCCGGAATCCTCGGCAAAAGATCCCCCACCTCCCCTAAGCAAGGCAACCCAGTAAGAAAATAGACATCTGTGAGGGTAATCTCCAACCTCTCACCCCCAACAACAAATGCACCCTCTGCAGGTACCCACCAACTCACCAAATTGTTCAGTAGGGGACCTACTGAACGCATGGGGGGAATCTGAGCGAACTTTAGCAGTCCACCCTCTGCCAAAACATGTTGGACATGCTGATCAGTCCGAATCCGGATCATCAGATCCTCATCTATCTCCCGCTCCTGCCATGAAGTCAATGGTATCCTCAACATCCTGCCAAAAAACAGAAGAAATTTTTAGCACCAGGGCAAAATTTTCAAAAAACACCATCGCGGCTTTTCCACCAAGAGCTGCGATGATCATCGCGGCTTCCATACAAAAACCCGCGATGATCATTGCGGGTATTGTCCAGACAGTCGCGATGAACATTGCGACGGTCTCTCCAGAACTCGCGATGAACATCGTGGCTCTCAACCTGACAGTCGCGATGAACATCGCAACTGTCAGCCTCAAACCCACGATGTCCATCACGGCAAAGGAGCCGAAACCCGCGATATTCCACGTTGGAAGGCCAACATGGAATTTCGCAGCCTTCGGGGGCCCGCCGCTAACCAAAAATGACATAATTGAAAAGGCTAAGGCGAATAGAGTTACCTGAAACTTTCGGAATCGAAAACCAACGGTGAAATCTCCTGGAAATCAAGAAAGAGCTCTGACTGCTCTGTCAAACTCACACGTAACAATGACACGTCATATGGGCCCCACGCCCTATTTATAGAGATTCCACCATTTTTCAAACAACCATTCCAGTGTCATACGATGTCCATTTCTCAAACCGTTGGTACCATTGGAATCAGAACAGCGAGAACTTCATGACAGTTCTTTCCTTTTCCTATTTTCACCAGGTCCATTTTTTGACCATTTTTTTCACGCCCTCGTTGCCTCGGTTTGCGTGCCACATCGGTCGTCATCCGTTGTCGACGTGCCTTATATCGCCGGATTCAGTTTTCTGCGCTCGTGATGATGCTTGAGATCATTCCTCGCTCTCACGCCTAGATTTTTAGGGCATTTTTCCATGCCCCCTCGTCGCCTCGGTTTGCATGCCACATCGGCCGTCGTCCATTTTTGGCAAGTCTTATATCGCCGGATTCAGTTTTTCGCACTCGTGATGATGCTTGAGATCATTTCTCGCTCTCACGCCCAGATTTTTAGGAAATTTTTTCCATGCCCCCCTCGTCGCCTCGGTTTGCATGCCACATCGGTCGTCGTCCATTTTTGATGAACCTTATATCGTCGGATTCAGTTTTCTGCACTTGTGATGATGCTTGAGATCATTTCTCGCTCTCACGCCCAGATTTTTGGGTTATTTTTTCCATGCCCCCTCATCGCCTCTGTTTGTGTGCCACATTGGCCGTAGTCCGTTGTTGACAAGCCTTATATCGTCGGATTCAGTTTTATGTGCTCGTGATGACGCTTGAGATCATTTCTCGCTCTCACCTCCATATTTTTCAGGCATTTTTTAAAAAAATGTCACCCATCACCTAGGTTTGCATGCCAAATGGCCGTTGCCCCTTGTTGACAATATTTATGTCAACGGATCCAATATCCCACACACATGATGATGCTTGAGACCTTTTTCTCGCTCCCATCAATCCCTTGTTGTTCGATATAATTTTATCCCTTTTTCAGGCCGAGCAATCCTTTTTACGAAAAAGGCACTTAGGAAGTTTTCTGTTAAGCTCTTTTCTGACTCCTAAAACAATGAAAAGATCGTCGAGCAACCTTGCTTCCTTTCATGCTCGTTAAACGTATCTCAAAGGGCATCTACCTGGTATAAGTTTACCCCTTTTCCGGACCTTGTAGACTAATTACAAAAAAGGTATACTCTAGTCACATCGGCTAGAAGAGTTTTCCATTTTGCATCATTTTATGCTTTTTCAGGCCTTGGAGACTAACTTACGAAAAAGAACACCAATGGAGTCCACTTACCGCTTTCACACTCTCTAAACATGAAAGCGACCACGAGCAATCACCATCCTGGGCTCGTAAACCCAACAGGACAGTACTCACAACCACTGCAGAGTCTTCTTATCATTTTCAGACTCCTTAAAAAATGGAAGCACCGATGAGCACGAATAGTCCTGGGCTCACAAAATCCACAGGACAGTACCATTTCAGAGCACACTTTTATACCTTCTTGGAGCTCATTAAAACTACGAAGAAGGACCCAATGGTGCTTCTCGGTGCCACAACAGATCACATCTACTCATATGGAAGCTTCCCCATTTTGATCACCTTTGTTCAAAGTATTCTGCAGTATGTCACCCTGAGAATCCCTCGACAGCACCCATCAGCTTGGTTCCCCCCCAGAGTCAATACATACCCTTTAGTCCTTAAAAGCAATGATACCCACACCTACAAGTCAGTTCCCTACGCTGCTAGGTCAACCATGTCATCATGCTCTGAACAAAGGAATTTTGAGTCTACCCACTATACGACCCCAGATACTTACCATCCCCACAAGTATGTCAGTCCTACCATCAGTACTACCACACTTCAGTTCTACATCTCGTGCTCCTATCAAGGAAACATCATTGACTTGTTAGTTGCTAGTCTCCCTCTGTCGACGACAACCAAATTTATTCCAGAGGATAGACCTAGAGGTCCCTGTGTCTTGGACTCATTACCATTTATGATGAGTGCCTACGAATCATTTCGAGAAGAGTCCTCAGTGCTTCTCCAAATGGTTGTTTCTCACATGCTCGACTTCAACACCTTGATCGCATCGTTGAGACTCGCACAGGGTATTGGTCCTTTTAGTTATTAGTCGAAGACCCTGGATACCTCCTGACTCTTCCACATTTGAGAGTCTACATATGGAAACAACCAGTTACATTTTTTCTATAGATATTCGGGTTGCTCATGGCGACAGTATTCAGATGTACCCCAGTTTTATACTCCCTTGAGTATATGGTTACATGTACATGTACTTCTCAGAGATGACTCTCAGTCATTGAGTCCCTATAGATGTTGGACACCTTCAGTTTTAGCAGTTCATCAACCCTTCTGAGACCTTCGTCAAAACGGTTGTTGCTCTATTCCAGTGTATCAGTTATTCAGATCAGCCATGTTATGATCATGAGTACATCCCAAAATGATGTCCCCTCTGGACCATTATGATGTACCAGCATATTTTTTATGTATTTTCTCAGGTCCCCCTTCTTGGGACTAATTGTTTATATATGTTTTGATACGAGCATGGGTATGCCCGCCTCATCCATTATCAGGATTATTCCTCATTCATATTGAGGCCATGTAATATTGTTTGTTTTTTGCAGCTTCCAAGGGTCGCGGATCCAGTCTCCAATCGGTCTCTTCTCCTCCCCAAAACCCAAAAAAAAATACAAAAGAACTATGATGTCTATCGGCCATACGATGAGCTCCTGCCCTCACACATCAGGGGGCAATCTGTTAACACCTAAAAAGTGCTCACTAGCTCATTTCCTTATTCACATGACTCATTTGTCCACTCTTTCCACCATATGAGCCTCTAAAGCCAACAAAAGGTCACTAGAAGACCTTAATACACCCCTTTTCCCACTCAAAAAGATTATTTTTCCTAAAAAAGCATTAAAAACCCTCAAAAAGGGTCCAAAATTCCCAAAAATATTAAAAAGGGAATAAAAATATTAATTTTATTCAAAAAAGGAAAAAGGAGGGAAAAGTACCTAAACCATGTTGGTCAATACCATTGGTTTCCACAAAACCATAATGGTATTTCCCACCACCAAAACCTATAAAAAGGTGGTAGGGGCTCCTCATTTCAGATGCATCCATATTCCTATCCTCATGCTACCAAAATCTCCCTTGTGCTTTTGGCCATTGTAGCAACCTTGGAGAAAGGACCCTTGGAGTTTGGAGCTGCTCACCCTTGGAGCTTCTCAACTATCTTCATCACTTGGAGGTATTATTATTGCAAGCACTTGCTTGCCTCCATTTTCAATACAAAATTATTTCTTCTATTTCTTGTTCTTGTTTTTTAATTCAAAAATGCACATGCTAGTTTAGTTTAGATTTAGATTTAGTTTATTGTTTTTGCTTAATATTGAAACTGCTGCTACTAGTTAGCAGGTGCCCATTGCACTAAGCTTGGTTGCAAAACCAAGCCAACAGCAGGTAGTGCCTCACTACATCTAGCTTCCAGGTACTCTATGCATGTTGGTGTACAATGCTTACATGGTCATGTATATGATTGGTGTACTAGTTTACTGGCGAGCATGAAAGCTCAATTGACAGGTTGTAAATCCGGCACAATGAAGAATTTTGGGTATGGTAGCATTTTGTGTACTTTCTTCTTTGAGAGGATTCCTGCTATTAGTTTGGGGATGCCTCTACCTCAGGTTAACCCCCGTGAGCCCAGACTAGGCCATTGGGGTGACATATTCCTCCTCCAGGGTGGTGGGGAAAGTCACTACTGTTATCATACTGATGATTTCTCGGGGTGGTGGGAGAGGCAAGTGCCCACTTTCGAGCAGTTTTCATATGCTGGATTGGATTTCCGTCATGATCCAAAACTGGTGCTTCCTCCAAGTGGAGCCTGGGGAGATATTGGTATGTTTAATTTTTTGAGAATTATTTAATTTTTTCAAACTTTTCAAGTATTTGATTTGTATAGATGAATTTTGAAGTGCTAAACAAGTGTCATATGCAGATCTTGGGCCTATTCGTCCCGAGGGACATCCTACCATCTTTGTGAGGCCAGCTGATATTACTGCAGCAGATGCTATGTTGGGGACTATAGATAGAAAAGTGAGTCGGTTGACTCATGAAGTTCCTGCATGCCGTATGGATCAGATACCTATTGATATGTAGGAAGATGTAGTTGGGGTGCCCCCAGCATGTCTTAGGGTGCTACGGAAGATAGCTAGGCTAGCCATATGCTATCACAATGCAGTAGAGGATGATGAGGTCCCTCCTCCATAGGAGAGGGATACATTCTATGTATATATTTTTGAGGCTACTATGCCCAGTTTTGTACTTTTATGACATGACTTGATAGACTTGTGATCCAAAACTCATATATTTTTTGATACAGTATCAGATATATACAGTATTGGTTATTTACATATGTATGTGTTTGAATTTTATGTGTGCAATGTTGTTTATGAAAGTGTATGATACAAATGCCAGTCTAACACATAGTTTGCTAATGAATCAGCTAATGCGTTTAAATTTCTTGGAATGTGTTCATATATAATAGAATCAAACTGTCTTTCCAATAGTCTAACTCGTAGAAACTGATGTAGCAATCCAGGATCTCTAATCTGGTAGACACCTGTTAACTGAAATACAATTAGTTGTGAGTCAAGTCTTACCTCCAAATGTGAAATGCCATGACTGAGAGCATCTCAGAGAAGTTCTATAACTGTACTGTATTCAACCACATTATTTGTGGTAGGACCCAAACAAACCCCCCTCGAAGAGACAAGTTGGCCAGCGGGTGATTAAATGACCCAAGCTGCTGCAGCCAACTAACAGGTGTGGCAACTGGCACCATCAACAAATCCTAATAAATGTTCGGTTGACATCTGGTACACGAAATGAAAAACACACATAAGATTAACTAACAAGCATAACGAAAAATAGCTTTACACAAATATACATCTATGTTACAAGAAAAAGTACGTCATCGTAAGCGTAGTACTTCTTCAGGTAGAGCCCATTTCTAGGCTCGGGCAGCTTATTACCTTCGTAATCTATCAGTTCATAAGCAACTTTCTTCAGTACTTTGGAAATTATATAAGGTCTGAGCCACATGGATTTGAATTTTTTGGGTCCTAGGGGTTCTTTGTCTTGATCCCAAAGTAGGACCAAGTCTCCTTCAATGAAAAACCTAGGTTTGACGGATTTGTCATATTGTCCTTTGACTCATTTTTTGTGGACCTCATTTGTTGTGAGAGCGTCGCGGCGCTGTTCATCTAGATGTTCTAAGTGTAACAAACGTTCTTCTAGTACTGAAGTATCTGGTAGTAACTGAACTGCTAGTTTTAGTGAAGGAATCTCGCATTCAATTGGTATGACTGCTTCTATCCCATGCACAAGTTGGAAGGGAGAGAATCTAGTAGCAGTCTTAACGTTGGCTTGGTAAGCCCAAATAGTCGGGTACAGCATGATGTGCCAGTTATTTCGACTGGCATTAACAGTTCTTTGCAGTATAACCTTTAAAGTTTTGTTCACTGCTTCGACTTGTCCATTCGCCTGTGGATAGTATGAAGATGAATGTTCTTATCGAAAACCAAGCATTGTATACAACTCGGTCATCATGCTATTTTGGAAATGACTGCCATGATCAGTCACTATCTCTTTAGGTATGCTGAACCGTGCAATAATCTGATTAAACACGAAATAAGCGGCAGTTTCTCCATCTGCCTTGACAGTAGGCATTGCCTCTACCCACTTAGTAAAGTAGTCAACAGCAACGATGATGTAATGATGTCCTCGAGACGAAACTAGATTGCAAGTCATGTAATCAATCCCCCATTTTGTGAAGGGACCTGTTGTAATTACAGGATGAAGAGGAGCTAGGTGTGCCCTCATTTTCTTAGTGAAAAACTGACACGGACGACAGCGTTTCACTGCTTCCACACAGTCTTTAAATATTGTGGGCCAAAAATATTCGGCACGCAGTATCTTCTGAGTTGTTGCCACCCCGGAAAGATGTCCCCCACAAGCTCGACTGTGGGAATCATTTAATACTGCTTCGGCTTCTTCTCGAGTTAAGTAACGTCATAAAATGGAATCTACCCCACGTCGATACAAAGTATCTAAGATGATGAGGTAGTTCTTCGCATGGATTTTGAGCTTGCGTCGCTCTTCTCGAGAAAAACTAGTAGGAAATCTCAAAGTCTAGAGATATACTAAGATATCCCCATACCATGGGTCAGAGGAAGCAATGAGGAAGATATGTTCATCTGGGAATGATGATTCTTCCTCAACATATTCTAGGTCACTTGGAAACTCTGAGATTAACTCAGCGAACACTAGTGATTTCTTCGACTTGGCTGATTGGAAGACCAAATCGAACTCATGTAGGATTACAATCCATTTATTATATTTCCCACCGATGATTCGTCAGGTGACAACGTACTGGATAGGATTGACTTCTTCTATCACAGTAGTAGTTCGTAAAAGTATATAGTGACGAAGCCTCTGTACCGCATAGACTGCGGCAAGTGCTAACTTCTCAACGTGCGAATATTTAACCTCGGGGGCTATCAATGCGTGAGAAAGATAGTAGATAACATGCTCTTGGAGCGTATCATCTTCTTGAACCAAAACTATACCAATTGTATTAAGAGACGCTGCCAGATATAAAAGAAAATATTTTGCGTAGTCTGGTAGGCTCAATAAGGGTGCTGAAAGAAGTGCCTTTTTTAAGGTTTCAAAGGATACTTGAGCAGCCTCGTCCCACACAAAGTAGGAGTCTTGTTTGAGTAGCCTCATAAAACCTTTAGTAATTTTAGCATAGTTTATGATGAATCGCCGTAAGAAATTAGACATGCCTTGTAGACTTTGGAGTTGTCTCAAGGTGCGAGGAGGAGGCGGATTTTCAATCGCCTCTACTTTCAACGGGTCGACCATTATGCCACAACTGGAGACAATGAAGCCCAGTAGATGTCCCGATTTGACACAGAACGCACACTTATTAGGATTCAAACGAATCTTATATTGGCTACATCTTTCAAACACCTGTCTAAGATGAGCTGTATGATCCCGTCTCTTTCGAGATCGCGCAGGGAGATCATCCAAGTAAGGTTCTACTATGTGTTTGATATCATGAAAAGTGAAATTCATCGCATGATGGAAGGTAGCTCCAGCATTCTTCAAGTCAAATGGCATTTTCTAGTAAGCGAAGGTCCCCCATGGGAAAATGAAAGCTGTTTTATGTTGGTCCTCAGGTTTGATTTGTATTTGATTGTATCTCGAAAAACCATCCATGAAAGAGAACATCTCATGTCCCGCACAAGCATCTATGATTTGATCAATAAATGGTGTAGGATAGTTATCTTTTGGACAAGCTTTGTTCAAGTCCCGGAAGTCAATACAGACTTTAATGTTACCTTGCTTCTTATCAACCGGAATGGGGTTTGTAACCCATTCTGTCATGTCAATCGGATAGATGAAACCGGATTTAAGCAACTTTTCAACCTCCGCCTTGATGGCGGCTGCTTTTCTAGGGTTCACAGGATGGAGCTTTTGTCTTACGAGTTTTGCGTTAGGGTATGTCGTGATGACATGCTCCACGATGGCTGGGTCTATACCTGGCATCTCCTCATATGACCAGGCAAAAATGTCACGAAATTCTTTAAAAAGTTTTGTACACAGAGTGATCTCTTCTGGAGAACAGTCTGCACCAATAAAAATGTTTTCCATGACCCTGTGTTTGGTGGAAATGTTGACCGGAAATTTTCTCGATATGTTAGCCATATTTCCCTCAGCATAAATAGCTCTCGAAGTAGAAGGAAAATATGACAAATCAACCAATCCACTGGGTCTCACGGGGAATTCCCCTCTCTCAATCTTGTCTAGATCTAGAAGCATGTAGGAACTGTGGTGCATATGTTCCCATGGTTGGTCCAGGCCCATCATGACTTCTAAGATAGCTTCAACAGATGGAAAAACCGTGTCTAAACAATCGAACGAGTGAGTGGAATTCAGTGACCATGCCGGAGCATAGTCTATATCTAACTCAGCAGAGACTGGCGGAGTCATGATATGTTCCATTGCAGCATGTTTTGTTTCCATATAGGCCACTTCTGTAATGGATGGAGGCACGAAAGGTTCTGACGTAGTGGGAAGGATCCAAGGATTAGTTCTTAAACCGACCGTGAATGTTTCGGTAGCAGTACCTACATCAGAAAGCATAAAAAGAAGAGGGGAGGGGAGGTCGAAAGTGCCTATTAACGACCCGTACAGCCCTGCTCCTAAACTCTCATTAACCGGGGCGGTTTGATCAACTAAGGGAATTGTGATCTCTAAATAAGTTTGGTTGTTTCTCTGAGTGAAAGAAAGTTGATCGACTGTAACGACCTTACCTTCAAACAGGAACATAGCAACTCGAAAAACTGTCGATGCAATAGCTCGCATAGCATATGTCCAGCTCCTGCCTAATAACATATTGTAATCAAGCGGAACGTCTAGAACTTCTACTTCTACAGCAACTGTCTTACCATCCAATGTGACATCAAATGATGGAAAAACCCCATGTGGATGGAAAGTCCTGCCATCAAATGCAGTAAGTAGTGTGTTAGAAGGGGCTAACTCGGGGGAACCCAAAGCTTTCCAACAGGAAATTGACATTACGCAGGTCGACGCACCCTCATCTACGATAGCTCGTTTGATGGTCATTGGGCCATGCACAACTTCAATTTGAAGAGCAATGTGGTAGGGCAACCGGTATTTGATATCAGCCATATCAAATCATGCAGACATGTTAGAGGATTCTATACTTCCAATAGCTACCAGAAGTGCATTCCGTTGTAAAGTAAAACTTTGCAAGACTTCCAAGGTAGACATGGCACAAGGGGTCTGGGCTAAATCTTCAACCACATTATAGTTGGAGGCGGCCCGAGTATTGGTATTGTGCGATGCCCATTTCAAGACACCTTTCGGGATCTTGGACATTGGGTCCACAGGTATGTGGAGTGGAGTGGAGGATTCTGGAATCTCTTTATCCTTTTTCTGTGCGTCCGGGGTATAATTCCTGGCTCTCGTTTGTAAGAGTGCATCCAAATTAACTATGTTAATAAAAGTTTGATCAACCGTAGCATGTGTAGTGCCCCCAGTGTTGGAGGTGCCATAAGCTGAGCTCTGCCCCTTAGGGAATGGATATTTCAGTACGACAGGCTTCTTTTCTCTTAATAGCTTTTGGGCTTCTTCAAGCAGAGGGCATTGATGAGTAAGGTGGTCCTGCTTGCAAAGTTTACAAGGGAACTTAACCTTCCTTTTCTCTTTGTTACCCTCCTCGGCATTCTCTTTTTTGGGCTTCTGATGGTTCCCCTCTCCTTTCTTGCCCTTTTTTTTGTTATTGGGTTGCCGAGGGCCCTTTTGATTGTTCTAAACCTGGTTGACAAGTTCAGAAGTAGAAGGAGAGGTTGTGACGGAAGAAAATTCTGCAGTCGATTGTTTGACAGATAAGGCATGAACCTGTTTGGTCAATGCTTCAAAAGCTGCAGAGTCAACTGAACCCACTATGCCATCAGCATGTGGTCCAGGTTTAGGTCTACTCAGATCGGTATTCGATCGCAGTGCATCAGGTATGATCTCATACAGTAACCCGGATTGTGCGTAAACGAGATCTAACTGCTACGTTCGTAGGATGGCTTCTTCCTCGTTAGACACTCCAGACATAGCTACTTCCTTACAAATGTAAGGAAGGAGTGATTTCAAATACCACTCAAGAAAGAATTCTGGAGGTATGTTGGGTTTAATGAGCCTCTTCCGTCTTCGCCACTCCTAAATGTGATCAGATAAATGAGTGGCTTTATTTTGCCTAAATGTAGACAAAAGGTCTGTTCTGGCATCATACCAAACAGGAAGCTGGAAGTGATTCAAAAAGACAGTCGCGAGATCCCCAAAATTAAAGAAAGTAGCTGTAGGTAACTCAATGTACCATTTGGCTGCAGCACCGGTTAAAGTCCTTTGGAACAGTCTCAATCTAATGGAATCTTCATTTAATGAGTTCGAGGAGCACCATAAATGGAAAGTAGTGACATGGTCACCAGGGTCTTCACCTATTTTTCCTTCGAACTTTGGAATGTCCGAAGGTAACTTGGTAGGAACTGGTGGCCATGTAGCGTTATGATACACTGGATCGTTGGTCAATTTGGAAAGATCTGGAAAATTTAAAGTTGCCAGAAATGGTTAACGAGGCCGGTAAGATGGTACTTGATAAGCTGGGGTCGAAAAAGGGGAACCACCCATAGTTTGACCCGTGAACTGTTGGTAGGGGTTGCCCCCAGCCGTCTACTAGTAGGGGTTACCCCCAACCATCTGTTGATAAGGGTTTCCCTTGGCCATCTGCTGATAGGGGTTTCCACCTACCATCTGTTGATAGGGGTTGCCCCCATCTACTTGTTGGTAGGGTTTTCCCCCTGCCATCTATTGTTGCACAAAAGTATTATTGAAATTTCCCCACCCATATGAAAGTGGGTTAGTGCTCTGTGGGTTCGTCCACTATGGCTGGGTGTTAGCCCCACCATATTGCTGGTTAAAAATATTATCCCCTCCTCCTGAAAATAAGGGAAAAGGGACATTACCTGCAGGCATATTACATTGATTCATGTTGGAACCTGCAAAGTTATTGAAACCAGTGGTAGCTGACGTAGACGGTGCGGTCATGGTACTCATGATAGGCACAGTTGCAGAAGCACTTGGCCCTACAGCAAGTGTGGAAATCCAAGTACTGGGTATATGATATAATGGTTGAAACACAGGAAGTGGCACTAAATTGGCTGTACTGCTAGGTCCAACAGTAGGTGTAGAGGTAGATTCCATAGTTGTTGAACTCGGCATACCTAACGTACCAGTATTAAAACTGAAAGACAGAGTGGACACAGAGGTTGTCTGTGCTGAACTCGATGTAGCAGTAAAAGGAGGATTTACAGTGTTAGTGTTCATACCTATGGTGGGAGTTTGTGGAACTCCCTGTTCACCTCCTAGAGTAGACATCAAATGTCCAAGCAAGAAATTATATGCACTGTAATCAGGCTATTGGAAACCAATGGGTAACAGAAGAGGATTTCTAGGATTGGTTAGAGGAGGATTAAAGGAAGTGCTATACTCCGCAGAAGTAATATCTTCAATCTCAACTGAACTAAAATGTCGTTGATTTGGAGTACCCAATTGTGGTTCATCAAGAACCTCTATTTCAGGGTTTTCTATTATAGTTTGTTGTTCTTTAGGAAATTCAATTTCAAGTGGTAGTTCCTCAGGAATTCCTATTTCAGGATTTTCTATTGTAAAAATTTCCTCAGGAAGTTCTATTTCAGGAATGGTTTCCGAAGAAATACTGGGGTTTACCTACTGTCGTCTAGCTGGCGGTAACGGTTCTGTTCTAAGTGGCGGAAGGTTTTGAAGCCTTCTCGATCTTCGAAGTTCTTGGTTCTCCGTGATTATATATATAAATAAAAACTAGAAAACCTAGTGGCCACTAACACTAGGGGGAAAAAAACACGCCAACTAAAAAATTCCTAAGTATGCAAACCAAGCAAAGGAGATGCCTTCTGGAGAAGAGTCTGGGATGATGAGGACCCAGAACAGATCAACGAAGGATGAAGAATAGTTACCCGGGGTCCACAATACAATGACTAAGGGTGCAAGCGCTGGAATCACCCAACCGCCCTCCCAAAGACCTGCAAGGGATTTCCTCCCACGTCTGTCCTAGGTACAACAAATATACCCTCCGCTGTCACCTATGTATGAACCTATGGTCAGATACTAAGGATACCACAACACCGAAAACTCTTGGGGGAACAGTCTATGGCCGAATCAGAAGGCGTGGGCAGGGTAACTGAGCCCGAAACTCAAAAGAGTCCCCAAACGCGATCCAATCCTGGTATATGCTCGAAACAGAAAGTAGGAGGATTATTCCCAACAATCTGATCTCACAAGACCTACTGCATAGATCCGAGGCAAGCTTTGAGTGAAATGGATTTACCTGTGATAGTCGAACTACGATTTTTGCGTAATGTGTGATCTTGAGTGGTTTAAGGTGATTTAAACTCAAGATCCTAACCAAGACTAATTGGTGTAGTGTATCCCTAAAAACAAAAATTGTTTCTATTTAATTTTATTAATGATTTTTAGGGTTGTTATTACTCAAAAGGTAGTGTGTTTGTGTGGCGTGGTTGCAACAGAAAAGCAAAAGTGCATAAATTCTAACTTTCGACAACAAAACTTCCTTTTATTTTTTTTATTTTTTCATTTAAAATTCTTTCCAAATTGAAAAAACTGAGCAAATCTAACTAAATTTCTTTTTTGTTTTCTTTTGAAATTGTACACAAAATAACCTATGCTATCTTGTAACAAATATAAGCCTTATTAATCTTAAAGCTACCAAATTTTTTTCTTTTTCTGTTATTATAAACGAAAAAGAACTATAAACATGGAAAGCAAATAAGACTTATGTGCAATGTGTAAGTATGGCTAAAAATGGTTCTTAAGCTTGCAGTTGTCAAGGCACTAGGTCAACAAAGACTTGTCCTACAGGTTTTTTGCAAAAGAAAAAGCCTCTATACTCGGAAACAAAGTGGGGACAAAACAAAGGAGAAAGATACTTAAAACTGGGAATCCAACACAAGAGGATTGACCCAAAGCATCAAACCCTAGCAAGACCACTACACCAAGAAAAAGGTAGGCAAGCAAGATACCAACCACCCTACTAATACAAGGACTGAGAAATGAATCAGCCTAAAACACTTTAAACACACTTGGAACCAGAAAAGACAAAAGTCAAAGAAGGTTGGAAATCAACAAGTTCGGAAGACACCCTAAAGGCTCCAAAACAGACCAAACCCTAAAACAAAGGATAAGATAGGTAAAGAGCAAACACATGTTGCTACAAACAGCGAATGCAAAAGCATACAGGTTTGTCAATTAGCAACATAAAGTCAGGGCAAGAATAAACGGAAGTGTTCACCAAAGAACAAAGCCTAGTCTTCCAAAAGAGTTATAAACAGTCCAAACATTCCACAGGTAAGCAAGCGATCTAAAGATTGTAGAAAGACTCAAAGAAAGGTTCTACAACTTAAATAAAATTTATAAACCTCAAATACCAGTCAAGGAGATCTAAAAACAAAGTCAGAAGACCACCAAAAGGCTAAAAACTCAAACAGACCATTAACAGAAGGCTACAGGAAATATACTCTACTGTGCAGTAGGGAAACTAGCACTCCTGAAGCGATGGGCGTTGCTATATGTATAGCAAAGTAGCGTATGGTCGCTACTATATGTATACCAAAGTAGCACTCAGGTCTTAAAAGTTAAAAACTGACTTTGAAAAGATGCAAAAAAAACTGATTGAAGCAGAGAAAAACAAGCAGGGGGGTACCTAAAGGGTCTCTCAGCACATAAAAGGAGTTGAAATGGTTCTGGGAAGAAAAAAAAGAAAAGGTTTCCTAGAGAAAAAACACAACTATCCCCAGCAGAGTCGCCAGTCTGTTGGCGGGAGAAACTACCCTATAGTAAGGAAACGGATACTATCAACTGAAAGGGGATGACAGGTAAGCGTATTAACTGCGTTACATAGATGTTCATGAAAAGAAATAGGTTATAGACCTTGAGAACATACCTTTCGAATGACGTTCGATCCTAGCTCTTATTCGATCTTGAGCTCGATCCTTAAGTCCACCTCCCATTCACTAAACCTACAATACAAGTACCTTTCTCAGCGTATCTTGGATAATATATAATGATGGAAAAAGACAAAGCAATTTAAACATCCAATATTAACCAAAACATATCCAAACAAGTATATAACTTCAATGAACACTTAGTTTGGGACAAGAAAGACGCTTCAACCTTTTATTGTCAAATTCAAATTGATGTTACAAAATATACTTGACTTTGTGACATGCTCCTGCAACTTGATCCTGGGGTCCTGCTCTTCTCTGGCTTGGATATCTTCCAACATAAACTCCTCCAATACAAGCTTCTCTTTAAAAGTCTCTTAATAACATTCATGTCTCTAACCCCAAGTCTCTTAATAACATTCATGTCTCTAACCCCTCTCTTTATTCTTCCCTGTATTTATAGGATAAGAGAAGCAGTTCAGGTCGGGAGATGGTTATGGAGTAAGTTGGGGAAGTTGGGAAACCAACTGCAACTAATCCTCTTCATGAAATTAATTATTTTTTAATCATCTTTTGAGATGTACGCTACTATTGCTCAGTGAGGTAGTGTTCAAGGCGCTACTATAGTGCTCGTAAACTAGCAGTCATCACTTTTTGAATGTTGAGTGCTACTCTACAAAAGAGGAGTAGTGCTTATGAGGTTTGAGCGCTACTATTACACACTAGAGTAGGGTACAAGTGCTAGTCTATTGAAGTAGAGTAGCGCTCATATCTCAGAATGACATTTTTAGGGTTTTTCCAGTCTTGTCAGGAGGTGGAGTAAGTCAAAGTCTCATCTAGGGTCAACATGCTCCTCCATCCAAGTTTTCCTTTTGTGTGATCAACAGCTCAAGGTGATCATGGACGGAGAGGTGTAGGTTTGACCTATAAAAAACACTGCAAATGTATTAGGGAAAATGCTTTCAAACAAAGCCGAGCTCCCCCAGGCCTCAGCCAAATGATTTTCCAACTTGTTCTACTTCTATTACATTGTATTTATAGATCTACTTTGGCCTTAGGGTCGATCTATCTCAATAGGAAGCTGTTACAACAACATTTGACACCTTCATAAAGAGATTCAACAACCTGGGAGTCGGTTCGAACCATTTTTGCTCATTTCCGGTCGCGGACTGCTGAAACTGCCTTTTGACACCGCAGCTGTATAACCCAAACAGTGATAGTTGTGCAAAAAATGAATGAGTTTTTTGTATATTGGACCATTCTAAAGAAAAACCTCTTTCAATTTCCTTATATTCAACTCCAGCTGGTCGGGATCTGCTTCGGAAGTTGATGACTCACGCAGAAAATGTAATTTCTGGAAAACTACCCTGTGAAAAACCCTTCGCTTCTCCCAAACCATGACACTTGTGCAACTTATGAGAGAGGTTATTGTATATTGGCATGTTATCAAGACAAGCATCTCTTGATTTCTCAAAATTATTCCCAGTTTGGTGGAGACAGCCGCTGCAAAACGATGACTAAAACAGTCATTTTAGGTAAAAACAAGCCCGCCCTTCATATAATATCACATTGAATTTTGAATTTGGCTTTCTTCTTGCAATTTGAATTTTCGAGACTTGGATGTTGATGTGGCGGGTGCATGAAGTGATTATGAAAGGCCCCTAAGTGATGGGCTTGAACTCAGCATTATTTCATCTTAGACTTAGGAATGAATGCTTGAAAAGCTTGATTTGCATTTTTAACTCGGCATGTGGATTAAGGAAATGAGAATTTGTTCATTTATCCATAGGTATGGACCCCTTTACCTCTCCAAAAAAATTAGCACAAATCTAGTGCTAATAGTATGTTAGCAAAACAAATCATAACTTACATGCCCAGCTGGCCTATTGCAACCATTTCCCATTCCAGAGCAAAAATGGGACATTATCTCAATGGACTTCATCACCGGTTTGCCCAAATATTTGTGTAAGGATTGCATATATGTGGTAGTGGATAGGTTGACAAAATTTGCTCATTTCTTTGTTGTTACATCATCTTTTGGTGCTGCACAAGTGGTTGATATTTTTTTTAAAGAAATCTTCAGATTGCATGGGCTCCCCAAGAGCATTGTTAGTGATAGAGATAGGAGATTCATGGGTGCTTTTTGGCAAGAAAATTTTAGATTTGTGGGCACTCAATTGAATCCAAGTACCATCTATCATCCACAAACTGATGGAAAAATAGAAAGGGTGAATCAATGGTTGGAAGGGTACCTAAGAAACTATGTGGGGAAGCATCAAAAAGCATGGAAAAAATGGCTACACTTGGGTGAGATTTGCTACAACACCACTTATCATATGTCAATAGGGATGTCTCCTTTAAAAGAATTATATGGTTATGATGCAATTACATTTGTTCAAATTATCTTTCATGATAGTAGGGCCCTAAAGGCTAAATATTGGGTGGAAGAGAGCCAAGAAATTTTAAAGCTTTTAAAAGACAGTTTGCAGGTTGCTCAAAATCAGCAAAAACAATATACTGATAGACAGAGAAGAAAGGACCTTTAAGGTTAATGATTTAGTATATTTTAGGTTGCATCAATATAAACAAACATCTCTCAAAAAGAATGGAGCAGAAAAACTAAAACCAAGGTACTATGGGCCATACAAGGTAGTTCAGAAGGTTGGAGAAGTAGCATATGAATTAGAACTTCCGGAAGGGAGTAAAATCCATAATGTATTTCATGTTTCTTGTCTCAATAAGGCTCTTGGTCAGCAAATTATCACTTCAGAAATACTTCCTCCTTTGGATGATGAAGGTCAGTTCACACTTGTTCCGGAAAAGATTTTGAAGACACAGGAAAGGAGGTTGAGGAGTAGAATTATCAAAGAATGTTTAGTGCAATGGAAGGACTTACCAAATGAAGATGCCACATGGGAAGAGGAGAATATTTTGCAGCATCCAAATCTGAAATTGCTTGAGGACAAGAAATATTGGGTGGGGAGGACTGTAATGTCCCCATTCAAATAATTGCATAGCAAGACAATCCCATCAATCCTACCAGTTCCCTAGGTTGAATGGGTACATTTGGAATTATAATAAGGGAGAAAATGAATAATGTTTATACATTATAATAGTTCAAGTATTTAATAAAGAGGTTGAATAAATAAATTCAAGAGAATCTCTAGGTGGAAAATGGTTTTGAATACATATGAAGGATGTGGGACCCACACTAGCTTGATTTCTCACTGCCACATGGCATATCTGTCTTGCCATTTTGAATCCATGAGAAGGAAAACATTATTGGGTGAGTTGGTAAGTCATACACATGGAATTGAGCATATTAGGTCGAATTGGGATGGAATAGTAACCTCCACGGAAGAGGAAGAGTCAAATTGGAAGCTTGTGGACACTTGGGACAGATTCCCTAGCCCCTATGACAACAATGATGAAGCATATATGACAAATTTCAGATCTAACTTCTGACATCTGACCAAAAATAGGCTCCAAGAAGGCGCTCATGGGATTTGGAGAAGCCAAAGAGGTCCCTACTCGAATTGGGAGAAGATGGAAGGATGGGAACTAGGGAGACAAGTTGCAAATGTGGAATATTTCCTAAGTGGAAATATGTAGCAGCTAATGGGAGAAATTCAAACCATAGGAGACTAATGTTGGTTATAAAATGCAGAAATCAAGCACGAGAATGGATTTTGATGATTTGAGAAAAATTGCATTTGTGAAGAGAGAGCTAGTGGATGACTAGTTTATTGCCTTAGCCAATTTCGAGGGTGAAAGATTCCCATCCAAGTTGGTGTTTGGAGAGGCCAATCAGGTATTTCATGGATATTTAATGGATTTTTTATTTTCATGTGTAACCTATAGGGCAGCTCATTTTTTTGTTTAGTGTAGCACTTTCCCTCAACCATTTCCAGTTTTGATGGCATATTCTTGCTCATTGAGGGAGGGCGTTTTTGGTGAGATATTGTACTCTTTGGAAGAGATTCTCATTATCCATTTCTGATTGTAATAAGCTTAATATACTTTGTTATTCATATTCATAAATTATCAGGTCGAAATACCAAGTGGTTGTATGTAAAAATGATGATTAATGAGCAAACCATGACCATTTCCCCACTACATTGATATATGCCATTGTAATGTTTATGATTTCGAATGGAAGAATTTTTCTCTGATATATTTATGATGAATGGAAATGAATTGATGATTTTTACAAGTTTCATGTTCATCACTTAAGTATTTGAAGTCATTTTTCTCAGTTTATTTGCATTTGGAAGAGATTTGCTGCCATTTCCCCAAGGGTCGAATTAGGGATTTTTGTTGTTGTTTGGGAGAAGGTTAGAAAATATTTCATAACTGATTAATGGTGCATATGAGACCTTATTAATGTCCCTCAGACATCCCCTACATCTGGTTTTAATTTCGAATGGGTTTGGAGGCATTTGGAGAGCCATTTTCAGTACTTACCCTTGGGGGATTTGATCCCTAAATTGCTAGTTAAGTTCCATACTTTGTCTAGAATATTAAAAAAGTTTGTAGAAGTATTTGAAGGGTCATAAATCATCCCTGAACCTCATATTCAAGTCTTAATATCATTCATACACCCTCATAGAATATTTGGGATCAGTTGGAGACCTAGACATCAAATCTAGTCAAAGGTCGAAATTGGGGAAAAGGTGAAAAATTGGGCATTTTAATAAGAACTTAAAAAATGGACATTACAATCCAATGATCGATGTTAGAGGGGCATCAAGAAGGATGGTGTATGGGTATCTGGATTGTGCATAGATAAGGTCAAAATTTTGGGCCTTTAGGATGGCCTCTTCATCATTTTGCAACATGGATGTAGCGACATATTTTGAATGGATGGTTGGATTGATTTAATGAACCAATAGAACAAGAATGGGGTTTGTATTTCAGTCTCACACAATGTTAGACTTATACGCCACTCATGTATATGATCTGCGATGTGTGTAGATGTGTTTTGTAAAAATTATGTGAGAATTTTGAGACCAAGGTCATGGCGAATTGGGAGCTCTAAGTATGAAATAAATGTATTGGCCAATGTTGCAAAGGTGGCATGGACCGATATTGGTAAGTTCACATACCATTTGTATGTCGTCCAGTTGAGGGTGCACTAAAAGAGGCAAATCCTCACTAAATCCTCCACTATGCTATTAGAGGAACGCCATAAGTGAAAGGACATGACATGGTTGGCGAGATCATCTCCTTGCTTCCCTTCAAATTTAGGAATATCAGAGGGAAGCTTATCTGGCATAGTTGGATATGTTGGGTCATGTGAAATGGGTTCATTGATTAGTTTGTCCAAATATGGTAGATTTAGGATAGACATGAAAGGTAGGTTAGGATGATCATGTATTTGGTGGGATACATATTGTATGTTGATGATGCTTTATCATGTAAATTTCAAAAATGTCACATGTGTGAGATATTTCAGTGTTAACAAGTTCATTTCACTTTGGCAAGGAGGAGTTTAGAAAGACTGCCAATAGCAAGAAAGTATTGAATAATTGTTCCTCTATGGGATTCAAGTGGCCATATTTTGATGAATTTTGCACAACATAAGAGGTATTTAGGAGATAGAAGACCATAGATGAGTTGGGAAAAAGGAAAAGAAAAGGAAATTTGGGTACCTCCAAATAAAAATTAGCATAAGAGTCCAAGAAGAAGAAAGAATAAGAAGAGGAGGAAAGATGAGAACACATGTGAGAGGGAGAAGAAGATAAAAAAATAAGAGAAGATGATCAAGAAGATGCATGTTAGAAGGAATAAGAAGAGAGGAATATACAAGAAGATCCAGAGGCTCAAACTAGTAAACCTAAAACTAGTGAGGTAGATCTAATCACTATGGATACAATGACCACTATCACCGGAGGAAATTTCCCATTGAGAGAGATTGGGATTGGTTTGTATACTCCATCAAAATATAAATTCATAGCCTCACTCATATATTTTGTGTTTGATCAACAAAAGATGGGCTAGTGAAGAGGACACATAAGAAACTAAAATTGTCAACACAACTAGACATGGAGGTTACCTTCGAGACTTCAATGTTAACAACAATAGATCATGAACCTATTGTTATGGCCTTCGCCAATGTCACTAGTGTTATGGTCATGAAATTCAATGTGTACAAATTAAGCAAAGAGTTAGCACAAGAAAAATAGAAGATAAGCCTGCTCAAAGGTGAAATTTTGTAAGCATGCAGAGGAGCAATGTCTCTTTGTCATGAGTACAACACCTTGTTCATGGAGAATGAAACATTAACAAGAGAAGTATAAAAATACCAAAGTGAAAAGACCTATGTGGACTAGTTCCAAATTTACTCAACCTCACTACAATAGGATCTACTTGGGATGCAAGATCAAATTATAGAAAAGATGTGAATATCAATAATATCAAAATCGTGGATGAGAATATCAAGAAAATATATTTACGATTTAGTTAGATGGTAGTAGCAGGAAGGGGAAAATCCTGCAAATGTCCTAAGAATAACTCAAAGAGAAATATAGTGAGAATATATGGTCATCGCTAACTATACATCGGCAAGTATTTCATTGTAGAAGGAGATCATTTCCTTGATGTGTCAATGATTTCATCAGGGAGTGGGAAAAGTAATCATAGATATTCCAACTTCCCTTATTTGGAGTGATCGACAACATGGGGCTAGAGGGACAAATCATTTTTGAGTTGTATACAACCAAGAGAAACCGATACTCAACATTCAGAACCATCAAAGAAGTGACAATAGAATCCTTGAAGGAACACATCTTAGTGCCCATGCTTGAAATCGATTTAATGACATCCTGCAATTCATCTCTAAAGAATGGATTGTATACTCTCAATGACAACCGCTAAACATGAAGTTTCTTTAGAACTTTTATAGTGACAACCACTCACTATTATTGCGTATCATTTCAAAATTTGGGATACTCTTATAAAATCCAAAGAGATGATATGCCCTTGAATCAATGTTATGTATTAATTTTTTATTTTTTTATTTTAAAAAAGAGTCACTTTATGAGAGTCGAATAGTATCAAGGGAAATGAAAATATGTAACTGCATAAGGGAAGTTGAAATATCCCTACAACAATTATATTTATGTAAAATCTATAAAAATATGAGGAAGGGAAAGAACAAGGGCTTTTGGATTGTGAATATTTTTCTAGAACCGTTTCATGATGTATGAATGAGAAGAAGCCATTGATTGCCCAAATTTTGGACCAAAATACTCTGCTTATATTGGTGAATTGCAATGAACTACTTCTTGTTGTTTGTCATTTGCATATATGAAGGAAGATCTTAGAATACTGTGGTGACTATTCTATGCATTTTTTCTTTCTTGATTCATACATTGTTCTTGTGCATAATTTTCTTTCCTATCAACTGTGAAACTTGAATGGTATGGAGAATAAATTGGTTTTTGGATCTATGCTTAAATTATGTCATTTATTTCATTTAATTTACTAAAAAAATTCCTAAACGTAGGATAGAATAGAATAGATTAGGACTCATTTAATTTTCGTCACTTTGGATTTATAATAAGTCATTCTTTGCATTTCATCTCCTATAAAAAAAAGTTATAAACAACACACTAGGCCGCAATTGGTAAATCCCCATATTTAATGGTTGCCATGCCAAAATTTGGATAGGTTCCCTATTTCAATAGATTTAACATCTAACTAGGGCATTTTACCAGGGAGAACCCCTAATGTCGATGCGAGACATTTCTATGCATCAACAAAACCCTAAAATTTCACTCTATTTGAAGTTGAACTAGATGATTTTTTAGTTCTGGTACATTAGTGTGGTTTTCATGATTTGACTGAATGTTACCCCTTCTAAGTCCAAAATATCATCTTCCCCATTTGGGGGCATCAATAAATTCATAGAGAATATGCAATTCTATCCAGACCACTTCGGTTAAGTTATTGCCCAAAATATTTTTTAAGTGACTACCTCATTTTTAAACAATGAATAAATCATAAACATTTCATAGATATTAGAGGTATTAATTGAATTCATCTATAAACTATTATGGATATTCCACTAGATAAGTTCATGACAAAATATCTTAGAATATTATGGAAATCCCTTACTATGTAAAGTATTATTTTAGATCTTTAGATTTATTTGTTTCTAGCATAATGCATGAAATACTAAATAAATTTAAATTTAAATGGTAGAAGTTAAGAAAATAATGCACCATTCAAATAAGAAACATAAGATATACCCTAGGAAAAACCAATATGGGAAAATCCCATCTAGAGGGTGAGGCCTATGCTCTGTTATTTTCTTCTTAGTTATAAAATGCAAATACAAAGAAATGGGTGCTCAGTATGGATTTTCCTTAGACTCTGTGGTAATTATAGATGCTACATGATACTCTATGGAACAATACACAACACAACAAAATTGGAACATCTTCTTTTCCCATTGGCTCAATATTTAATATGGACTAAGTATTGTTCAGAGTTATGGCTAGGGATTTTCTATAACTCAACCCCCAATTAATGTTACTTTTTTTGACATTTTAGAATATTCTTGAAAATCCATCTGTGAGTAATGGAAGCTAACATGGAATATGTTTGGTACCATAGTGGAGAAATTATAGGTTAACTTGTGGGAGGCATAACTTCTGCATACAAACTCTAGTTGAGGTGATTTAACATCATTGAAAATATTTTGATGTGTAGAACAACATCACAATTTTGGGAACTAATATCACAAATTTTTGTCCAATAAATGCTTAGTAAAGGCCTCAAATAAATTCTGGATGTTTTGGACCTGAAATCACCAAAGCAGGACCTACCCCTAAAATGAAACCTACAAGCCAATATTTCTATTTTTTCTACCTATAAAGTGCCTTGACAAAGATGGAAAACAAATAATGATCCATTTGGATCATATATTCATGATTCTAAGAGTGGGTAGTGTGGTAGCCTCTATAGACATCCCAACTAATGATTGTTGTTCCAAATTTGAACATTATTCAAGAACATACTTTGTAGGGAATTAGCACTAAAGGAACAAGCGTAAGAAGAGTGGATTGTTAGTGATATTCAAGGATGCACAATTTATCTCAAATAATTGAGGACATGTACTCAAAAGAGTTGTTTGCACACAAGATAGGTTTGGCCATAAAATTACTACAATTTGACTTGATGGATGGCTATTTCTAGAAACCCATGTAGCTCCTTAAGGCAGGGACATGCTAGGAATTATATTTTTATGTACTTTAATTGTACTATATTATGCAACATTCCTTACAAATGGCATGGTAACTTGAATCATATGGCTAATTGGGGGGTTATGAAGGAATAAAGTTACCATGTAATAATGTTGTCCACTATTTTCAATTTGATATTCTTATATTTTAAAGTGAATGCAAAAGAGATTGAGGAAGAGATAACATAATTATACCTTGTTAACAAACTTATAATATCATACACTACATTGGTCTAAAAATTTAGGATGGCGATGCTCTTAATACTACCCAAATCACATTAGTGATTAGATTCTCCATGGCACCAAAGACTACATGTTGACACATACAAATAAGGCATGCATTAGAGGATAATAATGAAATAGATATGGTTTGGAATAGATATGAACCCCT
Organism: Larix kaempferi; assembly: GCA_027924585.1. Taxonomy (NCBI): domain Eukaryota; kingdom Viridiplantae; phylum Streptophyta; class Pinopsida; order Pinales; family Pinaceae; genus Larix; species Larix kaempferi. The sequence continues at coordinate 42,516,618 of BSBM01000361.1, read as the reverse complement.
TGATCCCCCTTCACTCAACCTCATAAGAGATAATGGAGAAATTCATCTTTGCAATGTTTTTATGTTTATCTTGAGTAATTCTTAATCCTGCATTGTTGAAATGCTAGATTATTCATCTTTAATAGATGGTAGGATCCTAGGATGCAAGCATGCAACTAGAGATGCAAGGTTTGAAGGTGTAAATATAGAGATCAATAAAAAGTTGGGCTCTATGATAGGGAATTTTCCTATGGAACAAATAGGAACTATGCTTCCAAAATGAAAGATTAAAGTATTTGAACAAAGCATGAAGGCATGCAATATCATAAAGACAAATGTAATTTGATTTTGGGTATTCTACCCAACATGGTCATTTTGGTTAGTGGAAAAATCATTCTTCATTTCAACATTAATGTTTTCATAGTGAGTATGGGTGAGAGGTTAGGCATTTCCATTCTTTGTGCACTACATTCAACTTTTGTCCCAACAACCACCCTTGCCAAAATTTGAAATTGTTTTGTTTTTGTAAGGAACACATCCAACTTTAGCAGGGAGATCTTATGTCTAGATAATGACCATTTGAGAGAACCTAAAAAATTTAATACTCCAATAATCTTCTTGGATCGACATCTTTTCTGGCGGAGTTCCATAGTGGACTTGGTTGTGGAACCGAAGAAAGAGATTGGTTTTCACAGCAATGTGGCATCATATTCATATAATTGTCATTTTAATAAATTAAAGTATCTTAATAATAAATGGAGTCATTTAATTTTGTAGAAAATTCCATCTACAGTGAGAACTTTTATCAAATTTTTGACAATCTCGTTCAATTAAAAATTGGGGAAAACGCCTAAAAGAATTTTTCTACCATGCATTGATTTTGGATTATGATATAACTCCATTGATGCTTGATTTTTTTTCCAAATTCTTATCAAATTTGTGGCCCAAAAGAGGTTCGATTTTCTATATGACTAGCTTACTCCAATAATAAAATGCATGTTATTGATGTATAGCCATTGTATAAAATTATTCAATTGACTTAGGAAGATTGGTTCGATGGAGGAGATGTATCAAATGTTTGTGATACTAACAAATGAAATAAATAAATGAAATTCAAATATTAGTATGGTTTTATGAATCTATGTGTGATTTTGGAAAATTAATTTAGTAACTTGTGTCACATAAATGTTTCATTGTAAAGATAATTTTAGTGACTTGTGCCACATAAATGTTTCATTGTAAAGATAATTTTAGTGAATTGTGCCACCTAAATGTTTCATTGTTTCATCATAAAGATAATTTTAGTGAATTGTGTCATCTAAATGTTTCATTGTAAATAATTTTTAGTGGCTTGTGTTACATAAATGCTTTTTTGTAATCTTTCATGTTGGACAACACCATTTTCTTATGTTTTTATGTTTTTTTGAATCTATCTCTAATTTTGGCAAATAATTTTAATAAGTTGTGCCACATAAATGTTTGATTGTAAAGATAAATGTTTCATTATAAAGAAAATGTTTCATTCTAAGGAATTTCAGTGGCTTGTGTTACATAAATGTTTCATTGTAATCTTTCATGTTAGAAAGCACCATGTGCCTATGTTTTTAAGTTTTTTTTTAATCTATCTGTAATTTTGGCAAATAATTTTAATAACTTGTGCCACATAAATGTTTGATTGTAAAGATACTTTTAGTGAATTGTGCTACAGAAATGTTTCATTGTAAAAAAATTTCAGTGGCTTGTGCCATTGAAATGTTTCAATGAAACTTTTCATGTTGGACAGCACCACGTGTTTATGTTACTGGAAATCAATCTTTCATGTTGACAGCACCACGTGCTTATGCTACCAGAATACATTTTCATGTAGGACAGCACCATGTGTTTATGTTACCGGAAATCAATCTTTCATGTTGACAGCACCACGTGCTTATGTTACCCGAAAACATATATTTAATAATATTTCACCGCCTTATTTATTTGCTTTTGTTTACCAACAACATGCTGTCAGTCATACCCTATCAACAAAATGAGTTTTTAGAAAGGCTGCAAGGTTGAAATGGATTCCACACTATCATATTTTACAAGTAGCTTCTTGCCTTCCACTTCTTCATCCTGTCTGGTTTAACTTAGCAGAAGGGTTGTGAATTGTCATAGTGTACTCTCACCATGCAGAACTTATTCACAAGGCTTTCAGATGAACTGCTCTGCTTCATCCTGTCTAAGCTTAAAATGAAAGAGGCAGTAAGATGCTCTGTTCTCTCCAAAAGATGGAGATTTTTATACACCCAAATTTCCCCACTCACGCTCTGCCTCTCCTTTTGGATGATAATTATGATTGTGAAAAGGTCATTCGCTCTTAATTACAAGGGTCGAGAATATAATCTCCAACATTCTACTTATGCATTCCTCAGATCTGGAGGCATTTCAACTGGTTAAAGAGTTTAAGATATGGGGATACAAGGATTATGTCTATCCATGGAATTTTACCCGTCAAAGTGTATGGAAATGGCTGGGGATTATACCACAGAAGAATGTTCAACACCTCACTCTCTGCCATTCCAATGAAACTGATCTCCTGCCTCCTGCATTTTTCTACTGCAATCGTCTGACCACTCTTACACTCACAAACTACACTTTCTCCCATCCTCCAAACCATTTTACAGGATTTAACCATCTCATTGCTTGCAGCTTGGAGGAAATGGTATCCACAGGTGATGAATCTTTAAGTAGCTTTATTTTTCATTGCCCACTTCTGCAAAAACTTTTCACTGTAAACTGCCGGAAGCATCAAACATTTGAAGCAGACATGATAAGTATAAATGATCTAAGAGTGAACGGCTTGTTGTTTTACGAGCTCTCTAATTGCATTGATCAACTCAAACTGGAATGTCGAAATAATTTGGTTGGACTCACTTTATGAGAGCGAAGAGAACGTCTGTCTATGGGCAGAGAGATTTATTGAGATATTTGGGAGCTTCAAATCATTGAAAGAACTTGATATATATTCTTGGATGCTGATGCTTAAAAGCGAAAATCAGGTGGGCGATCCTCTTATCAATTTCTTGGAGAGGCTTCCTGATCTTGAGCGGCTACACTTCCCAGGCACGTTTCTTATGGTGAGAAGTTTCTGGTGTTATTATTATTATTCACATATTCACTTGCTACTACCAACTTTTGTTTTACAATTCTTTTGTTTTATTATTTTCTGGATATGTCAATATCATTGACAGGATTTCCAATTTTAGATGCTGTCATTCTCATTTTTCACAATATTGAAAAACTCCCTCCCTCACAGCTCAGATTTACCATTACCTGATTTGCTTTGCTGTGCAATCGTTCAAAGTTGAACACATTTTCCTCCCATATACCCGTCTGTTATTTAACCAGCACGTATGATGTGCGCCGGCTTATGCAGAATAGTTGTGGGATGGTATCCGTATTCGTTTTTTTTGCCCTGTATTTGTGTGGGATGATTTGGTTTTAATAAACCAGCTGATTTGGTTTTTGCCCGTCGGAAATTGTAACGAGGAGAATGAGATGAGTGGTTTTTGTTTTGTATGCAATGCATTGCAGGAGTTAGCTATAGATCCAATACCGCCATGCCTAACTTGCCCACTTGTTAATCTACGCATGATGAAGGTAGACCTGCAAGACTATAGCGTTTGGGAAATCCCTGTATTGGACTTTCAAAAGGAAATCGCTGTTTTGAAATGGTTGCTCCAGAACGCCCCTGCTCTTGAGACCCTGAAAATTCAAATACCAGGAAATGATAACGAGGCGGGGGAAAAGTTGTGAGAGGTTTTAATGAAACTGTCAACAGCAAGGGGAGCCTCAGCTCAACCGACGATCCGTGTTAAGATTCTTTAGAATTTTGGGATTTGGTATTCCAAGATGTTTAAGAAAGTTACTTTTGTATTGTGAAACATTCTAGGCATCTGAATTTTGGGATTTGGTCAGATATTCCAAGATGCTCAAGAAAGTTATTTTTGTATTGTGAAACATTTTAGGTATCTATGAAAAGCTGAATAGTTATGTGTAAGAAAAGCAACTTTAAAGATTTGGAATTTTGAGATTTGGTTGGATATTTTAAGATTTTTTTTAGTTAGAAAGGTATTTTTGTATTGTGAAACATTCTAGGCATTTATGAAAAGATGAATAGTGATGTGCATTAAAGCAACAATTTACTTTTTTCAAATAGTTTTATATGTTTTTTTATTTTTATTTAAAAAAATATTATATCTTCAATATTAAAAAAAAATTAAATACATATTTTATGTCATCATTCAAATAAACCAAAGTTTGTAAAAAATTAGTTTTATTGTTATATCCATACTATAATAATTTTATAGTCAAAACCTTAAACATCTTTTGAAAAAAAGATTGAATACATGTTGTTCTTTGAAGTGATTTATATTAATTTGTTAATATTATTTTTGACATTGTATAAGAGTAACATGTTTCTTTTTTATTTAAAAATTATATTATAAATTTATATATGATTACACACATTCATAAAAAATTTGTCTAAGAGAAGAGTGTGAATTTATAACTACCCATATTTGTTTCAAAGAATCATTCATTGGAATGTAGTTTTTATTAGTGTCTTTAAATAATTTATTATTTTATCTTTTAATTGAATATGTTTATATAACTTTCAGTATTATATGTAAATTGTTTGTTATGTTAAAATTTTAGTTTTTTTATTCGCTTTTGTCCATACATTAGTTTGATCATCCTTCCTACAAATTGATCCATGAGGGGGAAATCCCTCTCCTCCTCTAGCCAAGATTTGGCTTTCCAGTCCTTGCTCACCTCCCTTAGCAAGCCTGCATAGAAACAAGTGCTATCTAGATTCATGAAGAAGGCATCCCCAATGCATGATGTCAACCTTCCTCCCTTGGTTCCTTTGCATTGAGGCCTCATCTCTTGATGAACCATTGGTTGCAATTAAAGCTAGATAACAATGATAAAAGGTAACTTCTTATATTTTTATGTAGCATGGGATTGTATGCATTCTTGTTTGAATTGAAAGAAAACATGGACCTTATCTTTCAAACTGGTCCTTATTTTATGGATCAAGAGGAATGTATCTCAAGAGGTAGACTCTAGATTTTGATCTAGAGGTTGGTGTGGCTACTATGGTCCTACTGTGGATTCAACTACCTCATATTCCATTTCATTATTGTAATGACGAGTCTCTCGTAGCCATTGAAAATACCCTAAGGAGAATACATTGACAAGTTAAAACCCAGATTAAGTATGTTTTCGTGTGCAAGGATTGGTGTTGGAGTAGATTTGGAGAAAGGGATCCCATAAGCAATAAGTTTATATTTGGACAATTGGACCCATTTATAGAAATTTGATTATGAACAACTTTGTATTCAACGCAAAACATATGATGAGTATGGACATTTTTCCAAACAATATAAATCCTTTGCTCCTACTCAAGCTCTTTAAAACATTGAAAAATGGTAGTATGCTAAAACGTCACCTGGAAATAAGTAAGTTGACTCCACATTGACCTATTGTGAGAAAGGAAAATTTATTCAATATGCTAATCATTTCTCCATCTTGTCAACTTATTTCACATCCCCAAACATTGATTTCCTCTTCTTCTCAACTTATAACACATCCCTCGTCATCTCTTCATCCCCAACTATCTTCAATTCTCTCACTCATCAAGCCTTGTTTAGCCCTTGATTACTACTCCATATTAAAAAACATTTAACACATAATCCTAATAAGATCTTTAAAAATTATAAGCATATTCCCATATGCAATGAAGCAACCCTCGAAAAGTCTTATTTTTAGCAAACATGGATGCTCACAAGGAAGAAATCACAACAACATCAAGGAGAAAATGACTAAGAGGAAAAATGAATCCTAAAAAATACAATAACCAATCACAAGTGAATTGAAAGAGAGATTCTGTAGAATTAACCCTTATATTATAATAATCAATCTAGGAAGCAATGTTCACTCACTTCTTAAGGTTGGGATACCTATCACTTGAGTAGATCATCAATAAAATAATTCTTGACAAAACAATTCATAGCCTTATAGATCTTTAAATAGGCTTTCACTATCCCAAAAACCAAACTACTTGACTTGGTCCAATAAATAATGAATACCAACTACCTAGTGAGCCTTAATCAATAGAGAGACCATTTTACATTAATAAATTGTTCACTAATAACTACTTAGCCCTATTCAAAATATATGGCTACATACACTACTTGAATAAATTCTTAAGTAAGGGGGTTAGGTTAGGACCCTAACATGCCCCCCCTTCAAGAACAAGGTCTCGAGGCTGAAGGTGAGGAGATTTATATAGAATCTCTTTAGGTTCCCAAGTGGCATCTTTTGGTTGCATATATTTCCACGAGATTGAGACTTCTTTTATTGTGCATCTATGCGTCATGGATATGGTCCACGATGTCTATCATGCATATGGTCCGCGATGTGTGTAGATGTGTTTCGTCAAAATTCTATGAGAATTTCGAGACCAAGGTCATGGTGAATCGGGAGTTGGAAGTATGTGATAAATGCAGTGGCCAATGTTGTAAAGGTTGCATTGGATGATCTTGGTAAGTTCACATACCATTTGGTTGTTTTCCTAGTGAGAGTGCGCTAAAAGATGTGAATCCTCCACTATGTTATTGGAGGAACACCATAAGTGGAAGGACATGACATGGTTGGTGGGATCGTCTCCTTGATTCCCTTTGAATTTAGGAATATCAGAGGGACATTTATTTGGCATAGATGGCCATGTTGGATCATGTGAAATGGGGTCATTGATCAGTTTGGCCAAATATGGGAGATTTAGCCTAGCCGTGAAAGGTAGGTTACAATTTGGTCCTTCCATTATATGTTGTGTGTGGTTTCCTCGAGGGGGATACTGGGGTGGTATTGAAAATAATGAATGAACTCCTATGAGAGAGGAAGGGTAAAAATGTTCCAAAATATCTCCAAGTGGAGAAGACAAAGGAGGGCCTCTTTCGAGAGGAAGGGAGGAAACGTTATCTAGATTCTCTTTGAGGGGAGAAAATGAAAGGGAACCGCTTCCCACAGTGGACGAGGTAAAATGATCAACACTTTATCTGAGATGAGAAAAGGAGTCAAGTAAGGAGTGGCCTTTCCCTAATGATCCTATCAATGTGTCATGGGAGCAACCCCGACTAGGGTATCTCCCACATGAACCATGGGGAGAAAGTGGAAAGACACCCCTCGAGAGAGGGGATATGCCTTGCATTCTTTAGCACTGAATGAGGAGGTTGATTTGATCCTCAATGGTGAAAGGTTAGTGCCAAATGAGAGTGATGGTGGAATTAAACACAATTGAACAAAAGCAAAAATATGTCAACCACAACAGATGCAAATATGGTGCAACAAGTGAGTCATATGTGCAAAGTTGGTTTAGTGCAAGAGTCCCCACATGTAGGTTCTTTTTAATTATGAGTTACTGATATTGTATTTAAAAATAAAATAAGTGTAAATTCCCTAAAAGACCTAACATCCGTCCTCTAAAAAATGTAACTGGGCCTTCCAAAAGCACAACTGATGGTGACAATGGGATCCACACACCAACTGACTAGTGAAGGTAACAAATATCTAGTTCTACAGGAAATGGGGTAAATGTCCTAATCAAGAATACTTGGAAACAATTCTGAATGGAAATAACTTACTTTAGGATTCAATTGCACTTACAATTGCTCCTTGGTGATGCCCTAAGTTTGGACACTAAGATACCTTGTGTCAAGTGTGGATAAGTGGTTCTGCTTGGGTGATATAGTGTCACCCACACAAAGTTGAGTGTCTCTTTAGAGAGGGAAGGGAAACTATACCTTCACTTTGACCTCCTTGGGAACCACACACTTCTTATCTGGTTTTTCTTTGAACACTTTTTTATAGTAGGATTTTGATAGTACCCTATAAGTCAACAATTCTATGTTTCAAACACCTAATGAAACTATATTGGTGGGCATTAATGGATGCCTAGTGCAATCAATCCTACCTAACTAAAATATTGTTTTGTGACCTAGTTTTGAGGATTTTAGTTGGTTGGCTTTTTACAAAGTTTATTTTAAGGGTCTTGAATCACTTAATTAGTGTATGGGAGGTATTTCACAATTCCCTTCCTTTTTTATTCACCAAGCTCACAAAAAGTGTGAGGTGAATAGCATACTTGGAATCATGGGGTCTTTACTCAGTGAAACTATGCCATAGAGCCTTCGTTCATGGGATATTAAAGAATACCCCTAATTTAACTAGATATTGAGAAATATATACCAAAATCCTTTTGTGGAGCCCCCCTCACAATACATATTTCCAATTAAAAAAACCCTATTTTTATGAGATAATCCCTATTTTTACTAGATACCCCTTTTTATACCCCCCAATACCTATAAATCCCCCATACCCTACTCCCTGCCCCCCAATACCTACAATATATTGACCTTATTTTTCAAAATTTAAAATCCCCCCTTTATGAATGAACGCGATAAGATATTGCTCAACAAGGTGAATCCCCCATGCTTGGAATGAAATATATTTTAGGTCTCTTAGTGTGTGCTAGTGATACAAATACATGTGAGGTAAGCAAATTGATTGTTGAAAATTAACTAGAAAAGTATAAAGGAAATGCAAGTGGAGATTTTAACTTTTAAATCTAAAAGATTCTAATGGTGCTTTGCAAAAACAAAATGAAGTAAAAGTGTGCAATGGAGGTATTTCACACTTCTCACCCTTATCTGATTCACCAAGATCAAAAGAGGTGTGAGGTGAAGAGAATACTTGGGGAGACAAGAGTCTTTAGGTCCTTTGTTGTGTGCCAAAAGTGGATTCGACACTACTTTTGATCCTTAAAACATGTCAAGTAAACAAAAACATAAGATGTATTGAATATTAGTGACAAAAATTGGGCTCACCACCCATTGAAAGCCTTAAGGTTGGTTACCTAAGTAAGTTTCGAGAGAGGAGGACTAATCTTTACTCCCTAATATTAGTCTAAGTGATCTAATTACTATAGAGACATGTAATTACTGCAAGTTAATTAGTTTTGGTTCATTAGTGAGCAGCAATGGGGATGCAAAATTGGGAAAAGCAGGTATAAAGCAAAGAAATAGCACATATGCATTCAACACACAAAATCAGGTGTGTTATAGCATGGCAGAAAGACTCACTAGCGTGCAATAGCGCAGTTACAATGTGAAGAGGTTGTGCAAATCGGTGATGCATAAATCCGCGTGGACGAATATCTGTTAATAAATGCAGACCACAAAACTGTCGAGTTATTATCCATGCGAATAGCGCGCCTGAGATATCAGGATCCACGTGTCTGTTGAAACAACAATTGTGGAAAAAAGGAGGATGATTTTCTAGAATGAAGGGTATGGAAATCTTCACCTACAAAGCATAATATACTAGAAATTAGCGACTAGACAAATAAAAACCTAGTTTAAGTGAAATAAATTAAAATAAGTGGAGTCTCCATAAATACGGTTGTGAAAAAATATTTCACAAGGCTGAATCCTTCCCACTTGGCAATGGGAAAATCTTGGTAGGTTGCAGCAAGGCTTTAGTATTAGGTTCCCCTCTTGTGTGGGTAAATGCTCCAAGTGATCTTGCAAGTGGTTGTTAGCAAAACATGAAATAAACAAAGAAAATGAAAATGAAAATAAAATGAAACAAAGAGCAAAGGGGTGGGAATGCAAACTCTAACAACCAATAGATTCCAAACCACTTTTATATTCCCCAATGGTCAATCTTGTACAACAACTAGGAGATGTGAGCTCCAATGGAGACAAAAATCCCTCTTAGAGAGGTCTATCTAGTCCACAATGGATGCTAAGTAGCTTGAAGAACAAATGATAAGAACACTTTCCCCTTGAAGGAATGAGTCAAGTGAGCTTGGTAGATGCTAGACAAGAGGGAAGAGGTGATCTATAAGGGAGCTCAAGCACAATTCCAACAGCATAACCTTGCTTTGATTTTTCTCTTTTGATAAGCATTCCCATGGATTCCTTTTATAGGCCAAGAGGTGGCCAAGAAATAACTAGATACCAATATGAACACCTTGATCTCATGATCTAGCTCCAAGGTACACAAAGGAGCCATTTAAGGAACCCAAGTGTGTTAGGATCCAAATTCGAATTGTGGAGGTAATGGAGCTTTCAAGAGTATTTAATGCACCGCGGGTGATTGAGATTATATTTTTTCTGTCAATCACGCGGATGTCAAAGGAATATCCATGCTAGTCGCTCGGTCATAGTTCTGATAACATGTGCAGTAATGCATATTAATAGATATGTGGCCACACGGTTGTACAGTTTTTGACTATTTTTTGGCATTTCTGGACTCATGTTGCTTCTTGGATCTGATGAGGATGTATTTGGTGGGATACATGCTGTATGTTGATGATTCTTTATCATGTAAATTGCAAAAATGTTGCATGTGTGCAAGATTTCAGTGTTAACAAGTTCATTTCACTTTGGCAAGGAGGAGTTTAGAAGGAATGCCTTTAAGAAGAAAGTATTGAAGCATTCTTCCTTTATGGGATTCAAGTGGCCATATGTTGATGAATTTTGCAAAACAGAAGAGGTATTTAGGAGATCGAAGACCATAGATGAGTTGGGAAAAAGGAAATGAAAAGGCAATTGGGGTACCTCCAAATGTAAATTAGCAGAGGAGGCCAAGAAGAAGAAAGAATAAGAAGAGGACAAAAGATGAGAACACATGTGAGAGGTAGAAGAAGATCAAAAAATCAGAGAACTTGATAAAGAAGAGGCATGATAGAAGGAATAAGAACAGAGGAAGAGACAAGAAGAGCCAGAGGATCAAACTAGTAAACCTAAAACTAGTGAGGTAGATCTAATCACTATGGATACAATGACCATTATCACCAGAGGACATTTACCATTGAGAGATATCAGGATTGGTTTGTATACTCCCTCAAAATATGAATTCGTAGCCTCACTCATATATTTTGTGTTTGATCAACAAAAGAAGTAGCTAGTGAAGAGGACGCATAAGAAACTCAAATTGTGCACACAACTATACATGGAGGTTACCTTCAAGACTTCAATGTTTACAACCATAGATCATGAACCTATTGTTATGGCCTTCGCCAATGTCACTAGTGTTATGGTCATGAAATTCAATGTACAATAATTAAGCAAAGAGTTAGCGCAATAAAAATAGAAGATAAGCCTGCTCAAAGGTGAAATATTGGAAGCATGATGAGGAGAAATGTCTCTTTGTCATGAGTACAAGGCCTTGTTGATGGAGAATGAAGCATTAACAAGAGAAGAATAAAAATGCCAAAGTGAAAAGACCTGTGTGGACTAATTCCAAATTTACTCAACCTCACTACAATAGGATCTATTTGGGATGCCATATCAAATTACAGAAAATATACAAATATCAAGAATATCAAAATTGTGGATGAGAATATCAAGACATATATTTATGATTTATCTAGATGGTAGTAGCAGGAAGGGGAAACTCCCACAAATTTCCTAAGAATAACTCAAAGAGAAATATAGTGAGACTATATGGTCATTCCTAGCTATACATTGGCAAGTATTTCGTTGTAGAAGGATATCATTTCCTTGAAGTGTCAATTCTTTCATCAATGAGTTGGAAAAGTAATCATAGAGATTCCAAATTCCCTTATTTGGAGTGATCGACAACATGAGGCCAGAGGGACAAGTAATTTTCGAGTTGGATACAACCAAGAGAAACCGATACTCAATATTCAGAGCCATTAAAGAAGTGACAATAGAAGCCTTGAAGGAACACATCTTAGTGCTCATGCTTGATATCAATTTAATAGCATCCTGCAATTCATCTCTAAAGAAGGGATTGTATACTCTCAATGACAACCACTAAACATGAAGTTTCTTTAGAAATTTTATAAACACAACAACTCATTATTATTTCATATCATTTGGAACTTTGGGGTACTCTTATAAAATCCAAAGAGATCCCATGCCCTTGAATCAATGTTATGTATTAATTTTGTATTATGTATTTTAAAAAGAGGCGCTTTATGAGAGTCGAATAGTCTAAAGGGAGATGAAAATATGTAACTGCCTAAGGGAAGTTAAAATATCCCTACAACAATTATCTTTATGTAAAATATATAACAATATGAGGAAGGGAAAGAACAAGGGCTTTTGGCTTGTGAATATTTTTCTAGAACTGTTTCATGGTGTATGAATGAGAAGAAGCCATTGATTGGCCAAATTTTGGACCAAAATACTCTGCTTATATTGGTGAATTGCAATGGACTACTTCTTGTTGTTTGTCATTTGCAAATATGAAGGAAGATCTTAGAATACCAAGGTGACTATTTTATGCAGTTTTTCTTGCTTGCTTCATACATTTTACTTGTGGAGAATTTTCTTTCCCATCGACTGTGAAACCTAAATGATATGGATAAGACATTGTTTTTTGAATCTATGCTTTAATTATGTCATTTATTTCACTTAATTTCCTAAAAAAAATACTAAACATAGGATATAATAAGATAGATTACCACTCATTTAATTTTATGCACTTTGCACTTATAATAGGTCATTCTTTGCATTTCATCTCCTATAAAGAAAATTTTTAAACAACACACTAGGCCACAATTGGTAAATCCCCATCTTTAACGGTTGTGAGGCCAAAATTTGGACAGGTTCCCTATTTCAACTGATTTAACATCTAACTACGACATTTTACTAGGGATAACCCCTAATGTCGACGCCAGACATTCTATGCATCAACAAGACCCTAAAGTTTCACTTTATTTGAAGTTGAACCAGATGATTTTTTAGTTCTAGTACATTAGTGTGGTTTTCATGATTTGACTGAAATTTACCCCCCCTTAAGTCCCAAATAGCATCTCCCCCATTTGGGATCTTCAATAAATTCATAGAGAATATGCAATCTATTCAAAGGTTAAGTTATTGCCCAAAATATTTTTATGTGACTATTTCATTTTTAAACAATGATTACACCATAAAATCTCCATAGATATTAGAGGTATGAATTGAATTTATCAATAAACTATCATGGATATTCCACTAGAGAAGTTCATGACAAAAGATCTTGGAATATTATGGAAATCCCTTACTCTGTAAAGTATTATTTTAGATCTTTATATTTATTTATTTCTAGCATAATGCATGAAATACTAAATAAATTTAAATTTAAATGATAGAAGTTAAGAAAATAATGCACCATTTAGATAAGAAACATAAGATATACCCTAGGAAAAACCAATATGGGAAAACCCCATCTGGAGGGTGAGGCCTATGCTGTGTTATTTTCTTCTTAGTTATAATGAAATCCAAATACAAAGAAAGGGGTGCCCACTTAGACTCTGTCATCATTATAGATGCTACTGATATTCTATGGAACACTACACAACACAACAAAAATGGAACATCTTCTTTTTCCATTGGCTCAATATTTAATATAGACTAAGTGTTGTTTAGAGTTATGGCTAGGAATTTTCTATACCTCAACCCCCAATTAATGTTACTTTTTTGACCTTTTAGAATATTCCTTAAAAAACATCTGTGAGTAATGGAAGCTAACATGGCATATGTTTGGTACCATAGTGGAAAAATTATAGGTTAAATTGTGGGAGTCCCATAACTTCTACATACAAACTCTAGTTGAGGTGATTTTCACATCATTGGAAATATTTTGATGTGCAGAAACAACATTAAAATTTTGAGAACTAAAATGAAAAAGTTTTGACCAAAAAATGGTTAGTAAAGGCCTCAAATAAATTCAGGATGTTTTGGATCTGAAATCACGAAAGCGGGACCTATCCCTAAATTGCAACCTACAAGCCAATATATCTATTTTTTCTACCTAAAACGTGCCAACAAAGTTGGAAAACAATATAATGATCCATTTTGGATCATATATACATAATTCTAAGAGTGGATAGTGTGTTAGTCTCTATAGACATCGCAACTAATGATTGTTGTTCCAAATTTGAATATTATTCAAGAGCATACTTTGTAGGGAATTAACACTTAAGGAACAAGGGTAAGAAGAGTGGATTGTTAGTGATATTCAAGGATGCACAATTTATATCAAATAATTGAGGAAATGTACTCAAAAGAGTTGTTTGCACACAAGATATGTTTGAACATATAATTACTACAATTTGACTTGATGGATGGCTATTTATAGAAACCCATGTAGCTCCTTGAGGCATGGACATGCTAGGAACTATATTCTTATGTAGTTTAATTGTACTATATTATGTAACATTCCTTACAAATGGCATTGTAACTTGAATCATATGGCTAATTGGGGGGATATGAAGGAATAAAGTTACCATGTAATAATGTTGTCCCCTATTTTCAATTTGAGATTCTTATATAGAAGAGTGAATGCAAAAGATATTGATAAAGAGATAACATAATTTTACCTTGTTAACACACTTACAAATATCTTACATTGCATTGGTCTAAAACTTTAGGATGGCTATGCTCTTAATACTACCAAAATCCCATTAGTGATTAGATTCTCCATGGCACCAATGACTACATGTTGGCACATACAAATAAGGCATTCATTCTAGGATGATAATCAAATAGATAAGGTTCAGGAATAGATATGAACCCCTTGACCCCCCTTCATTCAACCTCATAAGAGATAATGGAGAAATTCATATTTTCCATGTTTTTATGTTTATCTTGAGTAATTCTTGATCCTGCATTGTTGAAATGCTAGATTATTCACCTTTAATAGATGGGAGGATCTGAGGATGCAAGCATGCAACTAGAGATGCAAGGTTTGAAGGTGGTAAATATAGAGATCAATAAAAAATTGGGCTCTAGGATAAGGAATTTTCCTATGGAACAAATGGCAACTATGCTTCCAAAATGAACGATTAAAGAATTTGAAGTAAGCATGAAGGCATGCAATATCATAAAGACAAATGTAATTTGATTTTAGGTATTCTACCCAACATGGTCATTTCACTTAGTGGAAAAATCATTCTTCATTTCAACATTAATGTTTTCATAGTGAGTGTGGGTGAGAGATTAGGCATTTCCATTCTTTTTGCACTACATTCAAAATTTTGTCCCAACAACTACCCTTGCCAAAATTTGAAACTGTTTTGTTTTTGTAAGGAAAACATCCAACTTTAGAGGGGATATATTATGTCTAGCTCATGACCACTTGAGAGAACCTAAATTTTTTAATACTCCAATAACCCTTTTGGATCGATATATTTTTTGGTGGATTTCCATATTTGTTATACCTCAAATTGTCACTTTGTACACCATTGAGAGCTTTCATGCCATACCACCATGAAGAGCACGATGATCATACCTCCTAAGAAGTGTTGAGACCCATTCTCATCATGTTGGTACCCTCCCTAGTCTTACTTGGAGGCAAATCCAACCCTTAATGGTTGAATGCCACCTCACCAAGTGTATCCTAATAGATATTTACGCACCCTGCTAGTAGTGCAAGACGCGAAAATACAACATTTTCGAACTCTGCATGCCTACAGGGGTGCGGAAAATATCAACATTTTTCGTGCTTTGCTCAGATCTTAGGGAGCGAAAATTCCTCAATAACATTTTTCCTTAATCTTGGGATCTTGAATCTTGAGGATATTTTCATGGGATAGGGATTCCTCTCAAATTTCATCTCACCCTCCTTCCTTGGTATGATTCAGCTCCTTGATCCATCTTTTACTCATCTAGATCCATCATTCTCTCTTAGTGGTTGGCCTCTCAAATCCTATAAGAAGAAGGCCATCCATGAGCTAAGGGGAGAAATTTTGGAGGAATCAAATTTATGATCTCAAAAGTCTTGTAGAGGTAGAAACGGAGGGCTTGGAAGGAGGTGTTATCATCTTGGACATCAAGGTATAACATTGTAATTATCTTCTCTAGATTTCTTAATAATAACTTGGCCTATTATTCCATGTCATGTCTCACTTGGATATATGATATGTTTTATTAGATCTTGTTAATGCACTTGTGTTTGGAAGGTTGGTTTCCATATTTTGTTGCAGGTTCAAGAGCTTTGGACATCAAGATTGGTATTGGAATTCAAGCAACTCTTAGGTAAGAGGCAAACCATCTATCTCTTCCCTTTTCTCTTGCATGTTTGAATGCTTATGCATGCTTAATCTAGGAGTTTAGGGTTCCATTTGTTTTTTTTATGTCGTAGATTGAACATTTAGAAACTTAGTTTAATCTATGAGAGGGTTTAACTATCCCTAGTATGAATTCTCTATAACAGAAATTGCCGACTCTGCTGGGATCAAACCCAGAATCTACGAACCACCAAATTGCACTTCTGCTCCCCTTGAGTAAAACAACAAGCCTTTAAAATTAACACCCTAACTAAACACACATTAACCTCATTTGAGGACATAAAATAACAATGTATATAGGTAGGGCATTGGGGATAGGAATCCAAATAATTCCCCCTTGTTATTTTACATCTGAGACATAGTTTTTTTCTCTTAGGCTGCTAAAATCCTCTGGTATTTGTTGACACAGTTATACACCAATTTGTTGGGGGGGCTCTTTTTCCATCCGGTTAAGCTGTGAGGAATGCTTCTAGACAGAATTTATAGAATACCACACTCCACTTAGCACCTAAGGAAATCAATCCATTGTCTTCCTTGTATTTTTCATCCTCCATACTAGTTGTACAAGGGCCAAAAGGAAGAAGCTCCAACAAACCTTTCCAAGCATGTCATGAACGAGTCATCCTAGTGACCATACTTTTAGGGATATTTTACCTGGGATCCCTTTCGGTAGAGGGACATCCCTTAATCTATATTGGTCTCTCATTTCATATTGTATGACTTGGATTTCATCACCTAGCGGAGGATACGATCTGTTGAAGTCTCCAAATCTTAGATAGGAGCATTGCTTGCTTTTATACCTTGTAGAGAGTTTTTTTTGTTTTTAGTGCTACTTGTTGGATTTATGGCCTCTTTTCTATTACTCGCTTGTTGTGGAATCAGTCATGGTAAAAAAATATTTCCTGTGTGCCTCCTTTTTCTTCTACTTTAGATATGGAAGCTCCTTCTAGGACTACCAATCAAGAGACCCCTTTTCAATGGGTTTCTTTTGTTTTTCCTCCATATGTAGATATTGGTCCTCCCTTTATTGCTACTTTAAATCTTCCTGGATTGTCTATAGGATTACCAGTATGGTTATTCTCTAATCCGGTGATCCTGAATCCACCTAATGATTCAAATATTAACTCTCCATCAATATCCCAAATCAACCCTTCACCTTCTTTGTCGGATGTATCTTCTTTCGTTTCTTCTTCCTCACTCGATAAAAGTAGTAGTGCTAGTAATCAGGAGGATAAGAAGACGAAGAAAAGGAAGGTTAAGAAAAAGAAGAATAAGAAAGAGACCAAGCATCAACCGACTACCTCTAATGATGCTCTTTCTAGTCCAACACCTCGAAAACCCAAGTTCCCTTGCAAGCTTTGCAAGGGGGGGTCACCTTCTTAAGGATTGTCCTGGTCTTTCCAAACAACCTATATCATCAGCCTATGTACATCATACTGATGATACCCCATCGACCAGTGACTCTATGGTTAATGGTCGGAAAGGTAAAATAAAAAGTCCTTGTTGGTTATGCAAGGACCTGCACCTTACTTACCTTTGTCCTTGCATGGATGAAGCTTCAAAATTGTTGGAAGACATTATAGTATCCAAGAATCACCTTCCAACCAGATATCATAAGTTATCCTTTGACCCCTCATTGGTTGATAAAGTGGTCAATCCAGTTAGATCATCAGTCGATCCTACTTTTCCCTTGAAGAATGAATCCAAAGTAGTTGATCTTGCTCCATCCTCAGTCGATCCTACTCTTTCCTCAAAGAGTGGAGAACAAGTGGTTCATCCCATTTTTCCTTTGAAGAGTGAAGTTGAAGTAGTTGAGTCAACATCATCTCCACTCGGTCCCACTCTTTCATTGGAGAATGTCGAGACTGAAGTAGTCACCATGACACAATCTTCATCTCATCCTGCTCTTCCACTTGAGAGTGAAACGCAAACCACTGATGTTTTTTTTTATCAGTTCAGATTGTTCTGGACAAGGGGGGATTTTATCCATTTTTATGGAACCCCCCCAAGTATTGAGGTAATTTCCTCTAATTGGAATAATGTAACATAATCTTGTCTTCCTTCGGGTGTTCCTTTCCAGATATCTGTAGAAGTTACTGGTAGGAATGTATTCCACACTATAGTTGTTGAATGAGCTTTTGTTAGTATTTTATCCTCAACTACTTGGAAATATATAGGATCTCCTTAGCTTGTTCCAACCACTGATCAAATATTGGATTTTAAAAGAAGCTCTATTGTACCTTTAGGGATCCTTCCTCAATTACCTATTACCTTAGGAGGAAAAATTGTCTGCATTGATGTTATGGTACTCCAAGGTCCCTAAGATTTTAATCTACTTCTTGGGAGAGATTATGTCTATGCCATGAAAGCTGTAGTGTCCACACTCTTTCGAGTGATGTATTTTCCTCATCATGGAAACATAGTGACCATTGATCATCTTTCCTTTATTACATCTAATCATTGTATGAATTCCAACCACCAGAATTCCCCGAATGTTCTGCATGTCTTAGTGGTTCCTCCCCCATTATCAGCTCTGTGTCTCTCAACTCTGGTAATCATGTCGGAGTTGAGTCGTTAGCGAACTGATAACCTCTTCCCATCATGGAAGAATCTTAGAGGGGAATGTTTCCATCCTCTAGAAATCATGATGAATTTAAGACCACTAGCTTATTATGATGAGGGAAAAATACCAACCTCTGGACATCATGTTAGGTAGGAACCAACTTCGAGCATAGTTTTATTTTTTTTTAAGCTCGTTAAAAAATGAAATGGGCTACTACAAGCATAGTTTACTCTCGGTTTCAAGCTTGTGTAAAAATGAGAACATCATCATGAGCATAGTTCCCTTTCATTTCAAGCTCGTTAAAAAATGAAACGGGCCATCACGATCAGAGTTCCCTTTCTTTTTCAATCTCATTAAAAAATGAAACAGATTCCTCTCCCATTGAGTCTAGTTTCCCACCAAATTTAGGACTTGAACCTTCATTTTATCTTCCTATGTCACTTGATCCTCATGATTTCTATCCCTCTGGTGAACCTTTTCCTATTAGTAGCCAAGAATTTAATTGGGTGAAAAAGAAGAGTAGGCAGATGAAACGAAGCTTGGGGGGAATGTCTCCAACCTCTGGACATCATAGTGGAGTGAAGCTGCTAGATTTCGCTAATAATGCTGGGGGGGAACATTCCAACCTATGGAAATCATGTTGAGAAGTGACCCATCAATGGACATCATTCCGAGCATAGTTTATTTTCAACTTCAAACTCGCTAAAAAATGAAACCATCGTCCCGAGCATAGTTCATTTTCTATTTCAAGCTCGTTAAAAAATGATGCATATACCACGAGCATTCTTCCAACCATTCTTCAAGATCGTTAAAAATAGTAAGAGGTGTCAAGCTTACTTTTCACCTTTTCATGCTCTGGTTAAATACATGAAAAGTGGTTTGAGCTTACTTTTTCGTTTTTCGTGATATGGATTCAAATATGAAAAAGATTTCGAGCGATTTTAATACCATTCTCGTGCTCGTTAAAAATTGAGTAAAAAGGTGTGCCTAACAAGTATAGGTTTATCTCTTTATCCGGCCTAGCTAGACTATTCTTGGAAAAGGAACTGTGTCAATATTACTTTGTACCTTTGTCGTACTCAGTTATCAACCATGACAAAGTCATCTTTCGAGTGATAATTTATCTCTTTTTTGACCTCGTAAGACTAGTTAAATGAAAAAGGAACTCCTGGAGTTTCCTTTAAATTCTTTTCAGACTCCCTATACATGAAAATATTTCCAAGCGAACTTGTCTCTTCCACGCTTATAAAAGTATTTGAAATTTTGTGTATCCAATGGTAGTTTACCCCTTTTTCGGACTATTTTGACTATTTACAAAAACTGAATACTCTAGTCAATCATGATTAGAAGAGTTCTCTCTCACATTGTTTTATCCTTTTTCAGGTGAGGAGACCAAGTTTTACAAAAAAGGCCTTTTTGGAGTCTTCTTTGGATTATTTTAGACTGTCTAAACATGAAAAATCGTCGAGTTTCCCTTCCTTAGACTCGTAAAATCAAACATCGAAGGACCCTTTTGGGACCGAACCACTCATTTCTTAGGTTTGTAAAACATGTGAGATTGGACTTGTTCGAAGGATGAGCTATATCGAGCATCTGTTATCCTCCTCGAGCTCATTAAAAAACAAAGGGTTACTCGTCAAACATGATGGGGGAAAATGGGGGAATAAGTCGAGTCTACCTTTGTGTCAACATGTGAGTCATTATCTTTGAACATGGCCTGTGTCCACATATTATATCCTTCTTGGGTATTTAGTATGTGTCTGGTTCATAACTAAATTCATGAGTCATTTTTGTTTGAGCATCATCCAACGAACCTATCATGTCACATTTTATTTGTTTCCTCCGTAAATATATGTTGCCAAGTTGTATGTCACATCGTTACATGTTCAAAGGGTAAGTGGTCACCTGGGTCAATGTTATTGGACAATCCACTCGAGCAGACGTGAGCCAGATCTCCCTAGTTCAAGTGAACCTAGAAAAAATAGAACATAATACAAAACTCATTTTCTTAGATCTAGATATAGATAGAGTACTTAGATATCATACCTTTCAGATTGCGGATCCTTCTCCTTGTTGTTGCTCCAAGTCTCGCCGTCATCAGATCTCTATCTATAAGACCTTTCAAGACAATATGGAAACAATACAAGCAGTACAATATATCTAAACAATAACTGATCTAAACTAACAGTTGAGGAAGAAAGTTCTAAACATCATCAATGAGACAACATTCATGGAAATAGATTATATTAACTGTATTAAAAGGTGGGAATATATAGAAAGGATGAAGCTATAACCAAATCCTCAATGTCGCATCCTCCATCCAACATGTCCAAGCCAAGCTTCCAAGGCGGTACAAGCTTCCCAATCACCAATATGGATTCTACTAGCATAAGGATACCATAGACCTCCCTCTCCTCCCATGGAGAGAGTGGGTGTTTATATAGGGCTAAAGAGATAGGGTAGGTTGAATATTAGGGGGAGATGGTTAAGGGATCCTCCCATTAGGTTAGGAACAAAAATTCCACCTCACCTAGATCCTAGGGATAGGCCTCCACCTCAACAAACTTCTAGAAAGACCTCGAGACTCCCCAAAATAGCCTTTAACCAACCTTGTCACACCGTGATAGAGGACACATAAAAACAGAGGGGATTGTTGCAGTTTGTAGGAGGACAAACTGTGACAGTGTCTCACCCTAGCTGAGCATAAACTGTGACAGAGGGGGTCTGTCACACCATGTAAGATGACAAAGTGCGACAACCTACTAAAACTAGGTCAAGCAGATAGGGGGGGAATTTTAGTTGAACATGATTTAGCCCAGAATGAGGTTAAGGGTCATAGCAAAGAGTTTACACAATACTCAAGATGACGACATTATCACAACGGTCATGATGATGACACTTGGTCATAATGACGATACTTGCAATGGTCATGGTCACAACAGTAAGTCATGATGACGATACTTGCAAAGCTTGCAACACTTGCACAAGGGTGACGACATTTTGGTGTAACAGAATCCCCCCCAAAGCATGAAGCTGACGGAATGAGACAGGTGAAATGCTTTGTAGTAAGAAAAATGGGAAGGGCTTGCTGGTTGGAAGGAGTTGCTATAGAAATGACCTGAGATCCACAAGTCTCATACAACACAAAACATGGCTACCAACCAATACACTGCAGATCCGTGAGAGTAAAGACCAAATGAACACAATCATGGCTACTAGACACAATCGTAGATCCATGATGAGATGATAACACAACCACGACCAATACAAAAGTGGATCCAGGTAACTCTGAACTTACAACACAGCCACGACCCATACAAAGTGGATCTGTGCGTCTCAAACAATCTCCATCGCAACCCGGATAGAAAATAACTTTTCAAGGGTCTTCAAGATGAACCCACAATGATACGAATCTATCCTTGTGATTACAATGATTTGGAGTTGAACATGGTAGAAACCACTTGATCACCTGTCATTAATGTATACTGTTAACAAGTGCAAGGGGAATAACCATTAATGTCAATGATCCCTAAGGTATCACAGTACCTACCATCAAGTGTGAATCAATGATTTGAAGTTGAATGCCTAATGGAATCTTTCAATCAAGAGTCAATGAGGTAAACTCATGTTGAAAATGAAATAACCTGCCATTGAGGCATGCATGCCCAAGGTACTTGGTTGGTTTCTGAGTTCAATCCTCGGATGATGATTTGAAGTCGATGAGGATGAACCCATCGAAGGAGGGCCATGATGAATCCCCCATCATCGACATGAAACTCGATAACAGATTTTTGGTGTAGATCGAACGGTAGAGTAATGTGCAAGATTGACTCAAGGTATACCAACATGATCGAAGGTATACTGACCACAAATGATGAGTAATGAAACATCTCTTGAACATGGGCATGGCATGACTTGGCAGTATTGACATGACGAGAATGATACTAACTCCCAATGCAACTAATGGTGGAAGCATTCTTTGGACGACCCAAAGGAGTGACAAGACTCACGGAATTGATAGGACTCACAGACAAATGGATAACCCAAGTACTGAATGCAAATGAAAATGAGTACCATGTTCAAGAGTGACTATGTAATGCCCTAATTAAGATGTAACACAAAATATTCCCTTTTTTCCCCATCATGATTGATGAGTGCCTCATGTGTTTTTGACGAGCTTGATGAGGATAACCAAATGCTCGGTATAGCTCATCTCATGGATGAGTCCAATCCCAAATGTTTTACAAACCTAGGAAAGGAGGGGTTCATCCCAAAATGGGCCCTTCGATGTTTGAATTTTAACAAGTCAAAAGAAGGAAAACTCGGCGTCATTTCATGTTTAGAGAGTCTAAAAAGAATTAAAGGAGACTCTAAAAGGTCATTTTTCGTAAAGTTAGTCTCTTCGCCTAGAAAAGGGTAAAACAATGCGAGAGAGAACTCTTCTAGCCATGGTTGGTTGGAGTATTCATTTTTCGTAAATAGTGCTTCCTAGTCTGAAAAAGGGGTAAACTATCACCAAAAAGACAATCATTCAAATGCTTTTACAAGCGTGAAAGCATCAAGTTCACTTGGCAATCTTTTCCTATTTTAGGAGTCTGAAAAGAGCTTAAAAGGGACTCCATGAACAACTTTGTCATGGTTGATAACTGAGTATGACAAAGGAAAAAGTAAACTCAGCACAATTCCTTTTCCGTAATTAGTCTAGCGAGGCCGGATAAAGTGATAAACCTATACTCGGTAGACACCTTTTTACTCAAATTTTTAACAAGCATGACAATGGTATCAAAAGCACTCGGAATCTTTTTCATATTTGAACCAAAGCACGAAAAAGTAAAAACTAAGCTCAAACCACTTTTCATGTTTTAATCGGAGCACAAAAAAAGTGAAAAGTAAGCTCAAACCACTTTTAATGTTTTAACTAGAGCACGAAAAAAGTGAAAAGTAAGCTCAAATATCATCTTACTGTTTTTAACGAGCTCAAAGATAGGTTGGAAGAATGCTCATGATGTCTGCTTCATTTTTTAATGAGCTTGTAATAGAAAAATGAACTATTCTCGGGATAATTTTCATGGTTTAATGAGCTCGAAACCTAAAAAGGAAAGTATGCTCGAAAATGTTCCCAATGGTGAACTTTTTCCCAACATGGCATCCAGAGGTTGGTGTGTGCCCCCAACATGATTGCTAGAAGTAAGTGACTTAGCTCTAACATGATGTGGAGAGGCGATCGAGTTGACTTCAACGTAACTTCTAGAGATTGAAGACATCCCCCCAAGCTTCATTTAATTCACCTAAGGCATAGGCGGATGAAAAGAAGGTTCAGGTACTAAGTCTATGAGGAGACTCGACTCAAAAGTAAAAGAGTTGTTTCATTTTTTAACGAGCTTGACACGGGAATAGAACTTTGCTCAGTGAAGCTAGTCTCATTTTTATGCAATCTTGAAACCAAAGGTGAACTATGCTTGGGGGGTCTATTCCATATTTTAACGAGCTTGGAACCAAAGACTAATCGTTGCTCTAACTACTGGTTTCATTTTTTAATGAGCTTTAAGCCAAAGGTAAACTCTTCTCATGGTTAAGGCCCATTGACGTCTTCCTTCCCAACATGATCCCAAGAGGTTGGTAAAAGCCCCCAACATGATTTCTAGCGGCTTAATATGGTAGTGTTCCCTCAACATGATTGCTGACGGTACGACATGTGGCATGCCCGCCAAGCTTCATTTCATCTGAAAATGCTACTTGCTAACCCAACTTCCAACCTGGCTACTAATATGAAAATGTTCACCAAGGGGGGAAAACAAGAATCAGATGAAATGAAGGTTCAAGTTCTAACTCTAGCGAGAGACTCGAACCGATGGGAGGGAGATCTATTTCATTTTTACACAAGCTTGAAATAGACAATAACTATGCTTGAGGGGGGTCATCTTATTTTTTAACGAGCTTGAAATGGAATAAAACTATGCTTGAGGGGGGCTATCTTATTTTTTAACGAGATTGAAATGGAATAAAACTATGCTCGAGGAGGCCCATTTTATTTTTTAACGAGCTTGAAATGGAATAAAACTATGATCGAGGGGGCCCATCTTATTTTTTAATGAGCTTGAAATGGAATAAAACTATGCTCGAGGGGGCCCATCTTATTTTTTAACAAGCTTGAAATAGAATAAAACTATGCTAAAGGGGGGGACATCTTATTTTTTAACGAGCTTGAAATGGAATAAAACTATGCTCGAGGGGATGGTTTAATTTTTATGCAAACTTGAAACCAAAGGTAAAATATGCTAGAGTGGTTAGTTTCATTTTTTAACGAGCTTGAAACATAACATAAACCGTGCTCGTAGCCCCCATCCTCAGGGGGAAAAAACCACTAAAAGATGCGGAAAATTTAGGGAAGTCCGATGACTGGCATTCATGCGATGATTGGGTGTCACGAAGGAAAGTTGATCAATGGTCACAATCCTCCCATCGTAGGGAAAATACATCACTCGAAAGAGTGTGGACAGGACGGCTTTCATAGCATAGACATAATCACGTCTAAGGAGTAGATTGAAATCTAAAGGACTTGGACAACCATGACATCAACATAAATAGTTTTACCTCTCAATATGACAGGTAACTGAGGGAGAATCCCTAAAGGTCCAGTAGGCCTTCTATTAAAATCCAAAATGGTCAGTTACTGGCACAAGATGAGGGGAGCCTATAGCTTGCCAAGCAGTTGATGATAAAATACTAACATAAGCTCCCTCATCAACTATCATATGAAAGATTTCTTTATCAGAAACTCCTACAGATATTTGAAAAGGAATACTCGAAGGAAGACGAGATTCTGTTAGACCATTCCAATCAAAGGAAATGAACTCAGTACTTGGGGGAGTCCTGTAGGAATGGACAGGGTTTCCCCTTGCCTAGGACATTCTGAACTGACTAGGAAAACATCAGTGGTTTCCAATTCACACTCACTTGGAAGATAAGACTGAGACGAATATTGTGTCATGTTGACTGCTTTAGTTTGAACTTTCTCCAATGAAAGAGTGGGATCGAGTGGAGATGACATCGACTTGATCACTTCACTCTCGAAAGGAAGATTGGGATCGATTACAGATGAAACTGAATCGATCACTTGGTCAATAAGCGGGGGGTTGAGGGACAACTTACTATCGCTTGTTGGAAGTACCTGTTGAGAACTAGTAATATCTTCCAACCACCCTGAAGCTTCATCCATGCTTGGACAAAGGTAAGTACGATGCATGCCCTTGCATAACCAGCAAGGGTCTACAACTCTACCTTTATGACCCTTCACCAATGGGTCACTGGTCGAGGGAGTATCATTAACATGATGGTCAGAGGTTGATGATACAAGTGGTTTGGGATTTTTAGACCACACTTCTGACACACAAGAAAGACAGGGACAATTCTTGAGAAGGTGATCACCCTTGCAAAGTTTGCAAGGGAACTTTCGCCTATGAGGTGTTCTCATAGAATGAGTGCCATCAGAGGCAGATGGTTGACACTTGGTCTCTTTCTTATCCTTCTTCTTCTTTATCTTCCTTTTCTTCTTCTTCTTCTCACCCGCCTTCTTACTAACATTAGAGTTTTCAGTAGGAGAAGAAGAAGAGACAGAAGCCAATTCAACTTTCGACAAAGAAGGAGAATGGCCACAATGAGATTGATGATCATGTGATAAAGGACCTAGGTTCGACACAATTGGTGCACTTGGTGTAACTGGATTGGAGAATAACCTATTAATTTTTCGGTAATTTCATTCTATTATCATTCAGGATCACTAAGATAATAACATGTATAGCATATCAATCATAGACACAATAATGCAAGCACACAAGAGACACAGAGTTTCCTCGGGGAAAACCAAGAAGGTGAAAAACCCCGCAACTTCCTCAAGGATAGAATAAGCCCCAACACAAGATCACAAGGATCAAACCCAAAGATATGTCTCTAGCAGATACTCCTCCTCCTCCACATGTGCACCACTTTCTCTCTTAGCTATGAGAGCTTGAGAAGTGACTGAATGAATAGAATGAGAGACACAACCTCTCTATTTATACACTGACTTGAATTTCCAATAATCCAACAAGGCCAACTTGATACTAAGTCTAATAACCCAGCCACATGACCTAACTAGGGCCCACCCCACACTGGTGGTCTAATAACCCATCAATACAAATGATGACACTTACAATGTAACTTGCGACACTTGCAAATACAAATGAAGACACTTCCAATCAGAGGAATTATACATCTCTGTTGGATATACAATAAAGTACAAATGTAATATACAAGTGAATATCTTCCAAAGTTACAAATACATCAACACCCCTCTTAAATAGGAATGTATTCTCTAGACACAGGTCATCAATACATATTGGCGCAAGTCTTCAATTCTGGAGCTGGATCATCATCACTGGATGATGGAGCATCATCATCATCACTGCTATTGTATTTGACATCTCGATCATTGGGCTATCTCTGAATTCTTCTCGTCATAGGAAGTTCTATAGAGCCAGTCCTTTTTCATGCTGGATGTAGGCCCACCACTTGTAGGTCTTCATCAACACTGGCCATATTGTGGAATCCTCAGGACTTATTTACATGCATCAAAATGCATCGAAAGAGTATCCTAGGACCCTTCATGTGCGGAAGCACGACCGACAAGATCTCCCAGGTCAACTTACATGTGACCTCCACCACAAAGCCTCAAAAGAGTATTTAGGGATCCTTTATATGCCGAAGGAAGACCGACAAGATCTCTCGGGTCTAGTTACATGTGGTCACCACAAAACCTTGAAAGAGTATCCTAGGACTGATTACGAGCGTACTGCTCAACCTATCAGATCTCTCAGGTCTACTTACATGTGGTCATGGAAAAACCTTGAAAGAGCATACCAGAACTCATTACAAGTGTACTGCTCAACCTATCGAATCTCCCAGGGTGCTATTATATGCCATAGGACAAAGCCTTGAAAGAGTATCCCAGGATCCTTTATGTGTTTTAGCACGATCGACAATATCTCCCAGGTCAAGTTACATGTCCTCCCAAAGCAAAGCCTCGAAAGAGTATCCCAGGATCCTTTATGTGCCATAGCATGAACGACAATATTTCCCAGGTCTAGTTACATGCTCATCTGCACAACTTGTCCACGGCCATAGAGTATCAAACTGATACTAACCATACATCATCCTAATGTACATGATCATCATCATAGCATCATCCTGATGCATATCATCCAGAGTATCATCCTGATACTCATCACACATGATCATCCTGATCATCGTCACTGCATCGTCCTGATGCATATCATCTAGAGTATAGTCCTGATACTCATCACACATGATCATCCTGATCATCGTCACTGCATCGTCTTGATGCATATCATCCAGAGTATCATCCTAATACTCATCACACATGATCATCCTAATCATCATCACTGCATCGTCCTGATGCATATCATCTAGAGTATCATCATGATACTCATCACACATGATCATCTTGATCATACAAATCATCCACCTGATGCATATACATATAAATGATCCAACTAATCATATAAAGCATCCAAATGATGCATATCCAAAGCAGTAATTGGAGCATCGTCATGATTCTCATCACACACCGCTTATATCCACAACCATGGGAATGATTCTCCTCTCGCCATGCTTGGATTGGCTCCTGCAAATGTGTCCCATCACTTCTTCCTCGAAGTATCATCAATATGAAGAACACCAAGCCTCTCTCTAAACTACTCAAACTTCACTTTGGCTAGTGGTTTCGTCAACACATCTGCAACTTGCTCATCCATCGCAACATACAAAAGCTTCACTGCTCCTCTCTGCACCATATCCCTGATATACTAATATTTGATCTCGATGTGCTTTGAATTGTCATGGAACACCGGGTTCTCAAACAACTTCACACAACTCTAGTTTTCACAGAATATACAGGCAGCATCCAACGGGAGATCGAATAACTCAGATAGTAGCTTCCTTAGCCATACTACCTCACAACTAGCCGAACAAGCTGCAACATACTCTGATTTGGTTGTACTCAGTTCTACACAGGACTGCTTCCTGCTAAACCAAGAGATCACACGTGATCCCATACTAAAGCAACACCCAGAAGTGCTCTTCCTATCTGCAGCACTGCCTGCCCAATATGAATCAACATAACCCTCTAGGTTAAACTTTTTATTCGCATCATACTTGAGCCCATAATCAATTGTACCCTTTAGGTACCTCAGAATATGCTTTACAACAACTAGGTGAACACCTCTTGGATCCATCAGGAACTGGATCAATGTGTTCATCGCAAAGCAAATATCTAGTCTCGTGTTTGTCAGGTACATCAAGGACCCAATCATCTGACGATACACCGTGACATAAACCGGATCAGATGAAGCATCACACAGAAGCTTCAGGTTCAATGCCATAGGTGTAGCCATGGCCTTGCATTCCATCATCCCGAACTGCTTCAGGATCTCTAGTGCATACTTCCCTTGTCCAAGGAAGATTCCATCTACACTCTGCCACACCTCCATGCCTAGAAAATAGTGCATCATCCCCAAGTCCTTCATCTCGAACTCGACAGAAATCTTCCTCTTCGTATCGACAATCAACCAATCCTCACCTGTAACAAAAGGTCATCCACATACAATAGTAGTATCACTGGGTTGCCTTCCTTAACCTTGTAGTAAAGGTTGGAATCCGCTTTACTCTTGGTAAATCCCAAACTGGATAGAATGCTATCTATCCTACCATACTAAGTCCTAGGAGCTTGCTTCAAGCCATACAAGGATTTCTTCAATCTGCACACATATGACTCCCTGTCATTTGTCTCAAAATCGAGTGGCTACTCCACATACACTTCCTCTTCAACTACACCATTCAAGAAAGATGTCTTGACATCCATCTGGTGTATCTTCCACTTCATCACTGCAGCCATAGCAAGTACTTTTCTGATGGAAGTGTATCTGGCTACATGAGCAAAAGTCTCTTCATAGTCTATTCCCTCTTTCTAGGAGAAGCCACGAGCTACAAACCTAGCCTTGTATTTCTCTATGCTACCATCTGCAGCATGCTTGATCTTATATATCCACTTGGAAGTCACAACATACTTCCCTTCAGGTCTTGGGACTAGATCCCAAACATCATTCTTCATGATCGACTAGTACTCCTTGACCATGGCATCCTTCCATTCTTTCTTTTCCGTTGCTTCTTCATAACTAGAAGGTTCTTTGTTCATAATGTCACAGAGTAAGGCAACATAACTAGTATGTGATCTAGTCCTCTTCCTTTCTCTATGTTCTTCTTCTAGAATGCCATACGTTTCTGCATCTTGGATGATCTCTCTATCCCATGCAGGTTTCCTCTTGTGAGAGTTCTTCTCACGGGGTGGATCTACAGGTTTTTGTGGATCTTCAATTTCACGAACTTCCTCTGGAATTGCTTCAATTATAATGGTGTATTGGAATATGGTTACCTTTGGTTCTTCATGGTCTTCAAGAAGTGTCTTCCTTGATTAGATGTATGTTGAGTCTTCATCAAATGTTACATCCCTGCTGATGTCAATCATCTTGAACCCTGGAAAGTATATTCTGTAAGCCTTCAAGCTTTCATTGTAACCCACAACGATGCCCTTCTTTCCTGAAGGATCTAGCTTTGTCCTCTTTTCCTTTGGAATGTGAGTATATACTGGACAACCAAATATTCTGAGATGGCTAAATTCTGGTTTCTTACCAGAGAAAACTTCTTCTGGTGTCTTGTTATCGAGTATTTTGTGAGGTGTTCTATTCTGCACATATACAACTATCCTAACTACTTCTTCGCATAGATGCACAGGCAGATCCTGGTCATGAAGCATTACCCATGCTGCTTCCATGATGGTTCTATTCTTCCTTTCTACAACTCCATTTTGTTGTGTATTGTAGGGAGCAGTCAACTCCCTCTTTATCCTTGAATCACTGCATAGCTTCTTGAAATCACCTGAAGTGAATTCTCTGCCATTATCGGATCTGAAGGTCTTAATCTTTTTATCAATTTGATTTTCTATCAAGGATTTGAATTCCTTGAACTTATCAAATACTTCATCTTTATTCTTCAAGAAATAAACCGAAGTCTTCCTAAAGAAATCATCAATGAAAGAAACATAGTATACATACCCACTCAGAGAACTGGATGACATTGGACCACATACATCGGAGTGGATAATCTCCAAGATTCCTTTTGCTTTGATTTCATTGCTTGTAAATGGTTTCTTTGTGTTCTTTCCTTTTGCACATCCTTTGCAAACACCTTCATGCTTTGACTGAATTTCAGGAAGACCTTCTACAACTTTCCTTGCAATTGGTAGTGCTCTATAGTGCATGTGTGCAAGCCTTCTATGCCAAAGTTCGCTTGCCTCCATAGACTCATGTACCATGGCATGTTCAGGTTGTCCCTTCAATTTGTACAATCCTCCCTCTTGCTCTCCAATCACTACTGCATCATCTATGGTCTTACCCTTTGGCCACATGAGTACTTGGCCATCCACAAATGCAATCCAAAGATGATATGGAGAGGAGATTCTTCTTGATCCCAGGTACATATCGAACATCTTTCATCTTCAAATACTTTCCAGAGTCTAGTTTGTAGGAGGCTTCACCACTTCCTTTTATGGGATATTGATAGTCATCCCCAAGTTTCACCTTATGGGGTGACTCATGTTCAGATAGATATACAAAAGATTCTTTAAACCTAGTCATGTGTTTGGAAGCCCCACTATCAATAAGCCAATCATCACATCCATGAGAGATAGTACCTGTGAGAGCAGAGATTAGAACATATTCATCTTCACTAGATGAGTCATCACTTTCTGATCTACCCTTCTTCTTAGGAGGTTCATCATCCTCAGCAGCATGAGCATGATATTTCTTCTTGTTGCTCTTCTTATTTTTGTTGAAGTTGTTATTGTTGTTTCCCTTTTTGTTCTTGGGACAATCTGAGGCAAAGTGTCCCTTCTCATTACATGTAAAAAATCTTAGATCTTTCTTATCTCTATGATGATGGTGTGGAGTTCTCTTGGGATGAGGGTGCTCCCTCTTGGAATTTCCTTTCTTAGTGTGTGATGTGAGATCTTGATCTTCATTTCCCATCTTTTCTTCTCGGGCCACAAGCCTAGATTCTTCTTGTGAACATTCTTCCCACAGTCTACTGAAAGAGACCAGTTTCCTTCTTGCACAGATTCCTTGGATGAAGGAGTCCCATGACCTAGGTAGGCCATTCAATGTGGTCATTAAAATTTCACCATTCTCCACTACTTCATCCATAGCTTCAAGTTGTTCCTTGATTTGAGAGACCTTGGAAAAGTAGGATTGAATGGTCTCTCCATTCTGAAGCTTTACCCCTTTCAATTGGTTCTGCAGAGTCATCTTCTAATTTATGTTCTTTCCTTCAAACAACTTAGTCAAGGAGTCAAACATCTCCTTAGGTGTCTTTAGGGAAGAAAAATGAGGTATGAGATGGTCTTTGATAGAATCAGCAATGATTCTCTTAACCTTGACCAGGTTCTTCTTGTGTAAGGACTTAGCCTCATCTCCCTGTAGGACAGGAACCTCTTCACTTATGTAACTGTCCAACTCATTCTCTTCTAGGATTAACCCAATCCTATACTTCCAGGCTCATAAGTTATCAACCCCTTCAAGCTTATCCTCAAGCTTGGTGTCCTAAGACATCTTAAAGAGTACTTCAAATGGAAATAGAAAATTTATTAGGTCTTACCACTTGATTTGCTGAAAATTGGATCTGGAGCTGGATTAGGGTTTGTTAGAGAAACCCTAAAAATTTGAAATTTGAAATTCAAATTTATGAAAGGATAGAAAGATGCGCCTTGTTGAGCTGGTCAAGATGGTATACTCACATTCTGAATTCTGCAAAGTTTCACCCCTCAAAATTGCTTTTGAGACTTCTGGATTCACTAGACAAGACCTTGACTTAGGGTTTGATTTTCCCGGAGCTTCACCCAACCAAAAAGTTCGATCCAAATCTCTAAAATTTGATTTTTCATAGGATCTTCCAGTCGTGGTCTCAGAATTTAGAAATTCCATTTTTTACAGAAACCCTAATTTTTAGGTCAAAAACTGAAAATGCTCATAATTGAATTATGTCTCGACAGAAAGATGTGCCCTTGCTAGGAGATTCAATCTAGCCTCCTACCTTTGATGATCTGTGGAGAGAAATCCAAATATTAAGAATCCCTAGCTTCCGCAACTGCAGAGTGCCTTCTTCTTAGGTCAACTCTAATACCATGTTAATTTTTCGATAATTTCATTCCATTATCATTCAGGATCCCTAAGAGAATAACATGTACAACATATCAATCATAGACACAGTAATGCAAGCACACAAGAGACACAGAGTTTCCTCGAGGAAAACTAAGAAGGTGAAAAACCCCGCAACTTCCCTAGAGATAGAATAAGCCCCAATACAAGATCACAAGGATCAAACCCAAAGATATGTCTCTAGAAAATACTCCTCCTACTCCACATGTGCGCCACTTTATCTCTTAGCTATGAGAGCTTGAGAAGTGAGTGAATGAATAGAATGAGAGACACAACCTCTCTATTTATACACTGACTTGACCTGCCAATAATCCAACAAGGCCGACTTGCTACTCAAGTATAACAACCCAACCACATTACCTAACTAGGTCTGACCCCACACTGGTGGTCTAATAACCCATCAATACAAATGATGACACTTACAATGTAACTTGCGACACTTGCAAATACAAATGATAACACTTCCAATCAGAGGAATAATACATCTTTGTTGGATATACAATAAAGTACAAATGTAATATACAAGTGAATATCTTCCGAAGTTACAAATACATCAACATAACCACACTAGTTATCCTATTGTCAATCCAGGAAGACTCAACGTAGCCATAAAAGGAGGACCAACAGTCCCACAAGGGGGAATAACAAATGCAATACCTTGGAAAGGGGCCTCTTGGTTGGTAGTCTCGGAAGAGTCTCCCATATCTAAACTTCCTAAGAGTCTCTAAAGTACAACACAAATCAAACACTACTCAAGTCTAAAAGAAACAAGCAAACTATGTTAATAGGAGTGGATTCAAAGTCTGGAACCCCACAGGGTTGTTAAGGCTTCGAAAAGCGCTATATCAACTGCAGGGTCCAATAATAAAACGCGACAAGGAGGATTGGGACAGTACCCTTTCCTGAATACCTGATTACTTGGACAGTACATGTGTAGTAATCTCCCCGAATGTTGTTCTCGGTGTATTTCTCTACCAAGACGGCCAAATGGTTAACTCAGTTGGTTTCAGGAATCCTAATGGTGTCTCCCGATATACGCAAGGTACGTGGGAGCTCAAATCCATAATGGTGCTCTCTAATGCACAACCGTATGGCACAAGACCTTCCTATATACTACCGAGTACATGAAACACCTTTCGATATATGCCAAGTATGCATAGTACTTGGTGGGTACGTGAAAGATCTTCGATATACCAATAAGTACATGGAAGAATAAAATACCCCTGGAATACAGTGCTGTCAAATAACGACAGTTTCCATGCTTAAAGATGTCGGAACATGTCTCTAACTTACACACAGTTACTAAATGATTTTAACCTAAGCCAGCGTTAATTTTATCTTACACTGTTAGGTGGATGCATGAGGTGAGTACATAAATGTAAAAATAATGCAATCCTCAACTACATGATAATGCAAATTTTCCTTTCCTTTTCAATGAAAACTACTTAAGGTAAGGAGAGATTTTTCTTTCTTTCAAACCAAAAATACTTAAGTAGTAGCGAAAAGAAGAATTCCTTCCTAGAGTGCAATAACTCTAAATTTCTGCAATAAGCAGCTAAAAAGCGCAAATAAAATGAAAGATGCAACTAATCTTAATAATGTATAAGACAAAATAATGAAGCACTTTCAATTTTCAAGTGCATGTACCAAAAATGGAATTTGATAGCTAACGCTTTTCATATCTATATACAGAAAGTGAGAGAATATCTACAACACTCTAATCATTCAGAAATTCCCAAAGAAAAATAACAAGCACCCAAACAACTCAAAGGCACTCAATAAATGCTCAAAATCTACCAAATGCAATAGTTATAACTCATTTCCTATCTTTTTACACTTCGAAAAAGACACATCTGAGCTATGGAAAGAAGAATTCCACAAAACGTTTCCAATCAAATGCAAGACAAAGAAAAGCACTTAATAATCATGTCTAACTCAAATGTACACAAAACTGAAACAAGCCTTTTCTTTTTCCTATGAGTGTAAGACCAAAAATGCCAAATGATCAAATTAAAGCAAGAAGAATACCTATGCTTTCCAATTTCATGAACATAGTAAAAGAGTGAAAAAATAAAGCTTTTCTTTGGACTAGAGTGGAGACAAAGAATCAATCTTTTCCAATAATCATTAGATAGCTTAGCATGCAAAGGAAATAAGATGCATAACCCAAGAAAAAGAGGCTCAAAAAGACATGGATATCCCACACTCTTCAAGTCTTTAAAACAAGCCAATCACACCAAACAAAAAATGATCTCAAAACCTTGAGATGGGTCAAAACGACTATAGGATGCACGATTCATGGGAATTTTTTTTCAAAAATAGAACCCATTTCGCTTAACAATGCAAGCAAAACACTACTTTTGACTCAAAGGGCCAAACATGAATCCAAATATCAAAAGACCCAAAAACCAATACAAACAAGCCAAATAACATGCGCAAAAAGAGGTTTCGGATCATATCTAGTGCAAAGATCAGATCACGTGAGGAGAGGAGGGATAACAAGGTCAAGTGGATGAAGGTGAGGGAACCAAAATGTCCACCACTACCAAACTAAAACTTGTTAAAATGGAACCCAATACCAATCCACAAAAAAAGCCAAACACTTTTCAACACACGCAAATCAAAAAATGGGGTCTCTGACTGGATCTTGCACTACAGAGGAGGTTTGCACACAAAACCAAAACTCAAATCAGAAATGGAGAACGAATGCCTATATGTCAGTTTCGACAGATCGACGCAGTCTATGTTTGCACGCAGAGCGACATCGCAGTTTACCAATGCGAGAAGGGCGATGATGTTACAGTAGACCAATGAAGGGGTTGTGACGATAGGATAATAGATAGAGAAGAAAGATAAAAAATGACACAATGTCGCTCCAAGTTCACTAACCAGGTCCAACAGGCGAGATCTAAATTTAAAAAATGAATAAATCTCCAAACAATGAGCAATGAAATGGTTTGAAAATGATGAGTACAAACGCATAGGAGGACTACAGACTCTTCAAAGTGAAGATCTGCTGGTGAAACAAGGCTTGTAAGGAAAAAAAGACTATGGATGGCTTGCAAAAGAAATCAACTAAAAATGGTATTCAAATTGACAATTAAAACTATGTTCATTCCCCAGTATGGTCGCCAAATTTGTTATCAAACAATCCACTCAAGCAGATGCGAGTCGGATATCCCTAGTTAAAGTGAATCTAGAACAAATAGAATAGAATACAAAACTCATTTCCTGGATCTAGATATAGATAGAGTACTTAGATATCATACCTTTCAGATCGCGGATCCTTCTCCTTATTGTTGCTCCAAGTCTCGCAGTCATCAGATCTCCAGTTGCAAGACCTGTCAAGACAATATGGAAATAATACAAGCAGTACAAGATATCTAAACAATAACTGATCTAAACTAACAGTTGAGGAAGAAAGTTCCAAACATCATCAATGACACAACATTCATGGAAAGAGATTATATTAACTTTATTAAAAGGTGGGAATACATAGAAAGGATGAAGCTACAACCAAATCCTCAATGTTGCATCCTCCATCCAACATGTCCAAGCCAAGCTTCCAAGGCGGTACAAGCTTCCCAATCACCAATATGGATTCTACCAGCATAAGGATACCATAGACCTCCCTCTCCTCCCATGGAGAGAGTGGGTGTTTATATAGGGATAAAGAGATGGGGTAGGTTGAGGATTAGGGGGAGATGGTTAAGGTATCCTCCCATCAGGTTAGGAACATAAATGCCACCTCACCTAGAGCCTAGGGATAGGCCTCCACCTCAAAAAACTTATAGAAAGACCTCAAGACTCCCCAAAATAGCCTTTAACTAACCTTGTCGCACCCTGATAGAGGACACAAAGCGACAGAAGGGATCATCGTAGTTTGTAGGAGGACAAACTGCGATAGTGTCTCACCCTAGCTGAGCATAAACTGTGACAGAGGGGGTCTGTCGCACCCTATAAGAGGACAAAGTGCGACAGCCTACTGAAACCAGGTCAAGCGGATATGGGGAACTTTCAGTTGAGCATGCTTTAGACCAGAATGAGGTTAAGGGTCAGAGCAAAGAGTTTACACAATGGTCAAGAAGACGACATTATCACAATGGTCATGATGATGACGCTTGGTCATAATGACGATACTTGCAACGGTCATGGTGACAACACTAGGTCATGATGACGATACTTGCAACACTTGTGACACTTACGACACTTGCACAAGGGTGATGACATTTTGGCGTAACAGACAACTTTATGCAATATTGCCAGCCTTGATATCCTTGTGTCAGTCCATACTCATTCGATTCATTACTTCACATCACTTTCCTATGTTGGTTTCGTGTCTATGATGTGGGATTCATTATGGCTCTCCGTCGTGGAGTCTATTCATATTGAATTCAACTCATTATCCAGGAATTAGGCTTAGGAAACACCTTAGTACCATGGTAAATGCATGCCTTAATGGCAGGTTTCCTCATATTCGACAGTGGGTTTTCATCATTGACCTTTGATCAAATTATCTTGCGGATGTTCGACATCAACTCATTTATTCACATTTCGTTGAGATGTACTGTGATACCTTGTGAGTCATTGTCATTATTGGTGATTTCCCTCGTACTTGTTAACGATTCACATCATTGGCCGATAATCAAGTGGTTTCTACCATGTTCGATTTCAACACCTTGTAATCACACCGTTAGATTTGTATCAATTCGGGATCGAGTAGAAGACCCTAGATGGTTCTGATGTCTATTTCACATCCAGGTTCTGATGGTAATTTTTTTGGGTAGGTTCCCACAAAGACATTATGTTGGTAACCTCATTTATGTACTGTGACATAGATCCACTTTTGTATTGGTCGTGGCTGTGTGATTATCTTTTCATGGATATACGCTTGTAGTCTATGTTAGATTTTCAGAATTTACTTCAATCTGATCTAGGATCTTAACTAAGAGAACAACATGTACAACAAATCTATAGAATATCAATCATGGACACAATAATGCAAGCACACAAGAGACACAGAGTTTACTTGGGGAAAACCATAAAGGTGAAAAACCCCAATAACTTCCTCAGAGATAGAGAGAGTAATGATACAACCAGAATACAAGAGATAGCCTTCTCCTAGTAGTAGAGCCTCCTCCTCATAAGTGTGCCACTTTCTGAATGAGAGAAGTGTGTGAATGAATGATCAAATAGAGATCTCCCGATCTTTATTTATACTTGCATGTCCTACCCAATAAACTAATGGGGCCTACATGTCTAGCTTAACCCATGGTTAACTTAATCCAAGCCGAACCCACACTTGGTGGTCTAATAACCCTTTGAACCACATGGTCGACCCCCAATAGGGTGGTCTAATAACCCTTTGACCCACATGAATTATATAGGGCCGACCCCAACAAGGTGATCTAATAACCCATCAAGTATAAGTTACGACACTTACAATATAAATGACGACACTTCCATATAGAGGAATAATAAAATCTCTATAGGAATACAAAATACATATATGAAATACATGGGTGAAATACATTCTGAAGTTACATATACATCAACACTCCCTCTTAACTAGGAAGGTATTTCTTGACATAGGTCTTCTAGTACAAGTCTTCTTATCTGGATCATCATCAGCGAATCATTATCCTTGAATCATCGTCATCGTCATTGCTGCTGCTATCTCAATCAATCTTTGAATCTACTCGTCATAGGAAGTTCTACAGAGCCAGTCCTTTTTCATACTGGATGTAGGCCCACCACCAACAAGTCTTTTATGTGCGGATGCAATACCAGAAAGAGCATCCCAGGAACATTTATGTTCCTAAGCATGACTGGCAAGATCTCCCAAGACTGATTACATGCATCTCCTTCACAATACCTTTAAAGAGCATCCCAGGAACATTTATGTGCCGCAGCATGACCGGTAAGATCTCTAAAGAGCATCCCAGGACTTATTATGAGCACAAAGATCAACCTCTCAGATCTCCAGGACTGATTACATGTGAATAGACAATACCTTTAAAGAGCATCCTAGGAACATTTATGTGTTGTAGCACGACCGGCAATATCTCTAAAGAGAATCCCAAGACTTATTACGAGCACACAGCTCAACCTATCAGATCTCCAGGACTGATTACATGTCTTCATAGTAATACCTCATCCCAGGACTGATTACGAGCACACATCTCAACCTATCGGATATCTGAGGACTGATTACATACTACATAGAAATACCTCATCCCAGGACTGATTATGAGCACACATCTCAACCTATCGGATATCTGAGGACTGATTACATGCTATTTGCACAACCTACCACATATCATCTCTAACCTCCAAGTATCAACCTGATACTCATGATCCAACGAATCATCATCGCACGAAGCATCATCCTGATGCTCATGATCATACTGATCATCATCACTGTACCATCCTGGTACATGTCATCCGGGGAAACATCTTGAAGCTCATCATCATGATCATCCCGATCATACAATGCATCCACCTGATGCATACCAAGTATCTACCTGATACATATCATCATACATGATCCACCCGATCATAAAGTGTATCCACCTGATACAAAGACAAATACATGATCCACCTGATCATACCTGATAAATATCAACATACATGATCTACTTGATCATACAATGTATCCACCTGACACATATATAGATACATGGTCCAGACACATATATAGATACATGGTCCAACCATCCAACATGATGCATATACAAAATACATACAAATGATCCAGCTGATCATATCTAGCATCCAACATGATGTGTACATACATATATATATAAATGATCCAACTGATCATATCCAACATCCAACATGATGCATATACAGAGCAGTAACTGGAGCATCGTCCTGATGCTCATCATCCATGATCCTCCTGATCATCACAACATCGTCCTCTTCAAATCATCTCATCGTCCATGAAGTACAACCCAGATGTACATCATCCAACCCTTACACCACCGACATGGGAGAACACATCTACCACCATTCAGGGAAGGCTCCAGCCCTTAATTTTTCACCATGGGAGAACACATCTACCACCATGTGAAAAATGGCTCAACAATTACATAACGACCATGGGAGAACACATCAACCATGTCAGAAAATCTCATGTGCATCTGCATCTTCCAGACTCATCACTTCCCTTTGGAAGAAACCTCGATCTGAAGTGCACCAAGATTCTCTCTGAAGTACTCAAACTCCACTATGGCCAACAACTTGGTCAATACATCTACAACCTGCTCATCCGTCGCAACATGCTCTACTTCGGCTGTACTCAGTGCTACACAGGACTGCTTCTTGCTAAACCAAGAGATCACACCTGATCCCATACTGAAGCAACACCCATAAGTGCTCTTCCTATCTGCAGCACTTCCTGCCCAATCTGAATCAACATAACCCTGCAGGTTAAACTTTTGATTCGCATCATACTTGAGCCCATAATCAACTGTACCCTTCAGGTACCTCAGAATATGCTTTACAGCAACCAGGTGAACATCTCTCGGATCCGTCAGGAACTGGCTCAATGTGTCCACCACAAAGCAAATATCTGGTCTCGTGTTCGTCAAGTACATAGAGGACCCAATCATCTGACGATACATCGTGACATCAACCGGATCAGATGAAGCATCACATAGAAGCTTCAGGTTCGATGCCATAGATGTGGCCATAGCCTTGCATTCCATCATTCCGAACCTCTTTAGGATCTCTACTGCATACTTCCCTTGTCCAAGGAAGATTCCATCTGCACTCTACCACACCTCCATGCCAAAAACAAATAGTCCATCATCCCCAAGTTCTTCATCTTGAACTTGGCAACAAGATTCCGTTGCGTGTCGGAAATCAATCTTTCATCTCCTGTTACAAACAGGTCATCCACATATAGGAGTAGAATCACAGGATTCCCTTCCTCAACCTTCTAGTAAAGGTTGGAATCCGCTTCACTTTTGGTATAGCCCAAACTGGATAGAAGGCAGTCTATCCTACCATACCAAGTTCTACACATATATGAATCCCTATCATGTGTCTCAGAACCAAGTGGCTTTTCCACATACACTTCTTCTTCAACTACACCATTCAAGAAGGCTGTCTTGAAATCCATCTAGTGTATCTTCCACTTCATCACTG
This sequence comes from Larix kaempferi, assembly GCA_027924585.1. Lineage (NCBI taxonomy): Eukaryota > Viridiplantae > Streptophyta > Pinopsida > Pinales > Pinaceae > Larix > Larix kaempferi. The sequence continues at coordinate 42,475,475 of BSBM01000361.1, read as the reverse complement.
CAACCAGAGAAAGTATTGATCAACCAGAGAAAGTATTGATTTAATGGAAGTGTATCTGGCTACAGGAGCAAAAGTCTCTATGCTACCACCTGCAACATGCTTGATCTTGTAGATCCTCTTGGAAGTCACTACAGACTACCCTTTAGGTCTTGGGACTGCATCCCAAACATCTTCATGATCGACTGGTACTCCTCGATCATGGCATTCTTCCTAGATCCTAGGAACTTCAATATTTTGAATAGATAACTTTGTTGCTTGAACAAATTTTGTAGTCCTTCTTTTGTAGGTGATGGTATATGATCTTTCCTACACAACAAGTTAAATTGCATGATTAGAAAACATCTCATAGTTTTCAGAACAAATTCTTACACATAAAGAAATATGTCATACAGTCATGCAATTATTTTAGCCAATGCTTCAATACAACATTTATCCATATCCCATAACTTTCTAGATGCCTTCCAATCTCTACCAGAACATTGTTAAGAGTGTGCACAACTCCCAACATGTTAACAAAGAGGTTTCATTCTAGATAAGTAGCAATGGAATGTTGTACAGTGCCATAGGCCACTTACCCATCAAATGCATATTAGTAGTATACTGTTCATTAATGCAATCATTCTAATATGCACAATACATATCCTAAGTCTAGGAACATAAGCCTATACATCATTGAACAATTTTATTTAAACAAAAAAATATGTAAGAAATGGTAATTAAAATACTTATCTTTGTTTGTTTGTTAGGTGGACTCCCTCTGAGTCTTTGCTTCCTTGCAGGAGCTGTTGAAGTAGCTTCTTCTACACCTTTCTGTTGTGGAATGCAGAAAGATGGTCAACTCCCTCTGGATATCTACATCCTTGTAGAAACTACTGGAGTGATCTCCCTCTTGATCTTTGCTTCTTGGATTACCTGTCCTTGAACCTATATTCATCCTAGGTCCCTATGCATACTTATTAGTATCATGATTGTGTTATCATTGTAATATCAATACTATCAAAACACAATAATCTTAAGCATGTATAGTCATGATCATTTGAAAGTGAAATAATAAGCATTAGTATTCAAGGTTTCAGGGAAGTCTTCTTTTACTCATGCATATTCTTATTTGATCATAGGACTCTTCTGGTTAGTTAAATCATCAATCAAGATAAGAGATATAATATGCATAAAACTTGTGATTACTCAAACCTATACCTTCATGATTCTTCTGGTTAGTCATATAATCAATTATGGTAAGAAACATAATATGCATACAACCATGACTATTCAAACCTATGACTTCATGAATAATCATTATCAACAACACAACAATATAAGATCCTAACACAAGGTAGGATTCTAGCTTGATATAGGAAAAACATACCTAGATTAGCATGCTAGCTAGTTATGTCTAACATACCCGCATAATGTCTTCTGGTTCTCTTCAATGACTTGTGCTAGTAACCTGCATGTCTCATAAGTTATCCATTGTAGGACCAAGTTATACATACCTCGTAAGTAGATCTTCTAAGTGATCCATGACAATGGATAAATCTTTGTCCTCATGTCATCATGATCATATGTTCTTGAACCATAACATGATTTGTCTTTATTGGTATACCTTTCATGTTAGCAGACAACATATACCTCATACAACACCATAATGCATTAGTACAGTCATAAGTGTCAACACCCTAATCAATGAATATCTTCTATCGTGCATTCATAATTTTATTAAGGTGATACGACAAGTCTAGATTTAATCAAGATTATACTAGCCGTAATAATATGAAGACAAATATACCATAAACTTAATCATGAACAAATCTCGAAACATACCTGGATAAGTCATACCTGTCGAGATTGCTTGTAATCTTCTTATGTAAGGCCTTAGCCTCATATCCCTCTGAAACAAGAACTTCTTCACTTATGCAGGTGACCAATCCATCTTCTTCTAGGATTAACCCAATCCACTTGATTTGCAAGAACTGGATCTGGATCTAGATTAGGGTTTGTTAGAGAAACCCCAAAAATTCAAAATTTGAATTTCAAACTTCCGAAAGGATAGAAATATGCGCCTTGATGAGCTGATCAAGATGGTAAGTTCAGAATTTGAAAACTGCAAAGTTTCACTCCTCAATTTTTCCTTTGAAACTTCTGGATTCACTAGACGTGACACCGAACTACAGTTTGATGAATCCCACTCTACTGCCTAATCAAAAGTTTTGATCCAAAGCTCTAAGCTTCTATTTTTCTGAGGAGCTTCCAGTCGTCATCACAGATTTAAAAAATTCCCATTTTTGCAGAAGCCCTAATTTTCCACTTTTCCGATCAAAGTCCTGAACTAGGGTCTGATCAAGCCCGGTCTTCTGCCCAACCAAAAATTCTGATCTTGGTATTTAAATTTCTATTTTGATGAGTAGCATTCAGCTGTAGTCTCTGATTACAAAAATTCCAACTTTCTCCAAAACCCTAGATTCTGGAAGCCATGAATGAAGGTGCTCCAAAATAATTATGTTTTGACAGAAATATGTACCTGATTGTTTCTGGTGTAACTCAGCACTTTTTGATCCACGGGGTCTAAAAGCATTTTTTGTGGTAGCTTGACCTATCATCTTTCCATCCTGATAGGTCTGAACTCAATTGGATTCTCTGAGAGAGAGTTATGCCAAGTGTCGCAACATGACCTGTTTATGGGATAAAACAGGAGAGCAAACTTGTACAGCGTGCCACGTGTCACTGTTTCAACTTCGGCCTCTAAAAAACTTTTATGAGATATTATAGTCTGTGTAGTACCTGCCACTTTTTACAAAATTGCATTTGGAGCTTCCTAGCCCAAGTTGTGACCTTTTTTCCAAGGTCACCTGTTTATGATTGAGATCTAGAAGAAGCAGAAACCCTATATTGTACAGATCATAAATCACAAAGTACAACACATTAGAGGTTTTCCTTTGGACACAAGGTACATGTGGATCTTAGCTTCGACCTGTAACAATTTTCGATCCAAAAATTTTGCCAAAATGGATTTATAGTGAAAGTGCTACGATGACTAGTTTTTTCTATATCAAGCCCTAGCATCGCAAGTGCAACAAGTGTCACACATGCCATATCATGCCTTCTTTCAGGCAAGCTCTGATACCATGTTAGATTTTCAGAATTTACTTCAATCTAATCTAGGATCTTAACTGAGAGAACAACATGTACAGCAAATCTACAGCATATCAATCATGGACACAATAATGCAAGCACACAAGAGACACAGAGTTTACTTGGGAAAAACCATAAAGGTGAAAAACCCCAATAACTTCCTTAGAGATAGATAGATCAACGATACAACCAAAATATAAGAGATAGTCTTTTCCTAGTAGCAGATCCTCCTCCTGATAAGTGCACCACTTTCCGAATGAGAGAAGTGTGTGAATGAATGATCAAATAAAGATCTCCCGATCTCTATTTATACTTGCATGTCCTGCCCAATAAACTAATGGGGCCTACATGTCTATCTTAACCCATGGTTAACTTAATCCGAGCCGACCCCACACTTGGTGGTCTAATAACCCTTTGACCCACATGACTTATACAGGGCCAACCCCAACAAGGTGGTCTAATAACCCATCAAGTATAAGTTACGACACTTACAATATAAATGACGACACTTCCGTATAGATGAATAATAACATGTCTATAGGAATACAAAATACATATATGCAATACATGGGTGAAATACATTCTGAAGTTACATATACATCAACAGTCTAGTAGCCATGATTTCAGTCATTGCTGAGTTAGTACTATCATGGATTTGCATTGTATTGGTCGGAAGCCATGCTTTAGGTCTGTTGTTCTGAGCATGGGTATTCCCACCTCGGGGTTATTAGACATGTTGTTGATGTTTCCTTGCAACTCCTCTCCAGTTTCCTTCCAACTATCTTTGCAGACTTCTCTTTTGATAAAGTGTTTCGGCCATCAGATTCCTTCTGACCGCACACTTTAGGGGGAATCTGTTATACCTCAAATTGTCACTTCCTACACCATTGGTAGCTTTCATGCCATACCACCATGAATAACATGATGATCATACCTCCTAAGAAGTGTTGAGACCCATCCTCATCATGTTGGTCCCCTCCCTAGTATTACTTGGAGGCAAATCCAACCATTAATGGTTGAATGCCACCTAATCAAGTCTATTCTAAGAGATATTTACGCGCCCTACTAGTGGTACAAGACATGAAAATACAACATTTTCGTGCTCTGCATGTTTACAGGGGTGCAGAAATATCAATATTTTCACACTCTGCATGCCTGCAGGGACGCGGAAATATCAACATTTTCGTGCTTTGCTCAGATCTGAGGGCACGAACATTCCTCAATAACCTTTTTCCTTAATCTTGGGATCTTGGATCTTGAGGATATTTTCATGGGATAGGGATTCCTCTCAAATCTCATCTCACCCTCCTTCCTTAGTATGATTCAGCTCCTTGATCCATCTTTTACTCACCTAGATCCATCATTCTCTCTTGTTGGTTGGACTCTCAAATCCTATAAGAAGAAGGCCATCCATGAGCTAAGGGGAGAAATTTTGGAGGCATCAAACTTATGATCTCATAATTCTTGCAGAGGTAGCAAAGGAGAGCTTGGAAGGAGGTGCTATCATCTTGGACATCAAGATATAACATTGTAATGATCTTCTCTAGATTTCTTAATAATAACTTGGCCTATTCTCCCATGTCATGTTTCACTTTGATATATGATATGCTTTATTAGGTCTTGTTAATGCACATGTGTTTGGAAGGTTGGTTTCCATCTTGTGTTGTAGGTTCAAGAGGTTTGGACATCAAGCTTGGGATTGGAATTCAAGCAACTCTCAAGTAAGAGGAAAACCATCTATCTCTTTCATGTTTGAATGCTTGTGCATGCTTAATCTAGCAATTTAGGGTTCCATTTGTTTTGTTTATGTCGTAGATTGAACATTTAGAGACTTAGTTTAATCTATGAGAGGGTTTAACTATCCGTAGGAAGAATTCTCTAAAACAATAGTGGACTTGGGTTGTGGAACCAAAGAAAGAGATTGGTTTTTACAACAATGTGGCATCATATTCCTATATTTGTCATATTAATAAATTAAAGTATCTTAATAATAAATGGAGCCATTTAATTTTGTAGAAAATTCCATCTAGAGTGATACCAAAATTTATATTTTCTATTGATATAGAACTTTTATCAAATTTTTTATACCAAAAGTTCTATTTTTTATTGATATAGAACTTTTATCAAATTTTTAACAATCTGACTCAATTCAAAATTGAGGAAAACGCCTAAAAGAAATTTTCTACCATGCATGGATTTTGGATTATGATATAACTCCATTGATGCTTGAATTTTTTTTCCAGATGCTTAACAAATTTATGGCCCAAAAGAGGTTCAATTTTCTATATGACTAGCTTACTCCAATAATAAAATGCATGCCATTGATGTATAGCCATTGTATAAACTTATTCAATTGACTTAGGAAGATTGGTTCGATGAAAGAGATATATCAAATGTTTGTGATATTAACAAATGAAATAAATAAATACATAAATAAATAAATGAAATTCAAATATTAGTATGGTTTTATGAATTTATGTGTGATTTTGACAAATAATTTTAGTAATTTGTGTCACATAAATGTTTCATTGTAAAGATAATTTTAGTGACTTGTACCACATAAATGTTTCATCGTAAAGGTAATTTTAGTGAATTGTGCCACCTAAATGTTTCATTGTTTCATTGAAAAGATAATTTTAGTGAATTGTGCCATCTAAATGTTTCATACTTGTGCCACATAAATGTTTCATTGTAAAGATAATTTTAGTGAATTGTGCCACCTAAATGTTTCATTGTTTCATTATAAAGATAATTTTAGTGAATTGTGCCCTCTAAATGTTTCATTGTAAACAAAATGCTTCATTGTAAAGATTTTTTCAGTGGCTTGTTTTACATAAATGTTTCATTGTAATATTTCATGTTGAACAACACCATGTGCTTATATTTTTATGTTTTTTTTTAATCTATCTATAATTTTGGCAAATAATTTTAATAACTTGTGACACATTAATGTTTAATTGTAAATATAATTTTAGTGAATTATGCAGCATAAATGGAAGATTCTCTTATCAATTTCTTGGAAAGGCTTCCTAATCTTGAGAGGCTACACTTCCCAGGCACGTTTATGTTGTTATTATTATTATTCACTTATTCACTTGCTACTTCCAAATTTTGTTTTACAATTCTTTTGTTTTATTATTTTCTGGATATGTCAGTATCATTGACAGGATTTTCAATTTTATATGCTTGCATTCTCATTTATCACAATATTGAAAAACTCCCTCTATTACAGCTCAGATTTACCATTACCTGATTTGCCTTGCTGTGTAATCGTTCAAAGTTGAACACAGTTTCATCCCAACACGTATTATGTGCGCTGTCTTATGCAGAAAAGTTGCCTTATAATTTCTGTGGGATGATATTCATTTGTATGCATGTTGATTTTAATAAACCAGCTGATTTGGCTTTTGCCTGTCGGAAATTGTAACGAGGAGAATGAGATGACTGGTTTTTGTTATGTATGCAATGCATTGCAGGAGTTATCTATAGATCCAATACCGCCATGCCTAACTTGCCCCCTTGTCCACTATAGCGAGTGGGAAATCCCTGTTTCAGACTTTCGAAAGGAAATCGTTGTTTTGAAATGGTTGCTCCAGAACGCCCCTGCTCTTGAAACCGTGGAAATCCAAATACCAGTAGATGAAAACGAGGCCGGGGAAAAGTTGTCAGAGGTTTTAATGAAACTGTCAACAGCGAGGGGAGCCTCAGCTCAACCGACGATCCGTGTTACGATTCTTTATAAACCAAATTTAAGGATTTAGAATGTTGCTTTTGTATTGTGAAACATTCTATGCATTTATGATGAATATTTATGTGCAATAAATATTTGAGTTAGCTTTCAAGGCCTTGCTCAACTCCCTTAGCAATCCTTCATAGAAAGAAGTGCTATCCATATTCTTGAAGAAGGAACCCCAATGCATGATGTCAACCTTCCTCCTTGTGTTACTTTGCATTAAGGCCTCATCTCTTGATGAAAAATATTTCATTAGTTAGTTTATAGGTTTGTGGCTCTTTCCCAAAGAATGAACCAGTGGATGCAATTAAAGCTAGATAACAATGATAAAAGGTAACTTTTTATATTTTTATGTAGCATGAGATTGTATATATTCTTGTTTGAATTGAAAGAAAACATGGACCTTATCTTTCAAAGTGGTCGTTATTTTATGGATCAAGAGGAATGTATCTCAAGAGGTAGACTCTCGATTTTGATCTGGAGGTTGGTGTGGCTATTATGGTCCTAATATGGATTCAACTACCTCATATTCCATTGCATTATTTGAATGATGAGTCTCTCGTAGCCATTGAAAATACCCTAAGGAAAATACATTGACAAGTTCAAAAACCAAGATTAAGTATGTTTTCATTTGCAAGTATTTATGTTGAAGTAGACCTGGAGAAAGGGATCCATTAAGCAATAACTTTATATTTGGACAATTAGACTCATCTATATAAATTTGATTATGAACAAATTTGTTTTCAACGAAAAACCCATCATGAGTATGGACATTTTTCCAAACACTATAAATCCTTCGCTCTACTCAAGTTCTTTAAAACATTGAAAAATGCTAGCATGCTAAAATGTCACCTGGAAATAACTAAGTCGACTCCACATTAACCTATGGTGAGAAAGGAAATATGCTAATCATTTCTCCATATTGTCCAAGCAAGATCTGGAGTCCCGAACATTGATTTCCTATTCTTCTCAACTTATAACACATCGCTAGTCATATCTTCATCCCCAACTATCTTCAATTATCTATGTCATCAAGCCTTATTTAGCCCCTCATTACTACACTATATCCAAAAACATTTAACTCGTTGGCCTAATAATAAGATCTTTAAAAATTATAAGCATATTCCCATATCTAATGAAGCAACCCTCGAAAAGTCTTATTTTAGCAAACATGGATGCTCACAAGGAAGAAATCCCAACAACATCAAGGAGAAGATGAGTAAGAGGAAAAATGAATCCTAAGAAAGACCATGAAAAGACAAAATAAAGAAAAGGGGGAGAAAATAGCAAATGAAGGTAAAAAATCTACGAATTCAAGCACAAGAGAATTGGTTATTCTACATATAATTTCTAGTTTATGGTGTAATAAAATAGAAACTATAGTGTATAATAACCAAGCACAAGAGAATTAAAAGATATATTCTATAGAATTAACCCTTGTATTATGATAATCAATCCAGGAAGCAATGTTCACTCACTTCTTAAGGTTGGGATGCATATCACTTGAGTATAGCATCAATACAATAATTCTTGATAAAACAATTCACAACCTTATAGCTCTTTAAAGAGGATTTCACTATCCCAAAAACCCAACTACTTGACTTGGTCCAATAAATAATGAGTACCAACTACCTAGTGAGCCTTAATTAATAGAGAGGCCATTTTACATTAATAAATTGTTCACTACCAACTACGTAGCCTTATTCAAAATATATGGTCGCATACACTACTTGAATAAATCCTAAAGTAAAGGGGTTAGGGTAGGACCCTAACATGCCTCCCCCCCTTCAAGAAAAATGTCTTGAGGCTGAAGTTGAGGAGATTTATATAGAATCCCTTTAGGTTCACAAGTGGCATCTTTTGGTTGCATAAGTTTCCACTAGATCGAGAGGTTTTTTACTATGCACCTATGCAACTATCTAGTACTAATTCCAATTGAAGCCAAATGGAACTTTCCTCATCAAGTTTAGGTAACTTGTTCTACACTTTACAAGTGGCACTAACCACCTTTTTTAGGCAAGATACATGAAATATTGGGCGAAGCTTAGAGTGGTCTAGCAAATCTAGATTGTAGGCCACCTCTCCAATGCATTGTAGGGTATTCTAAGGTCCATAGAACTTCAGGGATAGTTTCTACTAGGGGTTAGTTTTGAGTGATGTTTATTTATAAGGTTTCAGTCTAAGAAACACATGATCCCCTTCTATGAATGGAAATTCTAAGCGATGTTGATCCTCTAGTTTTTTTATTATGTTTTGAGCCATAGCCAAATTGCCCTTAAATGCATGGATAATAACTTTTCTAGTGCGAAGTGCGTGATCCAATTCCTTGTAAATAGAAAACCACAAACACATATATTTTTGGCCAAAGACTACTTCACATGTGGTCATTTTTTTAGCTTAGTGCTATTATACTGCCATTATTCCATAGGAATCCATTGTGCTAGTTGTTACATATTCTATGAAGCAAAGTATCTCAAATACGTTGCTAAACACTTATTGATTGCTTCTATTTTTGTTTGATAGGGTGTGTTGAGTTTCAACTAGTACCCTAAAGTTTAAATTACTCCTACTAAAATTTTCTTATGAAGGTAGGATCTTGATTAGAGATAATGGAAGTGGACATGTCCTGTAATATAAAAATATTATCCATGAATATTGTTGGTGGAAAACATTGGATACCAAGGTTCTTTTGCGAGAGCCAACAGATGGGCTATTGTAGTCTAGAGCGCTAGCATTTTCAATCCTCCTAGAGGGAAGGAAGGTCTGACCTGAACCACTACCTAGCCTTGTGTGAGATGAGGGAGGGATAACTAATGGAGATTATTGTGACTGATTTGTTCATTTTAACCATAACAAAGCTTTGCATAACAATGTTTAATTACATCATGCAAGATGTTCATTTTCCGATTATGACTGAATACATTTAGAAAAAATAATAAGATAAATAATGTGCATCACACAAAATTCACATAACATAAAAAAAATAAAAAATGGGTAGCTAACCTCATCCTTTTATTAATCATTCTAGGAAAATCATACATCACACATCGTTCTCTAAGGGTCATACAAACCTTTTCTATCTCTACCAAAATCCCCTATTATAGTAATGAATAATCAAGGTTATCATCCACAAGACTTACTTAACCCTAAACCAACTCCATCCCTTAGCTCTCTTAGAGATTTAATACAATGCTAAGTGGATAATCCTAACCGCATCAAGATGGTTATAGTTCAATTGCTCCAGCGTGCATGTATTAATGTTGTTCTTATCTTGCACCATGTCCACTTCTACAATTCCCTCCATTTTGATTGTGTCTTTCTTCCGTGACCAAGTATTTGAAAAAGTGAATGAGATAATAGGCCCCAACCACAATCATTGACTCGTCCTCAAGTCAACCTTGTTGCATATTTGAGCCTTCAAACAAAGGAGCCAACTCTAGAATCACAAACAAATATTGATTGCAGAAATCATCAAAACTTTCCACTTGATCGCACAATTTACCCATTAGAATATTAGCATCAATGATGAAAGCATGTGCTTTGTCACTATCTGGTTCCATGAGCTTAATCTTTTTAACTGCCGCCTCTTCGAGTCCATGAATGAGTCTAAATACTACAATTGAAGATGTGTCAATTGGGCTGTAGCAAGGAACTCACACAAATTCTTCTTGTTGGAAACAACAGTGTCATGGAGTGCATTGAATCGGTCATTTGTAGCTTGAATTTTTTTGTATTTTTTCTACTACTCCAAAGGATCAATGAGGGTTTATGATTCTACATGCATCTTCTATATTTTCTCCCTTAGTTCTTCCATAGATTTCTTCCACTTCTCCAAAAAACTGAGCTAATCCTTTGAAGTGGAAAAAATAATTTGGTTATGAGTGGTCACGTACTGTAGATGAGAATGAGTCATGATGAAGACATGTTAAACCAATGAGGACACCTTGGCAATAAAATCATGTTATTGCTTGGTATCTAACTTTGGGTGGTGTCCACCTATACCTTGATATTATTAGTTGATTCTTTGAAGTGTTGCGATGATGAACATAAAAGCTAAAGGCTATCCTACAGGGTTTTGAGTGAAACAACCTTAATAAATTTTGGATTATACTTGTAGACTCAAGGGCACATTTCCTCCAACTATTGGAAAATAGAATTCATTGTTTGTTCTGTCACCACTCAAGCTTAGTGTTCAACAACTCATTGTGCAATGGAATCTTCCAATTATACCTGCAAGTCCTAAAAGGTTGTTTGCACAGCCTCCTGGTTGTGCTCAACCTAAACAATCCTTTGCTCTACCTCGAAGGTGGATGAGTGCATCAAATTGAAGAGTTGGTTTGTGGACTAGGTATGAAGGTTAACAATAGTTATTTCTAGAGGAATATAATTTAGGAGCTATCCACTCACAACTGATGGGTTGGACTTGTCAGAATTCTATGCTTCCACTTTAATATGAGGATTTTTTGCTTTACTCCACTGCAAAATATGGCCTCGATTCTTCATGGAAAAATATGAAACCACATGTGTGTGTTCAAACAAGATATGGAGCATGGACTAACAAACAATGGTCTGGGTCCTAGGCGAGTTGTTGTAGCTTCACCATGATTGAAATCTATCCAAAAAGGATCGAGGAGGGGGAGTGGAAGGAATGTTCTCTTGAAGGTCCTCCCCACCCTCTTCTTCCATCAATGCATATTGAGGTGCATTAGCTTCTATTTAAAAACCTACTAGTAGCTACAAAGGTTGCAAAAGTTCCTCACCTCCACTATTTTTTCCTCGCACCGAATTATTTGGCCACCCTAGCTGTCTTGGTGGAGGGTTTTTATCAAGGATTTGGATAGAATCCTGAATTTTAGTGGTGGAATGGGTAGATATGGTCAACTTCTCTACTACATCATTTTTTTCCTATGGAATCACTTCATTCCAAACTGGCACCCCTCACACATATTGAATAGTTTTTTCCTGATAATCATTGATGGTGTTGACTGAGGCTATAGAAGTAGACTTCTCAAAGTCTTGAAATAACTTTAGATTCTTTTTGACAAAGCCCAAGTCATGTTCCCTATCAAATCCTTAAATATTAGGCAAGAGGAGATATGATGTAAGGCATAATGGGAGCTGGATGTATGGGAGGAGATTCAGATACTAAGGTGATAGTCACTCCAAAAATCCCACCCACCATCAGTATAACAAGATGGATACTTATCGGTGTGACTATATGCAACAAATTATGCATTGATCCCTTTTAAAAGATAGGAGTAGAGCCAATGTTGTCTTTAAATTTCTTACTTGAAATCTGGGTAGAATTAGGTATCATCGAGGTGAGCACAAAAAGTAGCTTAGAAATACTGGGAACCACTCTACTCTCTATCTCCAACCTCCATGCTTGATCTTCCTTGACCACATCCACCTTCCACTTCTTTTGGTCGATTTGAGTAGTGATGGATGGTAATATGTAAGCTATAACTTGTGTGTTTTTGGACTTCCTCATGCCCAACCACTATGAAACTTGATGGTCGAAGACAATTTCTGATAGGTAAAAGGGAAGAGAAGTGGTCTTAAATTTTTTGGATTTGCTACAAATGTCTGAATAAAGGTGTGATCATTGTTCGTGGAGAAAATATTTCCATCATGCACATCCAAAATTTCCTTAGGTATCTACAACATCATTTCTGCAACTAACCTCTCATACCATTTGTTTAATGTAACATCATTCAAGGATGCATTTTGATTATTGTGATGACTCTTCCATGGTTCAAACTATAGGCCCAGAACATAGTTATTAGACTATTGGTTCAATTCCCTCCCTTCTAGTGGTTGTCACTTCCGCACGGAAATTGTTATCAATAGATAGCCAAAAATGAAACATGTAGGAAATGCATAGGTGTTTTCACAATATTGCAACAATTTGTCCATTAAAATTGTACACCATTTTAGTTAAATGCCCTAAATGCAAAAATTGACTATTGATTTTCATCCATGGTACATTTTACCTTAATGTGATTCCTCATGATGTCTCCTACAATCAACCAGTACAAGAAATCGACCCATATGTTGTTTATAGAGGTTGGGATCTCCTTTCATCCTACTTATTTTTCTCTTTCCCTGAAATGTCGAGGAGACATCTTCGCCATCCATGGATAATCCTGTCAATTGATAAATATCATTGACATGAAGGGGAAACTACTTATCCCGCTAGAGTGAATTCCCATGCACTTGACTAATGCAAAACTTAGTGCATTTGAGAAATTCCCTTGCTATTTCAAAAATTGGTAAGTCCTTTAAATTCTCCAATGTTGATTTATGTGAGGGATTGAAAGAGGGATTCTAGATAGTGATAACCTCCCCAGTTTCAAGTGGTAAGTAGTCCATGTAAATGCTAGGTTTCATGTCAGGGAAGAGATCATTGTCTTGAAAATTCATTATCCACCAATCGAGTCTATTCCATATTGCGATGAAGGTTATCCATAATCTCTATAACCCATGGATCATAAGTCTCAGCTGCAATAACTTCTTTATGTTTCCAAATTTCCTTTGACCCAAATTCCGTTCTTCTCAAATATTTTCCCATGTCTATAAAGCATTTCTAGTATTCAAATCAAACTAGAGGTCTCATAATGGAAGGTTGGTTCCAAAAATATTGAAATTTGAGAGGATCTAGATTGAGAGAGGGAAACTACATAAATGAAATTGAACACTTAGACATAATCGAGGGATTTTAACCACTCAACAATGTTTAGGGAAAATTTTGACCATTCATTTAATGACATGTGTGAATGATACCATATTGTGTTGACTTAAATGTAGGAACTGCTAATACCAAAATGACACATAATGACCTTAAATTTTATCTAATCAACCACTAAAGACTCTCAACAACCAAAATTAATCCAAGGAACTAACTCAGACTGAATAGTCGTTGCAATTTTGAATGTTAACCTTAAAAAAAGAACCAAAAAAATACTAACCATGACATTGGTGTGGAGATCCCCTCCCCAACCACAATCATTTTACCTACCCAAATGAAAGACACACAACAAAAACAACACAGTTACATACAACATTGGCATTCTTGGCATACCAATTGACATATAACTAATCTAACTCAATTGAGTCGTGATTGAGTCTAAACAAAACAAAAACCCAAAATCATACTAAGATTCCTAACTTACCTCACTCCCTATGATAGGATTGCTCAATTTATTTCATACTAAGTAGAGACATAGGGATTTAGGGGAGTTTCATTCACCCATCCTGGTTTGAGAATCCCATCTAGTTGCACAATCTTGATAGCACCAAAATCTCATACCTTTGCAATTATGAAAGGACTCGGCCAATATAACTACAATTTACTTGGATTCTTGAGAAAATTACTATCATACAAAGATACATGGTATCCTTTAGCAAAGTGCTTGTTCTTGAAATGATGATCATGACATGCTTTCTATTTCGATTTTTCAATGGTTGCACGGAAATCGACCTAAATTTAGGATTGTTACAATTGCATTAAAATTCATCCAACCCTTTTGCAACTGGTTCATCCTTTGTCATATGTTTCACATGCACAATGTAGAAGTTTGGAACAACACACTCAATGAGGACCACAACTTCTCTTCCATACACTAGCTGAAAGGGAGTATCCTTATGCAATCTCTTCAGAGAAGTTCAATACGCCCATAAAATAGTAGGAACTCATTCATCCCAATCCTCCTTGTTCACAAAACAAACCTTAGTCAGTCCTGTCTCTAGAATCTTGTTAAATTATTCAACAATACCATTCAATTATAGATGGTAAGGACTTCTCTTATGATGTTTAATAATGAACTCCGATGTCAATGTAGCAACTACAATGATCATGAAATGCATGCCTTGGTCACTAGTAAGGTTCCAAGGGCATCAAAATCAGCTAATAATATTCCATAGATAATTGAGCTATTATATCCATGGAAAAATCCTCCATGGGTTCTTCCTTGGCCCATTTTTTCAGATATTATGTTGCAATTATGATGTAATGAGATTTTGAATTTCATGCAAATGGATTAATAGGAACAACAAAATCAACTACACATTTTTCAAAGTCTTGCAAAGCATGGATAAGATGAAGCATAAGATCATCTCACCTAGAGGGATTCTATATACATTAGCATACATCACATTCTTGGGGGTAGTCTTTAGCATCCTTAAAAACTATCAACCACCATAAATCAACCTGTAATACATTCCTACCTATACATTTTTCTCCAGCATGTCCTCTTGTAACTCTTGCATGAAACTGCCACAATATAACCTACAACTCATGATCCAACACACATTTGTAAAAAATCCCATCAATGTCAAGTTTGTATAATTTTCCCGCAATCATTTGATGTTCCGAAGCATGAACAACCAAGTGATGTTTTAGAATTGCATAATAGTTTTATAGCATAACACCCATGGTAAAAAATAAATCAATTCCATCCAAGTAATTGGGGATAGCCTCAATTCAAAATAATGTAGCATCTAGTAGTTTATCAACAACTAGACAACTAGATTACCTTGTCTCGAGTCGTGAAATGTGATATGGACCAACATTATGCTTTATGGATTTTACCACCACCTCAAACAAAAACTGTTGAAATAATAGTAACCAACTAAAAATAATTTATCCTTCCAATATAGGTTTATTCACCAAGTACTTAAAACTAAATTTATCTACACAAATTTTTAAATGCTCACCCAAAAAATAATGGAAAAATTTACGTAGAGCATATATCATGGCTAATGCTTCTCACTATGTAATAGTATAGTTGCGTTCAACTTGACAGAGATTCATGCTAGAAAACTAAATTGGATAGTCAGTATTTCTTCAATAGGTTTTATAAGAATATCCCCAAGGGAAATGCTAGATGCATCTACATGTACATAAAATTCTACAGTCGAGTCTAGAAATACAAAAAATAGTGCATTCACCATCTTCTCCTTAGGTTCTGCAAACAACTTGTCAAATTCATCAATCCATACAAACGAATTATATTTCTTCAAGAACTACTCCAAATGGGTGGAGACAGTGGCATAGTTGCAATAAATATATGACATTATCTTGTATGGCTCATGTTCACACAAACCCAGTCGACAGGGGTCCCTCACACATTGTCAACACCCAAACCACCACGATCTCCCTGAGCACTAGCCCAGACAAGTTTTACCCCGTCCAGCAACACCTGCGGAGCAGATGAAGTCTCACCCGAGTTGTTCAAGGGAGAGCTGATGGAACCACGTTTCCGCCGAATGAAGGAGGACTTTTTGCATCAACTAATCAACTTATCGTAGCATTGCATAATAGATCTAACCATTCATCTTAAACATAATTATAGCATCATTCAACAGATCTCATCATTGACAGAACCACTAATGTGCAATAGATATAACAGTAAAACATTAATTGCAGCAAGAAAACATCGCATCATTCACAGATTCATATCACATAATGTATTTAGCACAAGGAAACAAAAAAGATACAATGATTCTGCTCAAAATCACATCATATTAACCTTCACAACAACCCATAGATACAACAATATAGTTCTTTTGTCACATACCCAGATCAACAGACAAGCAAAATCATCCGTGCTCAACTATCTCTTCAATTGATCAATTCATGGATCTCCAATCGGTATCTCAACACTTACAATGCTATGTCTATTTATAGGCTAGCGCATTTACATTTGCGGTCCACTTAGGTAGTCGTCTAACTACTTCTTAACAAACTTTACAAAAAGGATAACCCAAAAACCCACATAATGTAGTCCAAATTACCCAAAACCCACATAGTGAGGTCCAAATGTCCCAAAACTACATAAACTAATCGACATGCGTGCTATTTTCCTTCTTGCGCGGCACCTTTGACCCTTCGGAGCATCCGCGATACTGCGCAGCTGACTCACCCAAGCTGCCTGCCAACAGGCCCCAATAAAACCTTGTGGCTCCCCCTCAAGCCACATCAGTTGGACATGGTGTACTTCTTCTCGTCTATCACTGGACTATTGCTCTGTCACTGTTCTGGTTGTCTAGAGCACGCTGTTATATATTTCTCAAACTACTATGGTGATCTCTGGCTCGCTTTTATGTACTTCTCAAACTGATACGGTTATCTTCCAGCTTGTTGTCATGTACTTCTCAAACTCATCCTCCAGTCTCTGGAAACCTGGTGTAGACTAAGGAAAAGTTAATGAACAATGTCGAGGTGCAAAAAAAGCCAACTTCTCTGGCACATTTGTTTCACACCGGGGATCACCCACTATCAGGACCAGGGGGCTGCCGCCCCTGTCATTTTGGTGGTCGTAGGGACCATGAAGCTTCGAACTACCACCACATACCTAGACATATCGGATGAGACTTCGCCTCTTCTACACCCAAGTGTCCGTGCCACTTCCTTCTCTAGGTGCTCATGCACACTCGTCGTTTGGGCCCTCAGCGCACCTAGTGTGCTAACGCATGAAATGAAATGGATCATTTCTACATCCTCGTTGCAATTCCTAACTTATCTAGCTTCCTGACCCACTCGCAACATGAATTCCTCTCATCTGATAGATACCTCATTGCTCATCTATCCTCTGGTGCCTGTATTTATGCATTTTTGTCGTCCTGGACGCTTACTTCGGAAATCATTTGCAAATCCATTCACATAAGGCTCTGATCCGATCATCATACCATTCCACCGTCTCCTGGTGAGGTGGATCCGCAGCACACCATGCTTCCATTGGTTTTCATTTGTGCCACAGCATGCAAAGCAACAACCCTAGTGCCCTCGGCCATGCTATCACCTTGTGTTACACGTGCCAAATGTGCTAGACTCCGTCGTCAATCCTGTCAACCTAATAGTCAGATCTGTCGTTACTGCAGGTCACTTCACCTAACGCCGTTAGTTAACTGTAAGGAACTGTCTTCATTATTTGTTGATTCGACTACGTCACGACCCTATGGTTATCGCGACACATATCCCAAAGTACGATACAAGTCCTCCGACTTGTGCATCTTGTCCCTACTGGTGCGCCATCTTGCCACCTAGCATCCTGCACTTTTCCTTTTCCCGATGTTGTTCATCCATCGTGCTACTCCGAGCCCGTCCTGTAGGGCTTCAACATGCTACCATTTACTAGATTTGGTAGCATTACTCTGTCTAACTACTGCAATTGTACTATGCCTCCTGAAGTTATGCAACTGATGCGATATGGACCGAGCCAATGCATCTGTAACTTCCCTGGATGCTTCATGAACTTGTTGTCATACAACAACACCAAGTCACCTTGCTGAAACTATTTATTTTTTATATGGCGATCATGTCAAGCTTTTTGCCAATCCTTATCCATACACTGGTGAAAACCTGCGATAAAGCATCCTCCTCAAGTTGCACCAGCTGCTCTAGTCGTTTTGCTAATGCTGCCTCATCATTCATGCATGTCGATGCCGCTATGTGCATACTTGAAACAATGTACTCCATAGGCATAACTGCCTCTTTCCCATAGACCAATTTGAAGGGTGTTTGTATCGTGAGCCATTTAAAAGTGGTGCGATATGCCCACAAGACTGCTGTAACCTTCAAATCCCAATCATCGCGGTTTGCATTACAAACCTTGGTCAGTGCATTCTCCAATACTTTGTTGAAATCTTCCACCATGCCATTTTCCTGCAGATGATATGGCGTACTCTTATTAGGCTGTATCTGAAGCTCTGTTGTCAATGTGTTGACTGTGCGATTAATGAAGTGACTCCCCTTATCACTCATCAATACTTTTGGGCATCCAAACTGAGTGACAATATTGTCTGTTATGTAGAATTTTGTCCTACGGATAAGCCAAAGTTCTCTTAACTTTAAAGCAGACTTGAAACTAATCTTTAAAGCAAGAAACAAGTCAAAACAAATGCTACCTTGAATCCCTAGATCTAACAAACATCTCAAGATTAAAATGCTAGAAAGAGTAGAAGGAGTTTAACTAACCTTCTATCCAGACGCTTGTTTTTGGTATTTGCTCCAATCTCCAAGCCCTCACAAATGAACCTGTCAAAATGGAACCAAGACACAAGACTGCACTATTCTCTAGCAACCTGAAATATGACTTAGAATCTAAATCTATGGAAGATACAAATCATATCATTAAAACAAAATTAACACAAATGATTTGGGAAAACAAGACAAGTTATTCCATTACAACTTGAAGAATACTTACAAAAGGTGCTTGATGCCCAAGCCAATCCTCCAGCTCCAAGTGTCTTCTCCTCTAGCTATCTCCACAATGTTGCAAGACCATAAGTTTGGTACTCTCAAGAGTCTTCCCCCTTTTCCCAATGGAATGCCTCCCTTTTATAGTGAATGGTGAGGTTAACCAACAAGAGAGATGGGTGGATCTAAGGAGAGATAAGTGGATCAGGGTTTCTAATCGAAGGAGATGAGTTGAGATCGAATCATGGACCTCAATATTCCATTATCTTCGAAAATCCAAAATCCCACAAGCCAAGGGAAAAAGGCTATTAAAAGAGTACCGCGTTCTGCAAAGACTGCAGAACGCGGCACTGCCGCGTCTTGGGGAAAGACCATAGCGCGGTAGTGTCTAGTACCGCATTTTGTCAAACTAGCAAGGCGCGGTAGTGTGTGTGGATAAAGTCTAAGGTGGGTCAAAACTTGTCAGGGTAGATTCACCTTCAAGGTTGACTCATCATCTGTCTCTTCTGGATGGTTTAAAACAGTAGGGAAATTGTCATCAACTCGTTTTGTGACGGAGATGCGACACTGTGAAACATAGAGGTATAACAGATGCCCCATAAAGTGTGAGGTCAGAAGGGACTGATGGTCGAAAGAATTTACGAATATAATGTGCAGAGATAGCATCGAGGAGAGCGACACTGAGCTGAAATAGAAACAAGTGTTAGATATACCACCGAGGCGGGCATTCCCATGCTCGAAAACAGATGACTCAAAGCATGGCTGCCGACCAATACATTGCAGATCCATGAGTACTGAGATAATGTAAACTGCGGACAGATCATGGCTACTATGAACAATCGTAGATCCATGAGACAGTAATGACACAGCCACGACCAATACAATAAGTGGATCTATGTGACAATACAAGGGACATCTCCATCGCAGCCTGGACGCAGTCGAGATACAGCGATGCGCCCAGGGTCTTCTACTCGATCGTAAAAGATACGAATCTAACCATGTGATTACAAGGTGTTCAAGTCGAACATGGTAGAAACCATTTGATTACCGGTCAATGATGTGGACCATTAACAAATGCGAGGGGGATCACCAGTGGTGACAATGATTCCCAAGGTATCAATAGTACATCTCAACGAAATGTGAATAAATGAGTTGATGTCGAGCATCCGAGAGATCGCTTGATCAGAGGTCAATGATGTGAACCTACTATCAAACACGAGGAAACCTGCCATTGAGGCATGCAGGTACCAAGGTACTCATGGTAGATCTCTAAGTCTAATTCCCGGATAGTGATTTGGTGTCGACAGGAATAGACTCGTCGAAGGTGGGCCATGATGATTCCCACATCATCGACACGAAATCGGCACAGATGATAAGATGATGAAGCAATGGAGTATGTACTGACATAGCGGAGGCCTGCACAATGAATGACTCGAAACAATGCAACCCTTTGAACATATAACGGCATGTAACAGGACTTGGCAGCAGGTATTATTGATAAATAGAGGATAGACACCGGATGAGTGGACTCGTGGCCAGGGAGACGACTCGTGATGATGACCATAACTCAGTGAAAGATGGATACCCAAATATAGACAAGAGACAGACACATGCCATGTTCAAAGGTAACGACTGACAAGCTGCCATAGATAAACTTGACTTATTCCCCCATATTTCCCCGACATGATGGACGAGTACCTCTTTCTTGTTTTGCGAGCTTGAAGAGGATAACAGATGCTCGGTGTAGCTCATCTCATGGATGAGTCCAATCTCACATGTTTTACGAACCTGAGAAAGGAGAGGTTCATCCCAAAGTGGGTCCTTCGATGTTAACATTTTAACGAGTCCAAGGAAGGAAAACTCGGTAGTTTTTCATATTTAGAGAGCCTGAAAAACTTTAAAGGAAGCTCCATAATGTACTTTTTCGTAAAATTTAGTCCCTCGATCCCGAAAAAGTGTAAAACAATTCCCGAGAGAACTCTCCCAGCCGAGATTGGCTGAGGTATACCTTTCTCGTAAATAGTCTAAACGGGCCGAAAAAGGGGTAACCTATCACCGAATAGACAACCTTTCAAATACTTTTACAAGTGTGAAAGAGTCAAGGTCACTTGGCAATCTTTTCAATTTTAAGGAGTCTGAAAAGAGCTTAACTATGGACTCCTATGGTCTTTTTCGTAATTTTAAATTATTCTGGTCCGAAAAAAGAATAAAATACAACCAGGATAATGCTTTCCTCATTGTTTAACGAGTATGAGTAAAGCTGACCGTACTCGAAACCATTTACTCGAGTTTGACAAGCACGACACGGGTGTAAAAGTGCTTGGAATCTTTTTCAAGTTTTAAATCCAGAGCACGAAAAAGATAAAGTATGCTCAAAATGAAGGTCAAATTATGAATAAACACCAGTGTGAACGTATCGCATTTTTACCGAGGATCCTGTCAATAAATGCTCAAAAACTGGACATTAGCAATGTGAACAAGGGTTTATTTCAACTATTTAAAATAGTAATTAAAAAAAAATGTGAAAAAATGCTATATAAGGAATGGTAAAAATAGAAATTACTATTCATTTGTGTTTTTTACCCAAAGGAGACATTTTCACCCATTTAGGAACAAGATTTCAAGGATCCATATCGGGAGTTCTGGGACACCGTTTCGACCGCCATCTGCGCCAGGTAAGAGTGCTTGAGCCCCTCTTTCATTTCATGTAAGAAATTTTTGCTTTCACCAGGAAAAAATTGATTTTTTAGCGAGCCCTTTCGAGCAAGAATCGCCCTTCACACTACCGCGTGGGGGCCCTATCGAAAAATGCGGTACTGTCTAACAGTACCGTGCTGTATCCCCAAACCGAGGCATGGTAGTGTGGACTGCCACGCGGTAGGATATCCCTCAGACGCGGCACAGGCGAATTTTGAGTTTAAAAAATCAAATTTTCTCCAATTTTCTGCTGGAACTAAGTTGTTAAATAATTAGTAATTGCATTGTTTAACCTTTTGCAGGGATTTGCAACTTATTCGAAGCAAAATGGTAAGCTGGAAAGAGAGAGAGCACGATGCGGATGATTTTGCAGCCGAAAATGACTTACCAACCGTGACCGCATTGCGAGAATGTGGTTTGCTAAAGTTCTTCAAAACCAAAGGAATCCGCCAACAACCCAAGCTCCTTACTCATCTTATCCAATTGTGGGACCCTGACATTCGAGCTTTTCGAGTGGGAGAGCATGTGCTTGAAATCCAACTCGAGGATATTTATTTCCTCACGGGTCTCTCAAAAAGAGGGGCCCGGGTGAACTTTATCGGATACTCAGCTTCAGAATCAAGCACAGATGACTTGATTGCTCGGTACTGCTAGGCGGGTTCGAGTAAGAAAAGTGGGAAGGTGTCCATAAAGGAGGTCATAAATCTTCCTGTAAAAACTGTGCTATTCACTATCACGCGTGCAGCGGGAAGCATGAGTCCACATCAGGCATCCCGCACACAAGTGAATCTCGTAGCAGAGTGCATGGGAGGAACAGTTTTCAACTGGTGTGATGCAGTGTTGTCCAATCTGAAAGAACAAGTGCATAAGTGTAGGACTGGGAAAAATACCCAGTTTGGCTATGGGAGCATCCTGGTCACTTTCTTTTTGGCGAGGGTGCCACTACTGCATCCACAGATATCTATGCGCCTTCATCCACCTACTGAGCCATGGATGGCTCGATGGAGTGACTATGCTGGACGCCTCGGGGGGCCTCAGCGGCTAGCCTTTGGCGAGGACTTCTTCTCTTGGCTAGAGGAGCAGATAGTCATGATTGATGACTATCCCTATTCAGGGTTAGATTTCCGTGAGGACATTGACTTGGCATTGCCGGAGGATGATGACTGGGATGACTCTGGTATGACCTTCATGGATATGTATTTTTTCTTTTTGAATATTTAATTTTTATTGCTTTTATAGAATGTGTAAAAGATGCCTAATGTATATTCGCATGTATGTTGCAGACCGTGGACCACAGAGGCCAGCTGGATACTCTCCACTACGTCTTGGTGGTGTCGATCGTCCAGCTGTTCCTGACGAAGAGGAAGATGAAGACGAGGCAGGAGGTGTTCGGGACATTGAGAGGAACCTGCAGGGATTGACTCATGGTATCCCTTCTATGCGGATGGATGACGTCCCTTACCACCTCCAGCAGCATACTGTGGGTGTACCTGGTCGTATCAGTCGACTTCTTCGCAGGGTGGTTCGAGCTGTAGTGTGTTACCACCAGCAGCGGGAGGAGTCCGATGAGGGACATGATAGATCTCCTAGGTCTCCATAGATGGTCCTTTGATCTTTTTGCGGCATGTACACGATATGTAGGCTTTGAGGGCCAATTTTTGTATATGGGCTTTGATCCCCAATTTTGTCTTTGACACAAACTTTATGTATTTTGGAAAAAACACTCTTATATACAGTGATATGGACCTATTTATGATCTAAATATTTACAATGACTTGTGCATTTTATTTTTTATGATGTTTTTATATATGGGCAAGATGCCAATCCAAAATGTAATTGGCCAATGAATCAGCAATACAATTGAATTCTTTCGGTATGTGTTGATATGTGATAAAATTAAATGACCGTTCCAAGAGGCATACTCTTCGAAATAAACGAAGTAATGTGGGATCGCGAACTGTGTAAACACGGTTTAAATGAGAAACCACGAGTTGGGAATCTAAAAAGACTGATAAGGAGTCAATCCAGAGTGAAGCAACCTCTGTCAAGAGACCAATGACTGCATGGTACTCCGCGATATTGTTGGTTGCAGGACCTAAACAAATGGCTCCTGAAGAAATCAACTCGCCAGTGGGGGAATAGATCACCCATGCTGCGGAAGCGAGATTCCGAGTATGTCGGCTTGCACCGTCGGCGAATCCAAAGTAGGCAGACATCTGCGCATAAAGTCACGAGTCAAAGTAAGAGTGGATACATGAAGTCCACGCGCACACTAAAGAAAGCAAAAAGAAAACTAAGTACATTATGTACAAAAAGTAACTCGCGTAGGGTAACCTCACGCGTAGAAACGTTTGAGGTATAACCCGTTGCAGGGCCGTGCCAATGGCGTACCATCACAATCGATTAGTTCATAGGCTCCTTTTTCTAAGACACGCTTTACAATGAAGGGGTCGTACCACATAGATTCGAGTTTACCTTTTCCAAGCTTATCTTGCATCTGATCATATGTAAGTACGAGGTCACCCTCATTGAAGATCCGAGGTTGAACGGATTTGTCGTATTGAGCTTTGACGCGTTTTTTGTGAGCTTCATTAGCCAAAGCGGCGTCGCAGCGGGTTTCATCTAGCTTAGCTAGGTATAGAAACCGTTCCTCTTCGGAAGTAGTGTGTGGAAGTAGCTCTATGGCTATCTTGAGTGATGGAATTTCACATTCAATCGGGAGAATGGCTTCTAGGCCGTACACCAGTTGAAATGGTGTAAACCCAGTAGCACTTTTCACTGAGGTTCGGTATGCCCATAGTGTTGAGAACAGAGCTGAGTGCCATTTGGATTTCAGGGTACCCACAATGCGCTGAATCATTCATTTCAGGACTTTATTAATGGCTTCAACTTGGCCATTAGCTTGTGGGTAATACGGGGTTGAGTTTTCGTGGCAAAAACCCAGTTTGGCACTTAGTTCTTCGATCATATGGTTCCTGAAATGGGAACCATGATCGGTCACAATCGACTGTGGGACACCGAATCTAGCTATAATATGATTGAATATGAACTGCACTGCTGTTTTTCCGTCTTCAGCATATGTAGGCATCGCTTCAGCCCATTTTGTAAAATAGTCTACAGCTACTATGACATAGCTATGCCCCCCGGCTGAAGTGGGCTTACAGTGCATAAAATCGATGCCCCATTTGGAAAAGGGGCCGACGGCGATGACAGGATGGAGTGGAGCAGGATGCGAGCGTGCTTTGCCATGAAAAAATTGACATGGCGGACACTTATTGACTGTTTCAATGCAGTCTTCGAAAATTGAGGGCCAGAAGTATCCTGCTCGTAGTATTTTCTGGGTCGTAGCCATCCCAGAGAGATGACCACCACATGCTCCAGCGTGGCAGTCGTTGAGAACGCGTTCCGCTTCATCTAAGGTTAAACAACGTCGAAGGACAGTGTCGACACCATGTCGATACAGAGTATCGTTCACTATAAGGTTGTATTTTGCGTGATGTCTGATATGTCGCCGTTCATCGCGGGTGAGATCGGGACGGAAGCGTTGGGTTTGGAGATATAAGAGAATATCCCCATACCACGGATCAGACGTGCTAATGAGGAACAATGATTCATCGGGAAGAGAATCAATGGGCTCGAATTGCTTAGTAGCACGGGGCAGGTTACAAATTAACTCAGCGAAGACCAGAGATTTCTTAGACTTGGCTTTGACAAATTCCAAGTCAAACTCTTGAAGGATGACAATCCAATGGGAGTACTTGCCCCCAAGCACTTGTCGTGTGAGGATATAGTACATTGGATTGAAATCGGCGATGACGGTGGTCTGGCGGAGTAAGATGTAGTGACGGAATCTCTGGACAGCAAATACTGTTGCCAGAGCCAGCTTTTCGACATGTGAGTAGCGAGTTTCAGAGTCAAGAAGACTCTTGCTGAGATAGTACACCACATGTTCTATGCCGTTGTGGTCTTCCTGGACTAACACCATACCAATGGTGGTAATCGAGGCTGCGAGATAAAGGATGTAGTCCTGTGTGTAATTGGGGGGTTGAATCACAGGGTCTTTTGTTAAGGCTGCCTTTAAATTGTCAAAGGAGTGTTGGGCTTCATCATCCCATATGAAGGGAACATTCTTCTTGAGAAGCCGCATGTAGCCTTTTGTTATCTCGGACAGATTGTAGATAAAACGGTGTAGAAAGTTTGCATGCCCTTGCAAACATTGAAGTTCTGGAATATTAGTAGGTGAAGGCAGGGCTATGATAGCTGCTACCTTTGCGGGATCTAGACGTATCCCGTCTTTGGAGACTATGAAGCCCAACAGTTTTCCGGCTTCTACACAGAAGACGCACTTATGCAGGTTTAAACGTATATTGTAGCGCCAGCACCTTTCGAAGATGGCACTCAAGTGGTCTGGATGGTCTTCCCGAGTCCGAGAATGAGCGGGAAGATCATCAAGATATGGCTCTACGATATGTTTGATATCATGGAATGCATAGGACATCGCCCGTTGGAAAGTTGCCCCGGCATTTTTCAGGCCAAAAGGTAACTTTCGATATGCAAAGATCCCCCAAGGGCAGATAAAGGCCATTTTGTGCTGGTCGACTGGGAGGATATCGATCTGATTATAGCCAGAGAAGCCATCCATAAATGAAAAGATAACACTTCCGGCACAGTTATCGATGATCTGGTCGATAAACGGAGTTGGGTAGTTGTCCTTGGGACAAGCCTTGTTCAAATCACGGTAATCAACACAGACTCTGATCGTTCCCTGTTTCTTGGCTACGGGAACGATGTTGGATACCCATTCTGTCAATGGGACAGGATAGATAAAACCAACACGCAAAAGTTTTTCAACTTCTGCTTTAATGGCAGCTGTCTTACGAGGATGAACGGGTCGAAGCTTTTGCCGAACAGGTCGGGCGCCAGGGAAAGTTGGAATTTTGTGGACCACAATCGAGGGGTCAATTCTTGGCATCTCTTCATAACTCCAGGCAAAAACATCGTGGAAAGTTTTAAAGTAGGCACTATAGAAATCCGTTTCGAGGGGAGTACATGTTTTGCCAATGTGTACATTTTCCACGATACCAGGCTTCACTGAAATATCGATGGGAGTGGTTGCCATAAGATTGGCCAAGTTTCCTTCGGAAAATATCTCGTCGAGGGAAGTGGGGAACTTGGTTTGAACCATCCCAAGTGAAGCGTTGGGTTTAGTATCAGGCTCAAGTGACTGAATGGTGGGGAATGAAGATCGATGATGAAAATCTCCCCATGGTGGCTCATCACCGCACATAACCTCCATGATTGATTCGTCAGTAGGAAAAATCAAGTTGAGAGGATCAAAAAATGGTGGGTGTGGATGAGTTTCAGTCGAGAGCTGTGCCACGGTGTGATCAGTAGAACAGTCGACCCAATCTATGGCTGATTGGATCGCGTCATATGCTGCAAGGTTTCTGTTCAAAGGCATGGAATTGCCATAGCCTTGGATCTGAGTAGGACTCGGAATCACCCATGAATCATCGGAAGGGGTGACATGCGATGAAATCATGTTGACTGGTTGAAGATGGGTTCCCAGCTCTGGAAAAACTCCAATGAGGGAAGAATCCTTCATGAGACCAACACCTATGTCTTGGAACCGGTACCGAGGTTGATCCAATAACGGGACGGTATTGGTGGAGTTTGGATGGGAGTCTGGGATACAGTAATCCAGTTGATCAATAGTGACAATTTTCCCTTCATGAGGAAATTGTACAATCCGGAAGACTGTAGATGCTATGGCGGTCATGGCATAGAACCAGTTCCGACCGAGTAGGAGATTGTAATCCAAAGGTGCATCTACGACTTCGATGTGTACGGATACTGTTTTTCCCCCCAGTTCAACACCGATTGAGGGAATGAGTCCATATGGTTGAAAACCATGTCCATCAAACGCCCTGAGAGTAGTAGGAGAAGTTGTGACCTCGGGTGAGCCTAAGGCTCTCCAGCAGTTCAAAGACATAATCGACGTGGAAGCACCTTCATCTAGCACAGTGCGGTGGATGACATTTCCACGGATTTTTGTATGCACCTAAAAGGCTAACTGATGAGAAAGCCTAGGTTTAGCATGCTCCAAGTTAAACATGATGGAGTTTGAAGTATCTGGGTCCAGTGCCCCCAGTGCTGAAAGTAGGGTTCTGCGCTGCGTGGGGCAGTGTTGGAGAACCTCGAGAGTCGACATAGCGCAAGGTGCTTGAGCCAAATCCTCAACAATGTTGTAGTTTTGGGCAGCTCGCGCATTCGGATTAAATGTCGCCTTTCGTATGGTGCCCTTGGGTGGGCGTAGCACCGTGTCCATTAGCGATCTCTCGATATGGAGATGACCGTTAGGGGGGGAATAGGAATCGGATCTTCAACGGGAGATTTTCCTTTGGATATCTCCGATTGTTTGTTTGAACTTGGAGGGTTGTCATAAGTCTTTGAACGAGTGGTGATATTAATCTCCTCATTACTTGTCATTAGGATTTCGCGGTTTGTGGACGTCTCTCCACGAGAAGGATTGGTCGGGTTGCCACCTTGTGGGGATTCTTGGGCAACCATTTGCTGTTGCTGTTGGGGGAAAGGGTCAGTTAGCACTGGCAGACGAGAGGATCCTTTAACGAACTTGTTGACCTCGTCTTTGTAGGGACAGTCATGCGTATAATGATCATCTTGACAAATCAAGCAGGGAAACTTAGCTTTCCGACGTGGTTTCTGGTCATTCTGGGTAGGTTGTGGCTTGGGGTTCTCCTGCTGGTTCTTTTTGGTTTTGCCATGATTGTTTTTCTTCTTTCCTCCGGATGGTTGTGACGTAGATTGAACTGCATTCACTTCAGAGGAGACAGCAGGAGCGGTGGAAGCTTTTGAAGTTGCCTGGGTAAAAGCGGGGGGAGCAGAAGCTTGTTGTCCCGTCGAGTTGGTAGCAGGCTGAGCCTTGACTGAACCAACAATACCATCAATGGGTGGTTCAGTGGTAGGATTTGTTGGATCAGTGTGAACGCGGGAGGCATGTGGAAGAAGTTCCTGTAAAGTACCGGATTGAGTATATACCAAATCCATGTATTGTGCTGCCGAGATGGCTTGTTCTTCTGTAACCGGTCCGCGCATAGCAATATCTCTGGCTATGGGAGGCAAAAAGGATTTTGTAAACCAATCAGCAAGTAGCTGATCCGGAATAGGTGCCTTTATTAGCCTACGGCGTCTTCGCCACTCGTGGATGTGATCCAAAATATGTGTAGAAGTGGTTTGACGCAGTGAAGTTAGCAGTTTTGTTCTAGTCTCATACCGGATGGGGAGATGGAAATGTGTCAGAAACTGCATAGCCAAAGTGTTGAAATCACGAAAAGAGTGTTGGGGCAGCTCGATATACCATTTTGCTGCCGTTCCGGTGAGCGTGCGTTGGAAGAGCCGAAGTTGGATGGAATCATCCATCAAGGAGTTGGATGAACACCAAAGATGGAAGGTCATCACATGGTTCTTGGGGTCTTCCCTGGGCTTGGCATCGAACTTAGGAATGTCTAATGGTAGTTTGGCTGGGATAGGTGGCCAGTGAGGTTCATGCCATATAGGATCGTTGATAAGCCTCGATAAATCAGGTAAGTCAAGTGTGGCCAAAAAGGGAAGTTGATGGTTGGTCTGCGGGTATGAGTAATAACCATGTGGTGCAGAGAACCCTGGAGGGCCCTGCATAGCATGTTGCTGTGTGTTGTACCCATATGTGTTTCCCGCGGGATACTGCTGGAAGTTCTGCGGATAGTAAGCCATCTGGTTAACCGGTTGATTGTAAGCAGTCGGTTGGTAAGTGTTCTGCTGAGTGGGTATGGTACCTTGGGGTTGCTGAAACCCAGGAATGGTTGCTGTTCCTTGTTGGGAAAAAGTTCCTTGGAATTGTTGTGTTCCAGGGATGTTACCACTATATTGTGTAAGTGGAAGATTTCCCATAGCAGAGTTGGGGGGTGGCTATGGCGGTGGTGTCCATGGAAGGCTCGTTCCTGCTTGAGGAGCGAGTGAAAATTGCAGTGATGGGTTCCATGGAGTTGTAGCAGCTGAAGGGTAAGGGAAGCCATAATTCAAGTTGGGGGAAATCTGAGATTGTCCCCCAGTTTGATTCCAGTTTCCAAAAAGTGAGTACCCCCCACTCTGTGGGATTTGATTATCCCAAGAAGGAAATATGCCTGACAGGGGTTGTTGAGAGTAAGGCCCGGTTGGAACACCGGAATAGGGTTTCCCACTGCCAGGTGGATTGTACATACCGAACTGAGTAGACGCTGCTGGTTGGGAAGCTTGTTGGATCGAGCCAATAGGTTGTCCGCCAGCAGTTAGGTTGGATGGCCCTATATGAGGAGGCTGTTGAATGGGAACTGGGTTCCCAGCAAAAGGTTGTCCTCCAACTGGTTGGGTTGATGACCCTATGGGAGGAGGTTGTTGACCAACAATGGGGTTCCCAACAAAAGGTTTCCCCCCAGCTGGTTGGGTTGATGGCCCACCAGGGAGGGCTTGTATGTTGGAGTTAGGGACCATTGCAGTCGGTTTTCCACCTCCTGAAATAGTATAAATGGTGGCTGAAGGTGACCCTCCGGTCGAAACGGAAGATCCAGCAGTATGACTAGGTGTTCTTCCGCCGCTAGCCAAATATGATAGCATGGATTGGCCAACGGTGCCAAAAGTACCGATTTGCGGAGGAGGTCGTCCATATTGGACAGGTGAGGACGGAGAAAAAACTGGGTTATCCCTCATAGAATGTGCACTAAACATAGGTGATGACAGCAAATGTGGGGAATTTAGCCCAGGGGTATCGGCGTCGTCCATAACATGTTCAATGATAGGAGGACCAACGAGTACTGGGTCCGAGTTCATATCCTAAAAAAGATTTTGGGGATCCGACGGAAACCTAGGTATAGTAAAGTCCGAAGGTCCTGAGCCGTCTGCAAAGGAGTGATGAAATTCTGTGCTAGACGGGATGTTGGGAACCCTATAGTCAGAAGGACGAGAAACGAGGGGGTATCTAGACGCTGTCGAAAGCATTTTCTCTGTGCTGCGTCTAAGTTGTGTCGATGCTAACGGAGAGTTTGCTAGGCTAACCATACTAGACTGGATAGAAGCCATGATTTTGTGTCCCGGAGGGAGGTTGGGTAGATGTAAAGTGCGAGGTACGTTGCTAGAAGAACTTGTCTCCTGAGGATGAACACTGGGTGACGTGGTAATAACAGGCGGAAGTTCCTCCTGGGAAGTAATGAAGCCATAATCAGGTTCAAAAGGTGTGTCAGGTAGACGAGTATCTTCAACGATTTCAACGTATCCGCCTGAGACTGAAATTAAGCCAGGTAGGTCCTGGTCGGACCCTTCTGTGGTGCCAATAGATCCATCTATATCATCGTGAAAAGTGTCTGATGGACAGGAAGTGTTGGCATCCGGTAGAAGGATGACCTCTGGTCCAGTACTCTGGGTTGTGCTAGGTTTAGCTGCTATAACTGTGTCCACTGTAACAGATAAATCTGGAATGACAGTGGGTGAGGTGACAGTGGAAGTCTCAGACATGCTAGTGGTTGCAGAAGCTGCAATAGATTCTGAGACTGTGCTGTGTGTGGCAGTTACGGGTGTAACTGAAGGTGTTGTACGTATCGGCGGTGGAATGTTGCCTCGACCAGCACCGCGGCCAGGAGGAGCAGGAATGCGTGATGCAGGTGGACCAGTAGTCTGTGGCGGTGGTGGTGGTGGAGGGCTTTGGCCCTGTTGTCTTCGTGATCTTCGTGGTAAATCTGACATGATGACAGGAAAATGAAAATCAGGGGCAGTATCGTAAACAAAGAACTCAAAAACTCTAATGCAGCCGGGTGTGAAGAAGAGGAGCTAGAAAAAGCAAGGCTCACAGGCCAAAAAAAGTAAGCTCTAAAATCTATACTGAGACCGCTGTCTCAATAAGCGAGCTAATGCAAAAAATGGCCAGAATGCCAACAAGCAGTCCCTACAAAGAAACAATGACCCTCTATGAAGATGAGACGCCAAGCAAACTCCTAACTAAGAGCTGGAGACCTCAACAGGCTGTATCCTTTGCAAGGTGATGAAATCCAAGTCGAACAATACAACATGAGAGACTGATATAAGAAGGATATCCCTCTACCGAAAGGGATCCTGGGTAAAAGATCCCTAGTAGAATAGATACTAAGCCACCTCGTTCATGACACGTCGAAAAAGGTTTTGGGCACTTCAGCCTTCCGAAGAAGACAGCGATCGATGTTGCCTTAGGGCTAAGTGGAGTGCGGTATTCCATAGAGTCCGTCCGGTTCTCAATCTCGCGACCGTTTAACCCCTGAAAGTTGGAAACAGTCAGGAGGCCCCTCCACAAACTAGCTGTGACCGTGTCAATAAGTACTAGAGGATTTTAGTTCCCTAAAGACAATGACTATGTCTCAGATGAAAATGACAAGGGGGAATTATTTTGATGCCTATCCCCGGTGTCCTACCTAACTACCAAATTCTTTTGATTTCCTCAAGTGAGGTTAAAGTTGGTTTAATTAGGGTAATTAATGGTGTTATGACGACTCAAACCATGCAAATGAGAATGAATCATAAATAAGCCTTTGTCTTCGATGAAATCTAGCTAAGGTAAAGATAAAGGTTCTTCGATCAAATATGCATGAAATTTTTCACAAGCAAACATCAAAACAAGAGATTTTTCCTTTTCGATTTATAAACAAATCCAAACTGAAGTAAACACTCTTTTCAATGCACTGATTTTACAATCTACAATGCTTCTACAATGAGGATTTCTGTGGCAAAATCAATGGTTTATTTCCCTATGCAAAATACCACTAGACTTTTTCAATTTAAACAACAAAATTGCTCTCAACTGATGATCTTTTTAATTTACTAAAAATGATAATGATAATATGACTGTAAAAGCTACAGTATTCAGTAACAGAGAACAGTGGTGTTGAGTTGGTTGTGGTGAAAAAATCAAGTCAATGCAATCAAACTGGAAAAATGACCAATATGTCAAAAGTGCCACTAATTCAATCAACAATCAAGCTCACAAACTGGGAAATAATCAGATCACACAGACTGTAAAATAATCAGGATGTTGACAGGCAACAACAAAGACTACCTAAGGCAGAGAGAGACTCAGGAAACCAAGCAAGTAGAAAAAATTTACAAACTTGCAGACACTACCACGGGTCAGGGTCTAACTGTAGCACGACACTGTGATAGTACCACTCTGGTACTAAGGCACGGAGCGCGGTACTACCGCGCTGGAAGTAGTTCTGAGGGCACGATACTGTGGCAAGGGAAGAAAAAAGCACAACTTGAGAGGAAAAATTAAAATTTTCAGGGTTGTTGCTAACCCAGGGGACTCAGTGATCAAATAGGGAGATAATCACAGCGAGGAGTGGTGAATAAAGGTCTAGAAAGACCGATATTCAAACTGGTTTGAAGTGCAACAAAAACTCACAATGCAAAGATAAATGACTGTGAATTGAATCAATCAAGCAGTAATCAAAACCAGCGGAGTCGCCATTCTTGTTATGTAGAATTTTGTCCTACGGATAAGCCAAAGTTCTCTTAACTTTAAAGCAGACTTTAAACTAATCTTTAAAGCAAGAAACAAGTCAAAACAAATGCTACCTTGAATCCCTAGATCTAACAAACATCTCAAGATTAAAATGCTAGAAAGAGTAGAAGGAGTTTAACTAACCTTCTATCCAGACGCTTGTTTTTGGTATTTGCTCCAATCTCCAAGCCCTCACAAATGAACCTGTCAAAATGGAACCAAGACACAAGACTGCACTATTCTCTAGCAACCTGAAATATGAGTTAGAATCTAAATCTATGGAAGATACAAATCATATCATTAAAACAAAATTAACACAAATGATTTGGGAAAACAAGACAAGTTATTCCATTACAACTTGAAGAATACTTACAAAAGGTGCTTGATGCCCAAGCCAATCCTCCAGCTCCAAGTGTCTTCTCCTCTAGCTATCTCCACAATGCTGCAAGACCATAAGTTTGGTACTCTCAAGAGTCTTCCCCCTTTTCCCAATGGAATGCCTCCCTTTTATAGTGAATGGTGAGGTTAACCAACAAGAGAGATGGGTGGATCTAAGGAGAGATAAGTGGATCAGGGTTTCTAATTGAAGGAGATGAGTTGAGATCGAATCATGGACCTCAATCTTCCATTATCTTCAAAAATCCAAAATCCCACAAGACAAGGGAAAAAGGCTATTAAAAGAGTACCGCGTTCTACAAAGACTGCAAAACGCGGCACTGCCGCGTCTTGGGGAAAGACCATAGCGCGGTAGTGTCTAGTACTGTGTTTTGTCAAACTAGCAAGGCGCGGTAGTGTGTGTGGATAAAGTCTAAGGTGGGTCAAAACTTGTCAGGGTAGATTCACCTTCAAGGTTGACTCATCATCTGTCTCTTCTGGATGGTTTAAAACAATAGGGAAATTGTCGTCAACTCGTTTTGTGACGGAGATGCGACACTGTGAAACATAGAGGTATATGGCGTACTCTTATTAGGCTGTATCTGAAGCTCTGTTGTCAATGTGTTGACTGTGCGATTAATGAAGTGACTCCCCTTATCACTCATCAATACTTTTGGGCATCCAAACTGAGTGACAATATTGTCAAGCAAGAATCATGTTGCTGTCGCAGCGGTGCAATCTACAACTGGTGAGGCCTCCGCCCACCTTGTCAAATAATCTGTCGCTATGATTATGTACCGTGCACCAGTGCGCTTCCTAGGTGGGTTGATAGGTGCCATAAAATCCATGGCCCATTTATCAAATGGTTGCAGTGTCACTTGAGGTATTAGCTGCATCTCGTCCCTCCTGGAAGGTTTTCCTGTTGACAAACGCTGCAAGATTACGCATATTCCCTCGCATCATTGTGAAGAGTGGGCCACCAAAGCCCCACATGAAGCACCTTCCTAGTAGTTTCACAACCTCCATAGTGCCCACCAGCCACTCCTTCATGTGGTTCTGACAATATCTGCCCTTGCTCATGAGGCAGGACACAATGCCTCAAAATATTGTCTGTACCTAGTTTATATAGTTTTCCAGCAATCAACTGGAAATCGATAGCCTTAACCACCAATTGCTTCTTCTGACTTGTGGTAAACTCCTCTAGTGCGGTTCCTATCACCAGAAATTGAATTATTTCTTCGTAGTAGTCATCAGCTACGCCAACCCTGAATAGTTACGCATCTGGAAACCCATCTTCGATGTTGGTTGGTTCCTCCCCTGTCTCAATTCGCGACAAATGATCTGCCATGCATTCAAGCGGCTGGGCTTCACAATTACCTCAAAATCAAACTCCTGAAATAGAATTAACTAGCGACATATCTTCCACCCCAACATAGCTGTGAGCATCTTGAAGTGACCTCCCAATAAGTAGTGCCTAAACTTCTGCAGCACATATACCATCGCCAAGCCTTCCCTCTCTGTAGTGGTATAATTTCTCTCCGCAGATGACAACTTCCGACTTGCAAAAGCAATTGGGTGATCCATATGTCCTTCCCCTAGTTGTGCGAGCACTACTCCCAGCGTAATCGATGATGCATGCACATGGACATGGAATTCCTTGCTCCGGTCTAGAAATACCAATATCAGTGCAGAAGCCATCTTAGCCTTCATCTTCTCGAAAATGAATTGACATTCGGGAATCCACAATAACACCATGTCCTTCTTTAACAACTTCTCCATAGGGGTCGTGATCGCTACATAACCCCAGATAAACTTGTGATAATACTCGGTGTGCCCCAACGACGTTCTCAATAGCTTGACGGTGGTAGGCGGTGTTAAGCTCAGAATGAGCGCAATTTTTGATGGGTCAACCAACAATCCCTACTTGCAAACAATGTAACCCAACAATATCCCAAATGGTGCACAGAAAATGCACTTCTTCAAGTTCAACGATATTTGATGCTATCGACAATGCTCCAACATCAGTCACAGGTTTTCTAGATGATCGTTGATCAATCCATACACTGTCTAGTCATCCATATAAACTTGTAGAAACTTTTGAATACAATATCTGGAGGTAGCAACAACAACCCGAGAGAATATCGCAGGTGTGTTCTTTAGCCCAAACAGCATGATGGTGTACTGGAAACAACCCCACTCAATCACAAACGTTGTCTTGTGGCGGTCATCTTTCGCAATTCGGATATGGTGATAACCAGAAAAGCCATCCGTAAAGGAATACATCTCTTGGCCACCCATGCCCTCCAGCACTTCGTCAGTGAATAGTGTCAGAAATGGATCATGCATACATGCGTCATTTAGCTTCCTCAGGTCGACACATATCCATACCTCACCTATCTTTTTTTCTTGCACCACCATGGTACTAGTCCATTCAGATTATTCAATTGGTTCAATGATGCCAGCATCCAACATGCGGTCAAGTTCAACTTTGACCCTTTCCTTATGCCGTGGATTTAGTAGATATGGTTGCTGCCTAAATAGTTTTTCATCTAGTTTCAACAGAATCTTCATCTCCCCTAGATCCCCCAAGATTCCCTTCATCTCTAAAAACTTCGTAGGGAACAAATCTTGGAACTCATGCAATAGATCGGTGACCTTCGCCATCATGTCTTCATCCCAGTAGTCACCAACATTCACAAAATGTGGGTTCTCTTCTATCCCAATGTTGACCTTCCAGAGCTTCAGCAGCTGACTGAATGGATCTGTTGGTGCGTTAGGTGCTACAACATTCTGACTTCCTTCTGATTCAGGAATATTGACATTTTGAGGATCATCACCATCCTCTGGCCCTCCAGTGATGTTATAACATTCCATCATCGAATACATCTGACAATGCGTATGTAGATATACGGGATATGCTACTGGAACGAACTTTAGAACAACATTGTGGATGAGCTGCAAAGCATCATTAACATCTGGGTTGGCATCCGCGAAGCTGAAGGTATGAGTAAAGAAAATTGTCAACTCTAACCAAGTGGTGATATCCCCTCACAACTCAGCTGAAGCATACCACGATCGCGGCATTTCATCCAAAGTATGGATAAAATTATGGACCCATTCATCCCTTGGTCGTAAGGCCCGCAGAGTCTCACATTCCATCAGATGACTGCCAGGGTCATTCCTCCCATTGTACCTATCGGTGTGGTATATTTATGTGTTTCCAAAGCGAACCATCATCAACCTTAAACACTGCAACCAACCAGTAATTGACTTCTTATGGGTCGCCCACCATCATACCGGAGTAGCCTTCAACGCCTCCTCCAATGCCAGCAAACGCTGCGGTTCTGACACCTTAGCTTCAAATGCGACTAGAAACTCAGACAATACAAGCAGTCCTTCATATACCGGCAACTCAATAGTCTCATTCACAACACGAAGCAGCGATTGGGTGATCAATCCACACTTTCAGAATGATACCTCATGCAGGCGATTCTACCAATTCTCTAAAGCATCATCTGAGTCGGAAGACGCAGAGCTGTAGCTGTGCCAACCAAGTTCTCCACTAGCAGTCGGATGGATGTAGTCTTCTAAAATGTTATATGCACGATCCCATCCTCTTATAACCTCATCCTTGATAGGTTCAACATATCGTCGCCCTTCTAGTAGCATCCAACGGAGCGATGACATGAAGATCCTGATTTTCAAAGGTCATCACCCGCTTCTTGAAATTGATCACTGCCATACTGTCATCAGCCCATCTAATCCCCAGCAACACGGGATAGGAACTTCCACCTTCGACAACCTCAATGACATCAAATCTGCATAGATTTTCATTCCCTTGATATCCACAACAAGGCATGGAACTCTCCCAATTGGTGTGACTTTGGCCTAATTAGCCAATCGCAGCTATACAGGAGACCAGATCAGCGTTGGGATCCCCATCGTTTTCCATGCCTGCTTTGTCAATATGTTAACATCAGAGCCTAATCCCCTGTAATCCCCAAACTGGACATTCATGCGCAATTCTGTGCCTGTCTTCTTTCTCTGTAAGGAGTTTAGCACAGACTCCCTCCGTCCCTTAGTCAGTCGATGCAACAAACTCTCGATATCAACAAGTGCATCAGGATCGCGTGCCAGCCATAAACAAATTTCAGAGAAGTTTTGCAGAGTACCATACTGACGGGATGGTCCTTCTTCCGAACTTGAGTCAAAATCCGGGGGCATGTCATAAACAATTGACTTACCGTGATCTTTTTCCATCGCATTATGCGCTCGAAAGAATGCGTCACGCTCGACATCAATATCAAACTGCGCCTTCTTCTTCCCAACCAGCCAGATCAGAGGATGCGAACCATCTTCACCTGTCGTCGCACCTCCGCGAGTGATAACAGCAACAACCTCATCTTGCGTCCTCAACTCCACTAAGATCGTCGTGACAGTGGGTCCTTGATTCTGGTTCGCCGGGGGGTTCGCAGGTTGATTCACATTCTGATTGGCGTTTTGATTCTGATGCTGGTTCTGGTTCTGCAGCTGATTCTGATTTGGCAACTGGTTCTGATTCTGCAACTGCGGTATTTTCCTGCCTACCATTGCACGATCAACTACAAACAATTTTCAATAGTGTGATTAGCAACAAAATTGTAGAATAGTTTTATAGCATAACACCCATGGTAAAAAATAAATCAATTCCATCCAAGTAATTGGGGATAGACTCAATTCAAAATAATATAGCATCTAGTAGTTTATCAACAACTAGACAACTAGACTGCCTTGTCTCGAGTCGCGAAATGTGATAGGGCCCAACATTATGCTTTATGGGTTTTACCACCACATCAAACAGAAACTATTGAAATAATAGTAACCAAGTAAAAATTTATCCGTCCAATATAGGTTTATTCACCAAGTACTTAAAACTAAATTTATCTACACAAATTTTTAAATGCTCGCCCAACAAATGATGGAAAAAGTTATGTAGAGCATATATCACGGCTAATGCTTCTCGCTATGTAATAGTATAGTTGCGATCAACTTGACAGAGATTCATGCTAGAAAACTAAATTGGATAGTCAGTATTTCTTCAATAGGTTTTATAAGAATATCCCCAAGGGAAATGCTAGATGCATCTACATGTACATAAAATTCTACAGTCGAGTCTAGAAAGACAAAAATTAGTGCATTCACCATCTTCTCCTTAGGTTCTGCAAACAACTTGTCAAATTCATCAATCCATACAAAGGACTTATATTTCTTCAAGAACTACTCCAAATGGGTAGAGATAGTAGCATAGTTGTAATAAATATATGATATTATCTTGTATGTCTCATGTTGACACAAACCCAGTCGACAGGGGTTCCTCACATTGTTGACACCCAAACCACCACAATCTCCCTCAGCACCGGCCCTAACAGGTTTTACCCCATCCAGCAACACCTATGGAGCAGATGAAGTCTCACCTGAGATGTTCAAGGGAGAGCTGACGGAAACACGTTTTCGTCGAATGAAGGAGGACTTTGTGCATCAACTAATCAACTTATCGCAGCATTGCATAACAGATCTAACCATTCATCTTAAACATAATTATAGCATCGTTCAACAAATCTCATCATTGACAGAACCACTAATGCACAATAGATATAACAGTAAAACATTAATTGCAGCAAGAAAACATCGCATCATTCACACATTCATATCGCATAATGTATTTACCACAAGGAAACAGGAAAGACACAATGATTTTGCTCAAAATCACATCATATTAACCTTCGCAACAACCCATAGATACAACAATATAGTTCTTTTTTCGCATACCCAGATCAACAGACAAGAAAAATCATTCGTGCTCAACTATATCTTCAATTGATCAATTCATGGATCTCCAATCGGTATCTCAACACTTACAATGCTATGTCTATTTATAGGCTAGCGCCTTTACATTTGCGGTCCACTTAGGCAACCGTCTAACTACTTATTAACAAACTTTACAAAAAGGATAACCCAAAAACCCACATAATGCGGTCCAAATGACCGAAAACCCACATAGTGCGGTCCAAATGACCCAAAAATAAATAAACTAATTGACTTGCGTGTTGTTTTCCTTCTTACGCGGCATCTTTGACCCTTCGCAGCATCCGTGATGTTGCGCAGCTGACTCATCCAAACCGCCTGCCAACAGCTCAACATCGATCTCAATTGTTTGACAAATGTGGGAGGTGGAATACTCACGATAATAGAAATTTTTGTAAGATCCACCAGAACCCCTTCTTGGGAAACAATATTCACCAATAGGTTTCCAAAAGTAACACAAAAGATGCATTTCTTCAAATTGAGTGAAATCTACAACTATCAACACCTTTCAAACATCAACCTTAGCGAAATCAATATGTTCACTCAAGAAATTGTAAATCGTCGAATCATCCAAGTAGACCTCCATCATTTTATGCATGGATTCTTTCAAAGCAATAGTGGAAATTTTTGAAAAAATAGCAGGAGCATTATCAAGTCCAA
Organism: Larix kaempferi; assembly: GCA_027924585.1. Classification (NCBI taxonomy): domain Eukaryota; kingdom Viridiplantae; phylum Streptophyta; class Pinopsida; order Pinales; family Pinaceae; genus Larix; species Larix kaempferi. The sequence goes on along the minus strand of BSBM01000361.1, from coordinate 42,435,281 downwards.
ATAACATCACATAATAATCAAAAGAACCCCATTATGTTGTAAAATTAGTCTTGTTCTTATCTTCCTTTGCAAACTTAACTCGATGGTATCCTGAGAAACCTTCAATGGATGAATATGCTTCCTTCCTTGCTACCTGATCAAAAAATTCGTCACTAAAGGAAGTATGGAAGGGATTATTGACATATACCAAGTTCAAGATGTGATTATCAACATAGGATCTAATGTTGTCTAAGTTATTCATGATATTTATTACAATTGGGCCAATCCATTCAACCTCATCAAGAGGGAAAATTAGGGTAGCATCCAACATCCTATGAGTCTCATTCTTAATTTTCTCCTAAAACCTAGGATTTAGTCTATAGGGAAGATGTTTTATAGGCTCCAAATTAGGTTTTAATACAATCTTCATCTCACCTATAATTCCTTGGATCCATTTTAGTTCAATGAAGCTCTGGGGAAAAATGTATTAATACTCCTTGAGAAGGGAAATGATTTTGGACACTTTCTGATCACCAATAATATTTTATAGATTCCATCTTGGGATTGTCTTCATATCCAATATTTACTTTATGCAAATTTAAGGGTTGTACCATATTTGGTTGGTCTAAGGCCAGGAAATAATTCCATACTTATGTGTATCCAACAACCTAGTTGTAGTGCCTTGTAGTGCCACATCTAAATTAGGTACCCTCTATTCTTCCGCAACTCTAGTATTCATTTATGTAAGAAAATCATCCAAACTAGTAATGCCATCATAAATAGGATGATCCTAGAAACTTGCACCAATCCACCGAATTGATCTCTCAACTAAGAAATGACGTGAAGATACCTGGTGCTTCATGTTCTTCCAGTCAATCTAAGTTTAATGAGGGCCACTGTGAAAATAATGAATGCTTCTCCAGCTCACCGAACTATTTTTTATGAGATTAACATAGTAATCCCTTTTTCATGCAATCAAGTTGGAAATGTGGTTGAGAATATCTATCTCCATGGTGCCATTAATAGGATCAGTGTATTGGGTCCTTAATACAAAACAAAGGGTTGTGTGCCCTGCATGTCCTTAGACTAAAAAGTCATCGTTTCCCTTTCTATATCAATGGAAACATAGTTTTTGTATGACCAATGTATCCCTAAAAGTGATAGATAATGGTTAGTCTTCTCCATTATTTCAATTACTTCATAGTCAGTGAGCATTTTTACCCATTCTAAATTCACCTCTACATTCCCCATCCATCCTATCGAAAATATTCTATATTGGTTGGCCATCTACAATTGAATGGAAGAATACACTAAGGGAGGACTACCCATATCTTCTCAGGACTTCTTTTGGAGGATATTAATGTTAGATCCCAAATATAAAATAACATTTTGTTGATTCCCATAAAAATATTTATGTCGACAGTGGGGGTTCTCCCTGGTGAAATCCTCGATTAGACTTGCATCCATTTGAATAGGGAACCCTTTCATATTCTAGGCTTGATACTATTAATTGGTTTTGGGTTTCACCAATTGCGGCTTGGTCCACCATTTAGGTTTCTTATGTTTAAAAGGGGTGAACTGTAGTATGCCTAAACCTACGATGCAATCCTAAGATATTGTACCCTATCCTAGCTAGGAGTGAATTTAAAGGAACAAGCTACAAATAACACTAAAATGCACATCTAGAATAGAGAGTTGAGATTCTAGACATGCATAGCAATCATAAAATGAAATAAATCACATAAAGAATCATAGCATTAAAACATCCTGCATTTACAACTCATAGAAAAAAATATACCATGAGAGTCCATATCCATCAAGAGAAGTTGATGGTTGTAAGAATAGTCAAACATAAAATTAAGGAATTCTTATAACATATGAGCGAAAATGGAGTAGAAAATAGTTCCATGAAAATCCATCCTCAAACACAATCATAGTCTCCATGCCAAGAAAACTCAAATACAACATCCTTTCTATTCACCCCCCCATAAATAGTTCTTACAAAGAATGAGCAACAAAACCACATGTGCCAAAAGTCCAATTCTCTTTCTCTTCACTTAGATTTATAACTTTACAATGTAATTTCCAAGAGTCCTTTTGTATTCCTATAGTTAGTAGTGAATTTTCGATTCATAAAATACTTGGCATTTAAAATTACATTGTCTTCGAAAGGGTAACAATAAAATTACATTTATAATTCTAGGGGGAATTATTTTGAGACTTAATAAAATGGTCCAAACCTCACACTCACAAATAATGGCATTTAATTGCTTGAGTTCAAGAAATCGTAAAGCAAATTCATGATTGATCCCCTCTCTGGACACCATGTTCATCCCCTTAGTGACCGTGCTATGGAAAATATTCATGAGTTGAGCTTTCTTCGTGGGTGTCCCGATATGTTCCCTTGATACCTTTGTAGTGACCCGAGAAACATTTTTTACTGGTTATATGTCTTCAACTTTGATAGTATTAAGCTCAGTCAACCATTTCTCCTTGGGGATAGGATCCTCAAGAGTTTCTAGAGGAGGCAATGTGCATCTTTCAAATACTCTTTCTATTACAATATTCAGGTTTTGACATTTCTTAAGTGATGCAATGATGTCCTCTTGTAGATTTGTCCCTACTTTCTGGTAGCTATCCAAAGTGGCATAATCAACTTGAATATCCTTCATAGCTTTCTTGGACATATCTAGTGGTATGACTATGTTCTCTTGATGCCATGCTTCAATATATTTCAACCTAGATTTAACCTCCGCAACCTTCTGATTACTTTCCTGGGTTCGAGATTCTATACCTTGGATTTTGGCTACCTCCTTTTGAACCTCAAAACATTGCTCTGTGACTCATTCATGTATGACCAAATACTCTTCCAATGATGCGATGGCATATTCATGGAATCCTAACAAACTATGTTTTCCTTCTCTTGAATTTTCTGCTTCCACAACCAATGAGTCCTTCTCACACTACAAATCCTCTGTTTTTGTCACCATGCCTTCCCTCAATGTCTCAAGATCATCCAGCTTAAATTCCAGTGCATCTTTATCCTTTTGTAAGTCTTAATCTAATATCTCTAGTGTCCTCTTCTCCACTTGCAAGGTGTTATCGTCATGCGCCCTTAGTTCTACACCTGATCTCCTATCCTTTAGGAGGTGATCTTCTAATAAGTCGATCTTTTTCTTTGGATTGCTCTGCCTTGTTTAACAATTTATTTATATTATCCTCCATGGCCATAGTGGTGGCTACATTGATAAAGAAGAAAGCAGCACAAAAGAAAAAAGCAGGATAAAATCGGAAAAGAAGGAAATATCATAAAAGAAGGACAAGGCAGAAAATCTAGAAAAACCAGTAAAAAGATGAAGTAGAAAAAGTAAAAGCAGAAAAGGAAAAAGGAGGAAAGCAAAGCATAAAATGAAAAAGAAGGAAAAAAAGCTTTCCTTATCCATCCATGAGGGTGCATTAGCCTAGGAGACTTTCTCCTCAATTTATACTCCACTTATAAATAAAGGAGTGCGCACCACCTTCACATCTTTTGTCAGTTTGAGTCACGTTTAAGTACTGGAGTGCGTACAGTTGTTCCTCAGAGACTTGGGATATGTGCCCCTAGTACAAGCTGGGAGATGTGCCCCTTCTTCCTGCGAGATGATGATGGCATTCTTCCATTGTAAATTATTTTATTGTATATCATGTAGTTGATTCATGTATGGTCTGAAGCTCAGAGAAAGTGTCATGAAGCCTATGGTTCAAATGCTCTAGTTCTCCAGCGATTTTCCAATGATAGTCTATTGTATTGTAAAGGATTGAACCTTTGAAATTTTCTGATAGTATTATTGGATCCTATATGATTTATTTGATTTTATGGTTATTCTTTGATATCATTTATAAAATTTTATAATGTAGAATTCTGAATTCAATGAGTTTTCCACACCCTGCTAGATTTGCATTGTTTTTTAGCTAGTTTCCAGAATGTATTCAATAAATGAATTAGTATAGATACAAATCAGATGATTTATATTACTTATTTTAATTAATATGTCATATGAATTATTCGATATCTCATATCATAAATTTGTGATCCTCTCAGTTAGTTTTGGAAGTCTTGAATTCTAACTAGCTATGCAATCCTAGAGGGAAATTTTGCTTGTATCTTTGTGAGACTTCCTCAGAACCTTACCTAAATTGATGTAGTGAACCAAGACTGTGCACTGAATTTTATTTGATGTTACTTAGACTCCCTGATTTAGAATTCTTCACCCTCAGGTTCCAGTCAATGTATAGTTGTAATATTAGTTTGCATATGCTGGGGTGCCCAGGAGCATTGTAATATATTTCAGCCTTGTTGATTTCAAACCATCAATGGTTCCAGTACTTTTTGAAAAGGTATTATCATCTAGCATAGTCCTCCTCCTATCCATAGTATTTGATTTTTCCTACATACAGTAAAACTATCCCACTGAGTCCATTGTTTTCATTGAGTCTTCCAAGGGAGCGAGTTAGTGTATCACCAATCCTGATTGGTACATTACAGTGGTATCATAGCATGGTACTATGAAACTTCTCTTGACATATTTCTATGAGTCCAAAAATATACTCATGTTCTGAGAAGAAGGATCCTATGTCAGACGAAGAAGAGAGTGAAGAAATCAATTCTACTGAAGGAAAACTACAAGAAGAGTCATATATGTCTCACAATGAAGAAAAATATGAGTTCAAGCTCTTTGTCCAAAGAATGATGAAAGTATTACAAGAAATATCCCACAATATTTTTCAATCTAGAAAAGAGACCATAGAGTTCTTAGCTCAGCATCTAGGAAGAAAAAATGGAGAGGTGAGCAACAATGGTACCCCACAAGGCGAAAGGAAGATCAATGGTGGCTCTATTTTCTCAAGAACTGGGCCTCACAATCACCCTGATGAATTCAAGATGGAATCTCAGCCTCATTCCAAGCCTACTATGACCAAGCTTACTGAAGAACAAAGAGAGGAACATGAGGTTCGAAATGAAGGTCTTGCTTCATGTGAAGACAAATATGTTGAGTACCTCACACTAAATGAAGAATGCATAAGAGCCTTTCCACTCAAAGATTTATGTGATCTTCAGCACAAGAAAAATTCAAGAGGAAGCTTTCATATTCCAAATCAAAACTATGAGTTAAGAAATGCTATTGGTAAGAATTATTTTCCTTACTTTGATTGCTCAAAGGAGTGCACTGCTAACTCTTGGATTCAGAATCTTGATACTTATTTTCAGTTAAATCCAATGGCAGAGAGAGATGCCATTAAGTTGGCTACTCTGCACTTAGATGGGGAAGCCAATGATTACTAGTTTCATGGCATGAATACAATTGGGCATGATAAAGCGACCACTTATGAAGAGTTCACAAGAAGATTGACTGAAATATTCGAAAGAAGAGATACTAAGATCACCTTTAGAGAACTAGCGCATGTGAAGCAAACTGGAAATCCTAAAGCCTGCATCTCTAAGTTTTAAAAACTAGATGTGATGGTCTTTGATATCTCAGAAGCTAGATTGATCCTGTTGTTCATTGAAGGGTTAGCAGAACCTTTGAAAGGTTTGGTGAAGGCTTACAGAACCTCCACCTTGCAATATGCAGTAAGTAGAACAAGAGACTTGCAAGACTCTATTCCGAGGACCATATGTCTTCCTAGAATTGTTGGTCCTACTCAATTCAAGAATCAAAGGCCACCCTTGAAAGGTCCTTCTACAAATTTCAAGAAGGACAACTATTCACAAGATCGAGATGAATTGAGAAGAAGGAAATTGTTCTTCACCTGTCAAGAACCATGGGTTCCAGGACAACGATGTGCTAAAGGAAAAACACACTACATTGAAGTTTACTTAGAGTGCGAAGCTAAGGAGGAAGAAAAAGAGGCCCCAGTAGATGCAGCAGTGGCCTATGAGATTGCATAAGAAGAAACTACCCCCGAGGTGAGAAAGATTGCAGTACTGTCAGGACTGCCTCACTTCCATACACTCAGATTCAAAGGAGTGGTTCAAGGACAATCAATCACTGTGTTAGTGAATTGAGGAGAAACATATAACTTCATTTATTCAACTTTGGTGGAAAGGAGGAAGCTACCTACTGAAAAATTTGGAGGCTTCATTGTTATCATTCCAGGTAATCATTCTATGGATTGTTCTAGATCGATCCCTAAATTGCATATTTCTATAGGAGATCACACCATAATAGATAGATTTTATGTTATGAATGTGGATGATACTAACATGGTTTTGGGAGTACAATGGTTGTATTCCATCAGGAAGCACTCAATAGACTACCAAATTCCTGAGATGACCTTGAAAGGAGAAGATAAAAAGGAGGTATTGTTGAGAGGGATCAACACCTACCCAAAAAAAGTGGTGAGTGTACACAATATGAGATCCCTGGTAAGGCATGGAGACATTGAGTGGGATGCAGGGTTCCTAATCACCAATAAGGGTACCTCTTTGGAAGTAGCACAATATCCAGAATACATACATAAATTGCTCCAAAAGAATAAGAAGGTATTGTGGGACCTTCCTTGTGGTATACCACCTGATAGAGGAGTGGAGAATAGGATTGAGTTAGAGATAGGAACCCCACCTATCAAATTCCATCCTTACAAGAACCCAAAAAGATTCAAGGATGAGATAGAGCGAACTATCAAGGAACTGCTTGACTATGGGTTCATTAGACCAAGCTCAATTCTTTTTGCATCATCTATGGTCCTTGTGAAGAATAAAGATGGTACCATGCACATGTGCATAGACTATAGAGCTCTCAACAAGAAGAATATCAAGAACATAAATCCTATTCCAAGGATTAATGAGCTCATGGATGAAATCCATGGGGCCAAATACTTTTCAAAGATTGATCTCCGCTCTGGTTACTATCAAATCATTATGTGGGAAGAAGAAATCCAGAAGACAGATTTTTGGTGTCACCATGGGCACTTTGAGTTTATGGCTATGCCTTTTTTCCTAACCAATGCACCTGCAACTTTTCAATCTTGCATGAACAGAGTGTTTAGCAGGAAGCTCCCTAAGTTTGTACATGTTTTCTTTGATGATATTTTAATCTATAGTAGAACTTGGGAGGAGCATTTGCACCATTTGTATATTGTACTATCAACTTTGGCAGATCAATATTTCTATGCAAAACTATCCAAGTGTGAGTTTGGGATGACTGATATTTTGTATCTTGGTCATGTGATTGGGAAAGAAGGAGTTAAGGTTCAGAAGGAGAAGATCCAAACTATTGTGGATTGGCCAAGTCCTAACAATCTCACTGATTTGAGAGGATTTATTGGATTATGCACTTACTACCTGAAGTTTGTAAAAAAAAAATCAAAGTTAACATCTCCTTTGACAGACCTTACTAATAAAGGAGATTTCCATTGGTCAGAAGAAGCTGAGCAAGCATTCAATAAGATGAAGGAGGTAATGAGCAGTTGTCCTGTTCTTGTACTTCCATATTTTTCTCAACCTTTTGTTCTTGAGTGTGATGCTTCAGGGAATGGGATTGAAGCAATATTGAAAAAAGTATCCCTTAGCCTTTGAAATTATAAAGTTGCATCCCGATGAGAGACTATATTCAGTCTATGATCAGGAGATGTTATCCATCATGCATGATCTAGTCAAGTTCATGCAATATCTGGTAGGTAGTAAGTTCATCATCAAGAATGATCATAATAGTTTGAGATACTTCTTGACCCATAAGGAGATAAATGATAAGAAAAAAAAGGTGGGTAGAAAGGTCCAAGCATTTGAATTTGACATTGAATACAAGAAGGGTAAGATGAAAACTGTAGCTGATGCTCTTTCTAGAAAACCAACTTTTGCATTGATCAATTTTTATGATGATTGGAAAGAACAACTTGGAGTAGAATATACAAAGAATCATTTTGCTTGTGATTTGTTTGATGGACTAATTCATGATGATACTTACACTATCTTCAATGATATCATCTATCATAAGGATAGGATATTTTTAGTTCCAGAATCCTCATTGAAGAAGAAGATCCTTGAGGCTGCTCATGATGTGCCCCTAGCAAGACATCTGGGGTTTGTGAAGACTTACAGGAAAATGAAGGAATGGTTCACTTGGAAGGGATTGAAGAAGGAGATGATGGAGTATGTTATACCATGTGTGGCATGCTAGCAAAACAAAGTAGAGCATACCCATCCAATGGAACTCTTACAACCACTTCCTATTCTTGAACAAAAATGTGAAAGTGTATCAATGGATTTCATCACGGAGCTCCCCAAAAGCAAAGGTAAAGGCATTATTTTTGTTGTGGTTAATAGATTGACTAAATATTCACATTTATTTTTTGTCACAACTAATATTTCATCCATCCAAGTGGCTGAAATTTTTATCAAATAATTCTTCAAACTTCATGGCATACCCAAGTCCATCATCAGTGATAGAGATAGCAAGTTCACTAGCAATTTTTGGCAAGAGTTGTTCAAGTTAGTGGCGACAAGTTTGGACATCAGTACCATATACCATCCACAGAATGATGGCCAAACATAAAGAGTGAACCAATGGCTGGAAGGATATTTAAGAAACTATGTTACCGGCCATCAAAAGTCATGGACTACTTGTCTCCATTTGGGAGAGTTTTGTTACAATACTACTTTCCATCTCTCGATTCGAATGTCTCCATTCAAAGCTCTATATGGATATGATGCACCCAATTTTTATGAAATGATATTTGGTGATTGTAAGACACAAAAGGAAAAGGATTGTATCCAAGAGAGTCAAGACATACTCAGAACTCTCAAAGACAACTTGCGGGTAGCACATAACAGGCAAAAGGTGCATGCAGACAAGCACAGAGTGGAGTGAACCTTCCGAGCAGGGGATCTGGTTTATTTGAGGTTGCATCCATATAGACAGTCCTCATTGAACTCTAAGTGGGATGAGAAGCTGCAGCCAAGTTTTTATGTTCCATGCCAAGTCCTGAGAAAGATCTGGGAAGGGGCTTATGAGCTAGAATTTCCTCCAAGTAGCAGGATTCACAATGTTTTCCATGTGTCCTGTTTGAAGAACTAAATAGGGAAGCAAGTTAAGATTTCACAAGACGTTCCACCCTTGGATGATTAAGTGCATTTGGTGTTAGTACTTGATAATATTTTGGAGGTCTGAGAGAAGAAGCTAAGGAGAAGAATCATTAAGGAATTTTTGGTACAATGGGAAGGACTTCCTAGTGAGGATGCTACTTGGGAAGGAGAGCACATCTTACATCATCCCGGTTTGAAATTGCTTGAGGACAAGAAATATTGGGAGGGGAGGACTGTCATGTCCCCTCAATAGTGTTTACTAGATCAATTTCCTAACCCAACCAATCCATTGGTTTGAGGAGACAACTTCATTGACTTGGGGTTAATTTTGAATTTCAGGCATTTAATTAATTAGGGAGTGTGATTTAATTTTTCCTAAAGTTTATTATGCAATTGGAAATAAATCTTTTTCATCTATTAAGTAATTGTATCTTAAATAAAAGAGGATAATGCTCCACTAGTGTGCCTTAGTGGATAAGGTCGACTTGTGAGATGACTTGCAGAAGAAGTTAGGAGAAAGCATCCAAATCTAGAAAATCAGAGAAAAAAAAAAAAAAGGAAAGAAAGATGATACAAATTAGAAAGGCAGTAAAAACTTAGGAAAAGTGGCATAAGGCATAAAGGAGCACAAAAGAAGAAAGAATGATAAAATCAGAAAACATGAAAGATCAGAAAAGCAGGATAAGGAAGAAAAGCCAAAAAAACCAGTAAAAAGTAAAAGCAGAAAAGGAAAAAGGAGGAAAGCAAATAAGAAAATGAAAAAGAAGGAAAGCAAGATTTCCTTATCCATCCATGAGGGCGCATTAGCCTAGGATACTTTATCCTCAAGTCATCATCCATCTATAAATAAATTATTTCACACCACCTTCACATCTTTTGTCAGTTTGAGTATTGGAGTGAGTGCAGTTGTGCCTTAGAGACTTAAAAGATGTGCCCCTAGTCCAAGTTGGGAGATGTGCCCCTGATTCCTATGAGAGGATGATGGAATTCATCCATATTCAATGATTTTATTTCAGGTCTTGTAGCTAATTCAAGTCTGGTCTAAAGCTCAGATAAAGTGTCATGAAGCCTATGGTTTGAATTCACAAGTTCTCTAGTGATTTTCCAATGCTAGTTTATTGTATTGTAAAGGATTGAATATTTGTAATTTTATGAGAAGCCTATCAAATACCATATTATGCATTTTATGTTATATTTATCCTCTGATATCAGTCATAAACTTTTATAATGCAGAAGTATGAATTCAATTGATTTTTACATACCCCTACTAGATTTGCACTGTTTTTGAGCTAGTTTCCAGAATGTATTCAATAAATGAATGAGTATAGATCCAAATGAGATGATTTATGTTCCTGATGTTAAATAATATGTCATATGAATTATTCCATGTCTCGTATCATAAATTCGTGAGCCTCTCAGTCAATTTTGGAAGTCTTGAATTCTAACTAGCTATGCAATCCTAGAAGGCATTTTTTCTTGTATCTTTGTGAGACTTCCTCGGAACCTTAAATAAATTTCTAGAGTGAACCAAGAAATTCCATTGAATTTTCTTTGATTCTATTTATCCTCCGTGGTTAGAATCCTTCACCCTCAGCTTCCAGTCAATGTATAGTTGTAATATTAGTTTTCATATGTTGGGGTTCCAAGGAGCATTGTAGTAGATTTCAGCCTTTCTAATTTAGAATCATATATGGTCCCAGTACTTTTTGAAAATGTATTATTATCTAGCATATTCCTCCTCATATCCATAGTATTTGATTTTTCCTACCTATAGTAAAACTAGCCCACTGAGTCCATTGTTTTCATTGAGTCTTCCAAGGGAGCAAGTTAGTGTATCACCAATCTTGCTTAATACATTACAGTAATATGGACTCAAAATTATTTTATTCAGAGTATGATGGCAGGTCTAATCTGGAAACACAAGTGAAATTGATCTTAGGGAGGGACACAATTGTGATACTAGGAATTATGACTGCAATAGGAAAAACTTAGGCAGTGGTACTGATATAGGAATTTGGGAGAACATGGTATTAGAATGAATCCAAGGGTGACTCATCATAGAATACTCTAAACAAAGGTGACCAGAAATGCTACCGTTAATAAGGACTATATGCGATTTGCATGGGTGTTGAGGAGAACCATTTGTAAATGGTTTCTTCGATGTGTGGGGCACCATAGAGTTTGTGGAGTTACACTTCACAATTGTATCTTCCAAAATGTGTGGACATCTAGAAAAAGGGGGTGCTTAAAAGCACCGTTGTATCATCATTGTTGAGGAAGAAGGTCACCTCTATGAAATAAAAAGACAGGCAAGGAGATAAGTGTCCAATAAATTAATCAAATGGTTCCAATGGAAAAATGACAACATATGAGAGCTTTGATGGGGTAGGGAATTGGCGGTAACCTCCTTGTGGGGTGATGAATGTATGCTTAAATTTTTTTCCTCTGCAACTTTATTGGGCCGTGGAATTCTATCATATGCACTTCCCACCTTACAGGTTTGAATGTATATGGTTATTACGTCGATATTTTCAATGTAAATTGCCCGAAACTTCAAACATTTAAAGCATACATGATTAGTATAAATGATCTAAGAGTGATTGGCTTCTTGTTTTACGAGCTCTCTAATTAGATTAATAAACTCAAACTGGACTGTGGAAATAATTTGGTTCGAATCTCACTTTATGAGAGAGAAGAGAGAGTCTCTCTATCAGTAGAGAGATTTGTTGAGATATTGGGGAGCTTCAAATCATTGAAGGAACTTGATATCTATTCTTGGATGCTTATACTTAAAAGGGAAAAAGAGGTGGGCAATCCTCTTATCAATTTCTTAGAGAGGCTTCTTGAACTTGAGCACCTACACATCCCAGGCATGTTTCTTATGATAAGAAGTTTATGTTATTATTGTTATTATTCACTTGGGATTACCATTACCTTAATAATTTGGTGTGCACTATTCATAGTTGAACACATTTTCATCCAACATTCAATCCTTTGCTGATTAGAAAGCACGTATGATGTGCACCGGCTTACGTATAATAGTTTCCCTATAATTGTTTGGGATGATATCCGTTGGAATCCATGTGCATGCTTGTTGCTTCTAATAAACCAGCTGAATTGTTTTTTATTGTCGGAAATTGTAATGAGGAGAATGAGATGACTGGTTTTTGCTTTTGTATGTAATATAATGCACGAGTTAGCTATAGATCCAATACCACTAGCTCTAACATCCCCACTTGGCGCTAACATACGCAAGATGAAGGTAGACCTGCAAGACTACAGTGAGTGGGAAATCCCTTTCTCAGACTTTCAAAAGGTAATTATTGTTTTGAAATGTTTTCTCTAGAATGCCCCTGCTCTTGAGACTATGGAAATCCAAATACCAAAAGATGAAAACGAAGCGGGGGAAAAAATTGTTATAATTTTTAATGAAACTGTCAGAGGCAAGGGAATCCTTAGCTCAACTGATAATCTATGTTAAGATTCATCAGAAACGAGCTTTAAGTACTTATATTTTGGTAATTGGCTGGATTCCAAGATTATTTTTAGTTGTGTAAGAAAAGTTACTTTTATGTTGTGAAACATTCCAAGCAAAGATGAAATGATGAAAAAGCCACTTTCACATTGTCAAAATTTTTAAGAACTTTAACTCTTGATTTTGTTTTGTCAAATCGTTTTATATATTTTTTTAAGATTATTATATTTTCAATCTTAGATTTTTTATTTTGTATGTTATATCATTTCTTAAACCAACCAAAGTTTATAGAATTTAGTTTTATTGTTATATCTATATTGTAATCAACATAAATCTAAGATAAGTCTGGATCATGCAAGTATGAGAGGGATCGAATTTTTTGAGGTGTAATTTTTGTATATGGAAAAAATTACACTTCAAAAAATGGATTTTTTTAGTTATTTTTCATTTGGTTTTAATTTTTTTATTTAATGAGCGGATATGGAATTTTTTGATTACTTTTTATTTTTTGGCGTTAATATCTTATAATTTTGGGGTGGAATAACATCTATGTTTTTGAATCTATGGACGAGGATGACACAAGTGTATTGTCTAGATTGATTCTATGGCATTGATTTGAAATTCGAAATAAACAATTATAAAAAAAAAAAGATTATAAAAAATAACATGATGAATGTATAAGTGGTTGTTGATGCATGGATAACTCGTAGATGATGAATGCATAACCAACAATTCATGGTAGATAACTAAAAGAATGTGAGAGAGGGAAAAAGATTACAAAAAAATTGATGGTTAATAAATTGATAACTCATAGCTATTGCATGAATTCATGGATAACATATAATTTGGAGTGGACTAGGAGTTGATGTATAATTTTGTGGTACTTAACTTGTTGTTGTACCGAGTGAAACGAGGTGCTCTACAGCCTAGTATGGGGGAGATGTTGTAACGTGTGTGATGTAACGTTTGTGATGTAACAAAATAATTAAAAAAATTCATGTCAGCTCATAAAATAAATTATGGAAAGTATTTAAAAAAAATTCATATTGGTTCATAAAATAAAATATTATGAAAAGTAATTAAAAAATAGATGTTCGTTTATAAAATAAAAACTTAAAACTTAAACCTGGATCTATCAATCAAGAGAGATCAAATTTCTTGAGTTTAAATTTTTAAAAAGAAATACACCTCAAGAAATTCGATCCCTCTAGGTGCTTGATAGATACGGGTTTAAGATGGAACTATGTTGGTCTATTAGCATTCACCAACCACAAATTAAGTGGTTGTGCTAGTTGGTAATGTTACATTACAATTATTTGACAACATCTCCCCCATATTGAGTTATAGAGTACCTCGCAACTCTCGATGCAACAAGCAAACCTCCAAATTCATGGTTCCCTTGAACAATATTCTCGTTAAAAATAGCTTCTATAAAAAAATGCAAACATGGAGCAAACAAAGCTATTACAAATTTTAAAAATGTTATTCATAATTTTTCCTTTGAGATAATTTGTTCAACTATTATGCCAAAAACATACATAATGGTGGATGCAGTGAAAATCTAACGAACAATCCTTCTAAAGATATGCGTTTAGGTTATTTGAAAACAAGCAGCTATTAAGACAGAAAATTGTTGTAAATTACTAAAAATGTCTTGCTAATTTAAACATAAATTCAAACCCCATTAATTTGATTTTACGACCTGGCTTAATCCTTTGGGGATGCTGGCAAATTATCTATGTGGGCGAGAGTCCTGTGGTCTCAAAATTATCCTCAAAGAAGGTTGCGACTTAAACCCAATGCCACTTTATTGAGGTTTCTCCTAACCCACAGGTATCTCCCAACATTATTCAGAGAGGGAAAATAATTTCGGTAGAGGTCTTTTAAGGTTTCCAATGAAAAATTTGTTTCCTTATGGGTGAATGTGAAAGCCCAAGGTATTAAGTTTTCCTTAAAAGGGTTGTGATGGCTTCAACCTCCTAACCTAAAGCTGGTTGCGAGACTCCATCCCCTTCTCATTAGCTTATCTTCAGTGGCTGGGAGAACTGAAAACCTCGTTATATTTGTTTCACGGTTATGACCAATACTCAAGAAGAGGACAAGTGGTATGTACCTCTAATAGGGGTCCAATTAAGAGTTAAACGACCAGGGTTTCTTGCCATCAAGCATCGGTGCAAAAATCACATTTTTGCCGAAGGTTTGTTGTTGAAGTGGTTGACATCAAAATGTTATCTTTGTCTAAAGATAACTAGTTTCCTCTCTTTTCGGAGCAAATATAAAGTCTTGAGGGATGGCTATTTCTAGAAACCCATGTAGATCATTGAGGCAAGGACATGCGAGGAACTACATTTTTATGATGTTTAATTGTATTATATTATGCACCATTCTTTACAAATGTCATGGTAACTTGAATCGCATGGCTGATTGGTGGACTATGAAGGAACAAAGATACCATGTAAGAATGTTGTTCCTTATTTTCAATTTGAGATTCTTGTATAAAGATTGAATGAAAAAGAGAGAACATAATTATACCTTGTCAACAAAACTTAGAAATGTCATACACTGCATTGTTGTAAACATTTAAGAAGGTTATGCTCTTAATATTACCAAAATCACATTGGTGATTGGATTCTCCATGGCACCAATGACTACATGTTGGCACATACAAATAAGGCATGCATTAGAGGATTATAAATAAATAGATAAGGTTGGGACATAGATATGAACCCCTTGAATCCCCCTTGATACAACCTCGTTAGAGTTCAAGATAATGGAGAAATTCATCACTTCCATGTTTTTATGTTTATGCCGAGTAATTCTTGATCCTCCATGGTTGAAATGTTAGATTATTCACCTTTAATAGATGTCAAGATTCCAGGATGTGGTTTGAAAGTACAAATACAAAGATCAATAAAAATTTGGGTTATAGAATAGGGAATTTTCCCATGGTACAAATAGGAACTACGATTTCCAAATGAAAGATTAAAGAATTTGAGCTAGGCATGAAGGCTCGTAATATCATAGAGTTAAATGTAATTTAAGTTTGGGTATTCTACCCAACATGGTCATTTTGGTTGGTGGACAAATCATTCTTAATTTCAACATTAATGTTTTCATAGTGATTGCGGGTGAAAGCTTAGGGATTTCCATTCTTTGTGCACTACATGATATTTTGTCCAACAACCACCCTTGCCAAAATTTGATTTTTTTTTTTGTGAGGAAAACATCCAACTTCAAAGGAGAAATCCTATGTCTAGCTCATGACAACTTGAGAGAAGCTAAAAAAATTATATTGCAATAATCGTTTTGGACACATTAGAGACAAATTATTTTGGTGGAGTTCCATAGTGGGCTTGGGTCATGGAACTAATGAAAAAGGTTGGTTTCCCCTCATTGTAGCATCATATTCCTATAATTGTCATATTAATAAATTAAAGTATCTTGATAATAAATAGTATCATCTAGTTTTATAGAAAATTTCCATCTAAGCTGATACAAAAAGTTATATTTCTTATTGATATAACTTTTATCAAATTGTTGACAATCTAATTCAATTCAAAATTGGGGAAATATCTAAAAGACTTTTTCCACCATGCATGGATTTTGGATTATGGTATTACTCCAATAATAAAATGCATGTCATTGATGTATAGCCATTGTATAAATGTATTCAATTGACTTAGAAGCATTGGCTTGATTGAAGATATGTATTAAATGTTTGTGATATTAACAAATGCAATTAAAAAAATTGAAATTCAAATATTAGTATGGTTTTATGAATATATGTGTGATTTTGGCAAATAATTTTAATAACTTGTGCCACTTAAAGGTTTCATTGTAAAGATAATTTTAGTGACTTGTGCCAAGAAATGTTTCATTGCAACTATAATTTTAGTAAATTGTGCCACCTAAATGTTTGTGATATTAACAAATGCAATACAAAAATTGAAATTCAAATATTAGTATGGTTTTATGAATCTATGTGTGATTTTGGCAAATAATTTTAGTAACTTGTGCCACATAAATGTTTCATTGTAAAGATAATTTTAGTAAATTGTACCACTTAAATGTTTCATTGTTTCATTGTAAAATTCAAATTCAAATATTAGTATGGTTTTATGAATATATGTGTGATTTGGGCAAATAATTTCAGTAACTTGTGCCACTGAAAGGTTTCATTGTAAAGATAATTTTAATGACTTGTGCGAAGAAATGTTTCATTGCAACTATAACTTTAGTAAATTGGGCCACCTAAATGTTTGTGATATTAACAAATGCAATAAAAAAATTGAAATTCAAATATTAGTATGGTTTTATGAATCTATGTGTGATTTTGGCAAATAATTTTAGTAACTTGTGCCACATAAATGTTTCATTGTAAAGATAATTTTAGTAAATTGTGCCACCTAAATGTTTCATTGTAAAATTGTAAAATTCAAATTCAAATATTAGTATGGTTTTATGAATATATGTGTGAATTTGGCAAATAATTTTAGTAACTTGTGCCACCGACAGGTTTCATTGTAAAGATAATTTTAGTGACTTGTGTCAAGATTCATTGCAACTATAATTTTAGTAAATTGTGCCACCTAAATGTTTGTGATATTAACAAATGCAATAAAAAAATGAAATTCAAATATTAGTATGGTTTTATGAATCTATGTATGATTTTGGCAAATAATTTTAGTAACTTGTGCCACATAAATGTTTCATTGTAAAGATAATTTTAGTAAATTGTGCCACCTAAATGTTTCATTGTTTCATTGTAAAATTGAAATTCAAATATTAGTATGGTTTTATGAATATATGTGTGATTTTGGCAAATAATTTTAGTAACTTGTGCCACCGAAAGGTTTCATTGTAAATATAATTTTAGTGAGTTGTGCCAAGAAATGTTTCATTGCAACTATAATTTTAGTAAATTGTGCCACCTAAATGTTTGTGATATTAACCAATGCAATAAAAAAATTGAAATTCAAATATTAGTATGGTTTTATGAATCTATGTATGATTTTGGAAAATAATTTTAGTAACTTGTGCCACATAAATGTTTCATTGTAAAGATAATTTTAGTAAATTGTGCCACCTAAATGTTTCATTGTAAAATTGTAAAATTGAAATTCAAATATTAGTATTGTTTTATGAATATACGTGTGATTTCGGCAATAATTTTAGTAACTTGTGCCACCGAAAGGTTTAATTGTAAAGATAATTTTAGTGACTTGTGCCAAGAAATATTTCATTGCAACTATAATTTTAGTAAATTGTGCCACCTAAATGTTTGTGATATTAACAAATGCAATAAAAAAATTGAAATTCAAATATTAGTATGGTTTTATGAATCCGTGTGATTTTGGCAAATAATTGTTGTAACTTGTGCCACATAAATGTTTCATTGTAAAGATAATTTTAGTAAATTGTGCCACCTAAATGTTTCATTGTAAAATTGTAAAATTGAAATTCAAATATTAGTATGGTTTTATGAATATATGTGTGATTTTGGCAAATAATTTTAGTAACTTGTGCCACCGAAAGGTTTCATTGTAAAGATAATTTTAGTGACTTGTGCCAAGAAATGTTTCATTGCAACTATAATTTTAGTAAATTGTGCCACCTAAATGTTTGTGATATTAACCAATGCAATAAAAAAATTGAAATTCAAATATTATTATGGTTTTATGAATCTATGTGTGATTTTGACAAATAATTTTAGTAACTTGTGCCACATAAATGTTTCATTGTAAAGATAATTTTAGTAAATTGTGCCACCTAAATGTTTCATTGTTTCATTGTAAAATTGAAATTCAAATATTAGTATGGTTTTATGAATATATGTGTGATTTTGGCAATAATTTTAGTAACTTGTGCCACCGAAATGTTTCATTGTAAAGATAATTTTTGTTTCATTGTAAAGATAATTTTAGTGAGTTGTGCCAAGAAATGTTTCATTGCAACTATAATTTTAGTAAATTGTGTCACCTAAATGTTTGTGATATTAACAAATGCAATAAAAAAATTGAAATTCAAATATTAGTATGGTTTTATGAATCTATATGTGATTTTGGAAACTAATTTTAGTAACTTGTGCACATAAATGTTTCATTGTAAAGATAATTTTAGTAAATTGTGCCACCTAAATGTTTCATTGTTTCATTGAAATTCAAATATTAGTATGGTTTTATAAATATATGTGTGATTTTGGCAAATAATTTTAGTAACTTTTGCCACCGAAAGGTTTCATTGTAAAGATACTTTTAGTGACTTGTGCCAATAAATGTTTCATTGCAACTATAATTTTAGTAAATTGTGCCACCTAAATGTTTGTGATATTAACTAATGCAATAAAAAAATTGAAATTCAAATATTAGTATGGTTTAATGAATCTATGTGTGATTTTGGCAAATAATGTTAGTAACTTGTGCCACATAAATGTTTCATTGTAAAGATAATTTTAGTAAATTGTGCCACCTAAATGTGTCATTGTTTCATTGTTTCATTGAAATTCAAATATTAGTATGGTTTTATGAATATATGTGTGATTTTGGCAAATAATTTTAGTAACTTGTGCCACCGAAAGGTTTCATTGTAAAGATAATTTTAGTGACTTGTGCCAAGAAATGTTTCATTGCAACTATAATTTTAGTAAATTGTGTCACTTAAATGTTTGTGATATTAACCAATGCAATAAAAAAATTGAAATTCAAATATTAATATGGTTTAATGAATCTATGTGTGATTTTGGCAAATAATTTTAGTAACTTGTGCCACATAAATATTTCATTGTAAAGATAATTTTAGTAAATTGTGCCACCTAAATGTTTCATTGTAAAGAGAATTTTAGTGAATTGTACCATTTAAATGTTTCATACTTGTGCCATGGAAATGTTTCATTGTAAAGATAATTTTAGTGAATTGTGCCACCTAAATGTTTCATTGTTTCATTGTAAGGATAATTTTAGTGAATTGTGCCATCTAAATGTTTCATTGTAAATATTTTTCAGTGGCTTGTGCTACAAAAATGTTTCATTATAATCTTTCATGTTGAACAATACCACATGCTTATGTTACAGAAAAACATATATCTAATAATATTTCACAGCATTATCTGTTTGTTTATGTTGACTAACAACACGGCTGGAAATGATACATTACCAACAAAATATATCTATCCATATATTGAAACTCTCATCTTAACTCTAGTATTTTACAAAGTGAGAATAAACTAGAGAATTTTTTAAAAAGCTGTAAGGTTGAAATGGATTTATGCTCTATCATATTTTACAGATAGCTTCTTGCCTTCCATTTCTTCATCATGTTTGCTTTAACTTAGCAGAAGTGTTGTCAATTGTCATAGTGTACTCTCACCTATAACTCTGGGATTTGGTTTTTGCCTGTCAGAAATTGTAACGAGGAGAATGAGATGAGTGGTTTTTGTTTTGTATGCAATGAATTGCAGGAGTTAGCTATAGATCCAATACCGCTATGCCTAACTTGCCCCCTTGCTAATCTACGCATGATGAATGTAGACCTGCAAAACTATAGCCAGTGGGAAATCCCATGATGCTACACCTGCAAGGCTATAGCGAGTGTGAAATCCCTGTTTCGGACTTTCAAAAGGAAATCGTTGTTTTGAAATGCTTGCTCCAGAACGCCCCTGCTCTTTAGACCGTGGAAATCCAAATACCAGAAGATGAAAATGAGGAGGGTGAAAAGTTGTCAGAGGTTTCGTGTTTAAGACTTTTTAAACACCAAGTTTTTGGGATTTGGCTGAATGTTTTTAGTTGATTAAAAACTTATCACTGACTGGATGAAAGTCTACGTATTATTTTTGGCAGTGTTTTCACATCCAACACTAAAGTTTAATCCAAGCACAAGTTTATTTTGCTACTGTGTGTCAACTAAAAACCAGCTATGTTGTGTCAAATAAATACTTTTATATTGTCAAACCAGCAAAGATAAATAGTTATAGTTATGTGAAAGAAAAGCCACTTTCATATTGTCAAACATTTTAACAACTTTAACTATTGGTTTATTTTGTGAGATCATTTAGTGTGTTTATTTTATTTTTATTTTCAAGATTATCATATATGTTACATTGTTTATTTTGTATGTGTTTATGTCATCACTTAAACAAACCAAAGTGTGTAAAATTTAGTTTATGTTATATACCTACACAATACTAACCTTATACTCAAAACTTTATACATCTTTAAAAACAAGTTTTGAATACATGTTTTGAGTCGTTTATAGAGAATTGTTCTTAGAAGTGAGTTATATTAATTTGTTCATATTATTTTTGACATTTAGACTAGTTACATGTTTTCTCTTTATTTACAAATTGTATTACAAGTTTGCATAATTACAAACATTTATAAAAATTTAGTCTAAGCAAAAGATTGTGAATTTCTAGTTATGTCTGTGTTTTATAAAGTCATTTATTGGAATGCAGTTTTTATTAGTGATTTTAATTGATTTGTTATTTTATGTTTTAATTGAACATGTTTATATAATCATTGGTATTATATATAAATTGTTATGTTTTTATTTGATGAGGGAATTTTGTATATTATTTACTTGTGTTGTGTTGAATTTTTTTTTTTATTCACTTTTTTTCATTGCTCATCTTAATTTGATCATCACTCATACAAATGGATTGGCAAATGGATTGGTGAGGGGAAAGTCCCTCTCTTCTAGCCAAACCTTTGGCTTTCTAAGCCCTGGTCACCTCCCTTAGCAAGTCTTCATAGAAACAAGTGTTATCAAGATTTATGAAGAAGGAAACCCTAATGCCTGATGTCAACTTTTCTCCCTTTGTTCCTTTGCATTAAAGTCTCATCTCTTGATGACAAAGATTGCATTGGTTCATTTACAGGTTTGTGGCCCTCTTCCAAAGCAATCAACTATTGGATGCAATTAAAGCTAGATAACAATGATAAGATTTAACTTGTTATATTTTTATGTAGCATAGGATTTTATACATTCTTGTTTGAATTGAAATAAAACGTGGACCTTATCTTTCAAAGCACTCCTTATTTTAGGGATCAAGAGGAATGTATCTCGAGAGGTAGACTTTAGATTTTGATCTGGAGATTGGTGTGCCTACTATGGCCCTAGTATGGGTTCAACTATCTCATCCTTCATTGCATTATTGGGATGACGAGTCTCTCGAAGCCATTCAAAATACCTTAAGGAAAATACACTAACAATTCAAAGCCTAGATTAAGTATGTTTTCATGTGCAAGTATTTGTGTTGAAGTAGATTAGGAGAAAGGGCCCTCCTAAGCAATAACTTTATATTTCGACAATTGAACTCATCTATAGAAATTTGATTATGAACAAATTCATTTTCAAAGAAAAACCTATCATGAGTATGGATATTTTTCCAAAGACTATAAATCATGTGCTCCTACCTTAAAACATGGAAAATGGTATCATGCTAAAAGGTCACATAGAAATAAGTAAGTCAACTCCATATTGACACATGTTGAGAAACGAAAATTAATTCAATATGCTAATCATATCTCCATCTCGTCCAAGCAAGATCAGAGTCCCAAACAATGGTTTCCTCTTCTTCTCAACTTATGGCACATACCTAGCCATCTCTTCCCCCCCAGCCATCTTCAATTTTCTCTCTCATGAAACCTTTGTTTAGCCCCTCATTACTACTACATATTCAAAAAAATTTAACTCATCAACCTAATAAGATCTTTAAAAATTATAAGCATCTTCCCATAGCCAATGAAGAAACCCTCAAAAATTCTTATTTTTAGGAAATAGGGATGCTCATAAGGAAGAAATCACAACAACATAAAGGAGAAGATGAGGAAGAGGAAAAATGACTCCTCAAAAAGACCAGGAAAAAAACAAATAAAGAGAAGAGAGAGGAAATAGAAAATAAAGAAAAGAATCTATGAATTCAAGCAACACTAGATGTTGTTTATGGAAACATATCTAAATCTTCCTCAACTAAATAATTAAAACCATGTCCTCAAATCATAGGGAATGTCAAGTGAATTCAAGTTAGAGGTAATGCAAGACTTGATCAAATTAGAATGGCCAACTATTCTTCTCATCCAAGATAGAAAGCAATAGGATAGTTCACTGTTGTAATTGTTCAACTAAAATAAGGCATTTCAAAACATACGTCAAACACCTTAAGTACCCACTCACACAAATACATCATAGATAAACACATCAATTTATTACATGATTAAAACCCATACAGAGGGAAACACCATGGCCCCAACCAAAGAGCTACGTGACGAGATATATTAATGAAAAGGAAAATAATTTACGTATGAGTTTTTCCCATTAATCGCTCGCCAACTCATGACAATCCATGCTCTTCAAATGTAAATCATAGATCAATCATGTGTTAATTCATGGATCAATGTACTTGTTTTAAATCAACGAGAACATGAACCATCATATCACTTTATGTCTACAACATATCATGACCATCATATTAAAATAAGTACAAATCTATACTAATTCATACTAAAGAAACACGCTTTACTTAAAGATGCATTAGACCAAGTTGATCTTAATTATATCATGAGTTTCTAAATATCCTAATTAACATTCCCCCTTAGGAACAAATTGGGATAGGATTGAAGGGTTTACAAAGGTGACATAATAGGAAAAAGAAAGTGGCATTAAAGAATACCTCCCTTAATATTAATTTCTTGAACTCCTTACATAGATCGATGTTTTGAAAACTTTGTGTAAGAGCTTTTGTGAAACTGTTAACAACTCAATCATCTGTAAGGAAAAATAGCATTATGAGAATACACTCCTAGATAATATTTATGATGAAGTGCATGCATATCTCAATGTGTTTGGTGCATTGATGTTGAACTAAATCTTTGGCAATATTGATGGTACTTTGATTGTCACGCGATAGGGTAGTTGGATGTTGTTTCTTTAATACAAAATAAAAAAAGATATTCCAAAGCCATAAGGCTTCTTGATTTTCATTAAATGTGGCCCAATACTCTGCTTCTATATAACAAAGAGATAGAGCTTGTTGTTTCTTACAAGCCCAAGTGATAGGTCTGAAACCAAGATACAAAACATAGTTTATATAATAATTTTGATCATAAAGGTTTCCATCCTAATCAAAATCAATGAAACCATCAAACAAAGGAGTCCTTGTTGAACTATAATGAATCCCAAACTTAATTGTGCTTTGGACACACCAAAGTATTATTTTCACTTCTACATTGTTATTACCCATAAAAATTAAAATAACACAGGATATACACATATTTATGATGTAATAAAATATAAATTATAGTGTATAATAACCGAGCACAAGAGAATTGAAAGGTAGATTTCATAGAATTAACCCTTGTATTATGATAATCATTTCAATAAGTAATGCTCACTGACCTCTAAAGGTTCGAATACATTTCACTTGAATAGAGCATCAATACAATAATTCTTGACAAAACAATCCATAGCCTTCTAGATCTTTAAATGGGATTTCACTATCCCAAAATCCTTCTTACTTGACTTGGTCCAATAAATAATGAGTACTAAATACCTAGTGAGCCTTTATTAATAGAGAGACCCTTTTACATTATTAAAATTTTCACGACTAACTACTTAGCATTATTCAAAAGATATGGCCACATACATTACTTGAATAAATCCTAAAGTAAGGGGGTTAGGGTAGGACCCTAACATGCCCCCCCACCACCCCCCCCCCTCAAGAACACTATCTCAAGGATGAAGGTGAGAAAACTGATACATAATCCCTTCAAGTTCCCGAGTGGCATTTTCCATTTGCATATATTTCCATTAGATCAAGACTTTTTTTACCATGCACCTATGCAATTATTGTTCTCTAGTTTCTAATACTGCTTCCAACTGAATCCAAATGGAACCTTTCTCATCAAGTTCAGGTAACTTGGTATGCACTTACAAGTGGTTGTAACTACCTTTTTTAGGGAAGATACATGAAATATTGAGTGAATCTTGGAGTGATATAGAAAAGACAGAGCGTAGGCGACCTGTCCAGTGTATTATAGGATATTGTAAGGTCCATAGACTCCTTTAGGATTAGTTTCTACTGGTGGTTATTTTTTAGTGATGTTTATTTATAAGGTTGGATTTGAAGAAAAACATGATCTTGTTCTATGAGTGAACTTTTTAAGCAATGTTGATCCTCCTGTTGTTTGATTATGTTATGATCCATAGCCAAAATTTCCTTAAGTGCATGTATAATAACTTCTCTAGTGTGAAGTGTGTCATCCACTACATTGTAAATAGGAAACTACAAACAAGCATTTTTGTCCAAATACTTCTTCACATGGGGTCATTTTGGTAGCTCCATGATAAGTGTTATTATACCACCATTATTCTAGAGGAATCCATTGTGCTGGTTGCTATATCTTATATGAAGAAAAGTATCTCAATTAGGTTTATAAACACATATTCACTACTTTTGTTTTTGTTTGATGGAGTTTGTTGAGTTTCAACTAGGTACCCTAAAGTTTAAATTACTCCTGCTAAGAGTTTCTTGTGAAGGTAGGAACTTGATTAGAGACAATGGAAGTAGGCATGCCATGTAATTTAAAAATATGATCCATGAAGACTATTGGAACAAAACATTAGAGACCAAGGTTCTTGTGCGAGATCCAACAAAGGGGTCATTGTAGTCTAGAGCACTGGCATTTTCAATCCTCCTAGAGGGAAGGAAGGTCTCACCCAAATCACTTCCTATAATTATGTGAGATGAGGTAGGGATAACTAATGTAGGTTACTACAAATAAATTGTTCATTTTAACCTTAATAGAGATTTGTGCAATAATGTATAATTATGCCATGTAAGATGTTCATTGATGTCACATCCCCACCCATCAATCCGATCAACGAAGGGAATGTGAACGATTTATGGGGGATTCTAAATTTTCGCCCCCACGACCACATTACGAAATTCCAAGGCGTTTAAATGTGTGTGTAGATGCATGATAAAATACACAGCAGAAAATAAATTGATTTCACACACACAACATGCAAATACCAACATATTCATCATAGGCATAATAACAATAATAATTCATACACAAACAATAATTAACAATAAACATTTATCTTTTTAAATGAAATCATCCAAGCAATTGGCTATGGAAGAGAAACATTCCACCCAACCATAGGCACTCTGTCCAACACTTTATGTTTATGCTGAGAGGCCACCCCCAACTTGGGCTATATATCCACTAGGGAGGAACTACGTAGGATCATTCACAACCATAGGAACATAATCTCATGCTAAGCCAACGCACAATGGGTTTATCAAGCATGCAGAGAGGAAATGAAGGTGAATGCTAAGCCAGTGAGATCAACCATAGAGCTACAGGCATATCAATGGGTCCCAACCATCCTTTGCACCCACAATACCTACCACACCCAACACAAGGAAAGTCCCCTTCTCTGCTACACAGCCCCTTAGGTGCCCCTTCCCTCCAGTGCTATTAAGGGTGGGCATAGAAAGGTCCAAGTTTCTAAACCTTTAGAGATATTTTTCTACACCGAGTTTACCAAGCCATTCCAACCTCTCATCTCTCTCAGAGTTCAATGATCTCTTGGATTTTCTGATTCTGGGAAACACGAATTTACAATCACGAAATTCAACTTTCGGGCTTCCAAATCTAGGTTCTCCTAAGGATTTTTTGGCTCCTAATACTCTCAAATTTTCCCTGGTGGTCGGGTCTATGGATCTCCCACTTGATTTCACGATCAACACGAGTTTCTGGATGATTTTAATAGTCTAAA
Source organism: Larix kaempferi (assembly GCA_027924585.1). NCBI lineage: Eukaryota > Viridiplantae > Streptophyta > Pinopsida > Pinales > Pinaceae > Larix > Larix kaempferi. The sequence continues at coordinate 42,408,984 of BSBM01000361.1, read as the reverse complement.
ACATGGCATTTTCTCAAGTTGCGATTTCAGTAATTTTGCTTGTTGGGAATGCATAGCATACTCAAAATTGGTCTAGGGTTGCCAAACAATGGGATGAGAATGATAAGAAACGGATTCGGATTCGGAAAATTGACTTCTTGACACCAAAAACTAATCCCATACTCATCTATATGAATTTATGGGTTGTTCCCATGCCCCATTAAATTTGTAAGTTGATTTCTTAGCTTCCTTCTTACAACAAAATAAATATCAACATGGAAGTTCCCACAAACCCTCACCTCTCCCTAGTGGATAAAAAAATCCCCCTCATTTTAGTTCCTTCCATAGCCAGCTCTTAGACATTTTATTTGTATTATAAATATTTACATGTTGTTACATTTTTCCCATCGCCGACTGGCACATGTCCACAATATATAAAACCCTTGAATTTATAAGCTAAGTGTTCACTAGCGGGACCTTGGCCTTGAGCTCCATGCTAGGAATCATAGAATGCATATTCACAATATTTACATATTAAGCCAATAATTCCAAGGGTCAAAATGGGGGTATTACATTTCCCTCCCCCTTAGAACAATGCCAGCCTCGGTGTTCTCAAAATTGAACAAAAAATGGTTATGTCTCTCTCATGGCATCCTCTAGGTCCCATGTCTCCTCATCAAGACCAAGGTGCTTCCATTGCATGTTTACTTGTCTGATGGCTCGGTTCCATAGCAATGTAACCTTCTTGTCGAGAATGCACATAGGTTCCACTTGGAACTCTCCCCCAGGTTACACCTAAATCACATTCCAATCAATTATATGATTAAGATCATGTATGTACTTATTAAGCAAAGAAACATGAAAACAATTATGAGCTCTCATGTTAGTAGGCAATGCAATCCTATATGCAACTGGTCCTATTCTATCAAGGACTTCAAATGGCCCACAATATCTTGGTGCCAAATTGGCACAACTTCCCAACTTTAGAGAACTTTTCCTTGACTTTACTCTCAAATAGACATCATACCCAACTTCAAATTCTTTGTGCATTCTTTTTAAATATGCGTAGCTCTTTTTCCTGTCCCGGCCTGCCTTTAAATTATGCCTAATATTAACAACTTCTTGTTCTATATCCTTGAGCATTTCTTTCCCAATTACTATTCTATTTATCGAGCTATCCCAACTCACTGGAGTTCTGCATCCTTTTCCATTCAATGCTTCAAATGGACTCATTCCCAATGATGCTTGATGTCAATTATTGTACGCAAATTCTACCAAGTGTAGGTAATCGTCCCACTTGGATGGCTTATCCATCACATACATACTCAACCTATCTTCAATAACTTGATTCACCCTCTCAGTTTGGCCATTTGTTTGAGGATGATATGCTGTACTGAAATTCAATTGAGTTCCCAATTCCAGAAATAAACATTTCCAAAAAATCGATATGAACTTTACATCTCGTTCTGAGATTATTGCTTTGGGTAACCCATGCAATATAAAGATATCTTTCATAAAGACATTTGCTATGTCACTTGTTTTATGAGTGGACTTGAATGGAATAAAATGAGCTTCCTTTGATAACTTGTCCACCATAACCATGATTGAATCATGCTTCCTTGTTGTCATTGGAAAACCTATTATAAAATCCATATATATTATTTCCCACTTCCTTTCCAAAATGGGAAAAGGCCGCAACAATCTTGCTGGATGTTGATGTGCTTCCTTGATTTGCTGGCATTTTTTACATCGTGAAATGTATTCAACTACATTGTTTTTCATCCCATTCCAACAGTATTGTTTTCTTGCTTCCATTATTGTCATTTGATATCTTGGGTGTCTATAATATGGAATTTGATGAATTTCATCCATTACCATCTTCTTTAAATCTCCACAATTTGAAATATACAATCTGCCTTTATAACTAAGAAGATCATCTTCCCCAAGCTGATATCCTTCACACTTTTCATATAATTTTTCCTACTGCAATTTCTCTTTTAATTTAATATAAGTCTCATATTTATTTTGGGCTTCAAGAACTCTTTTTCTTAAGTCTGATTTGCACATACTCAAGGCTACTACATGAAATTTTCTGTTAAGAGCATCTCCAACTTTGTTTTCTTTTCCTTTCACATGTTTGATTTAAAAATCAAACTCACACAAAAATTCTAGCCATCTAACTTGTTTGGCATTCAAGTTTGGTTAATCAAACAAATAATTTAAGCTCATGCAATCCATCCTAAGCTTGAATCTTCTTCCCAACAAATAATGTCTTCACGTCTTGAGAGCATGTACTATGGCTATTAGCTCTAAATAATGAGTTGCATAATTCTTTTCATGCTCTTTTAATTTTCGGGACTCATAACAAATCACAAAGCCTTCTTCTATAAGCACTCCACCTAATCCTTTAATGCAAGCATCTATGCATACTACCAAATTTTTATTTGGATCTACAATCTTCAAAACAGAGGCACTAGTAAGTAACTTCTTTAATCACTAAAAGATTTCTTCACATTTTCCAGACCATACAAATTTTACATTCTTTCTTTGCGGTGATGTAATTGGATGAGAATTATTGGAGAATCCCTCAATGAACCTTTTATAATATCCAATAAGACCCATAAAAGATCTAACATCTGTGGCATTCTTTGGATTATACCAATTCATTATGGCTTCAATCTTTTTCGAATCCACTGCAATTCCTTCTTCCAAAATAATATGACCCAAATACTATACCCTTCTTTGATAGAATTCACACTTGATTAGCTTTGCGTACAATATTTTCTCTCTAAGAACTTGTAACACCATTATTAGTTGTTCCTCATGCTCTTCCTCACTCTTTGAGTAAACAAGTATGTCATCCAAGAACACTAACATGAACTTATCCAAATACTTGTTGAAGATGCTATTCATGAGGCACATGAAGGTCGCAAGTGCATTGGTAAGACCAAATGGCACCACCGTGAACTTATAATGGCCATATCTTGTCCGGAAAGTTGTCTTGTGAATGCCTTCTTCTTTTATCCTTACTTGATGATAATCGGATCTCAAGTCAATCTTTGAAAACACTTTGGCTCCCTTCATTTGATCAAACAAGTTATCAATTCTAGGCAATAGGTATTTATTATTGACTGTCACTTTATTTATCTTCATGTAATCAATACATAGCCTTAAAGTTCCATCTTTATTTTTGACAAATAATACCAGTGCTCCCCAAGGAGACATGCTTGGTCGAATATACTCATTTTCCATTAATTCTTGTAGCTGCATTTTTAACTCTACCAATTTCGGCGTGCTCAGTCTATAAGGAGCTTTTGAAATTGGCATTTCCCATGGAACAAGATTGATTGCAAAATCAATGTCCCTTTTTGGTGGCAGTCTTGGCACTTCATCTGGAAATACATCCTTAACTCTTGCAACAACTGATAATCCTTTATATTTGGGCCTTTGTTCTCTAATGAATCTGATATATGGACCGCATATAGGTAGAAACCTTTCTTGTATAACTTCCCCAACTGCACGGATGAAATCTACCTTATTGAAATTTTCTTAGGGATCCCTTTCACTAGTCTCGGCTTTCCTTCTTCATCAATGCATTCAATGAACTTTTCATAGAAATCTATCTTGGCTCTATGTTTTTCCAACAAATCCATACCAATAAGAGCGTCATAAGATCCCAATGGTAGGATATTCAAATTTAATTTCGTGAGGAGTCCATTCAATTCTATGGGGTACTCCATCACTACTTCACTGACTTTTCATTTTGTTCCCGTGGCTAATTGAATTAGCCATCATTTCTAATGTAGAATAGTTGCTAATTATGTGATGGTATATGTACTCAGCATGATGCTCATGTTACATTCTCTTCCAACCTACTAATTAAACAAGTCTTAAGGATATTTATACATGTTTCTTTGGGAACTTCCTCATGCATAAAATATTGTAAAATATTGTAAATTGGTCATGTTCTCATATAGTCGTAGTATATGACACAAATGGTGATATGAGTTTTGATGTCACATCCCCACCCATCAATTCGACCATCGATGGGGACATGAACGAATTACGACATTTTCTAATTTTCACCCCCATGGCCATATTACGAAATTCATAACCATTTAAAATGTGTGTGCATATGCATAAATATAAACACAACGGAAATAAATTGATCACACACAACATGCAAATACCAACATATTCATCATAGGAATACTAATAATGAATTCGTCCAAGCAACTAGCTATGGAAGATCAACGTTCCACCCAACCATAGGCATTATATACAACACTTTATTTCTTTGTTGAGAGGCCACCCCAAAGCTGGGATATGTACCCACTAGGGATGAACTGCAAAGGCTCACTGATAGCCATAGAAACATATTCTCATGCTAAGCCAGTGCACATCTGGGTTTACCAAGCATACAGAGAGGAAATGAAGGTGGATGCTAAGCCAATGAGCTCAAACATAGAGCTACAGGAATATTAGTTGGTCTCATCCAGCCTTGGAACCCACAATACCTACCACACTCAACACAAGAAAGGTCCCCTTCTCTGCTACAAAGTATCTCATGCGCCCCTTCCTTCCAATTCTATTCAGGGTGGGCATAGAAAGGTCAAAGTTGCTAAACATTTAGAGATATTTGTCTACACTGGGTTTATCAAGCCATTCCAACCTCTCATCCCACTCAGACTTCAACAGTCTCTTAGATTTTCTGATTTCTGGCAGTGCTAATTTGCAGCAACGAAATTCAACTTTTAGGTTTCCAAATATGGGTTCTCACATCGATTTTCAGTATTTTGACACTCTCAAATTCGCCCCATGGCTCGGATCTATGGATACCCCACTCGATTTCATGACTAACACAAGTTTTGGGGAATTTTTGACACTTTAAAACATGGCTCTTATCCATTTGTGATTTCTGCAATTTTGCTTGCTAAGAATGCATAGCTTACTCCAAATTGGTGTCTGATTGCAAGACAATGGCATGGGAATTATGGGAAACAAATTCCCATGAGGGAAATTGAATTTTGAGTACAAAAAACATATCCCATACTTAGCCATACGAATTTTGCAGTCATCCCATCCTCCATAAAATTCATGAGCTGATTTCTCAGTTGCCTTCTTACAACATAAATAAATATCAGCATGGAACTCCACTCAAGTAGTTTCTAACCATTTATGGAACAAGGGGCTCTCAGTATGGAACTTGGAAACAAAGGATTGGATCCCACACACCCCTCACCTATCCCTAGTGGATAAACAAAACCCCCCTCATTTTAGTTTCCTCCATATCTAGCTCTTGGACATTTTATTTGTATTATAAGTATTTACATGCTGTTACATTTTTCCATGGTCGACTGACACATGTCCACAATATATAAAATATAATACCTTTACAAGTCAGGCATTCACTAGCGGGGTCTTAGCCTTGAGCTCCACACTAGGAATCATACATCACATTTACAATATTTACATATCAAGCCAATAATTCCAAGGGTCAAAATGGGGACACTACATTCCCCTCCCGCCTAAAACAACACCATCCTCGGTGTTCTCAAAACTAAAAAAAAATGTGTATGCCTCTCTCATGGCATCCTCCAACTCCGATGTAGCCTCATCGGGACAAAGTTGTTTCGATTCCACCTTTACCTGTCAGATGGCTCGGTTATGGGGCAATGTTACCTTCTTGTCGAGAATGTGCATAGGTTCCACTTGGAACTCTCTCTCGGGATCCACCTGAGTCACATTTCAATCAATTACATGATTAGGATCATGTACATACTTCTTAAGCAAAGAAACATGAAAAAAATTATGAGCTCTAATGTTAGCAGGAAATGCAATCCTATATGCAACTGGCCCTATCCTATCAAGGAATTCAAATGGACCACAATATATTGGTTCCAACTTGGGACGAATTCCCAACTTTAGGGAACTTTTCCTCGACTTTACTCTCAAATAGACATGATCCCCAACTTTAAATTCTTTGTGCATTCTTTTTAAATCTGCATAGCACTTCTGTCTGTCTTGGGATTCCTTTAAATTCTGCTTGATCTTAACAATTTACTCTTCCATTTCCTTGAGCATTTCTGGCCCAAGTACTATTCTATTTACTGGGACTATCCCAACTCACTTGATTTCTGCATCCTTTGCCATACAATGCTTCAAATGGACTCATTACCAATGATGCTTGGTGTCTAGTATTGTATGCAAATTCTACCATGTGTAGGTAATCCTCCCACTTGGTTGGATTGCCCATGAAATACATCCTCAACATGTCTTCAGGAACTTGATTCACCCTCTCAATTTGACCATCTATTTGAGGATGATATGCTGTACTGAAATTTAGTTGAGTCCCCAACTCTTGAAATAAACCTTCCCAAATATTGGATGTGGACTTTGCATCTCAATCTGAGATTATTGCTTTGGATAACCCATGCAATCTAAATATCTCTTTCATGAAAATATTTGCTATGTCACTTGTTTTATAAGTGGATTTGACTTGAATAAAATGAGTTGCCTTTGATAGCTTGTCCACCACAACCATGATCGAATCGTGTTTCCTTGCTATCATTGACAAACTTGTTATAAAATCCATAGAAATTACTTCCCATTTCCATTCCGGAATGGGCAAAGGCTACAATAGTCTTGCTAGATGTTGATGCTCCGCCTTGACTTGTTGGCATTTTTGACATCGAGTAATGTATTTTGCTACATTCTTTTTCATCCCATTCCAAAATTATTGTTTTCCTGCTGATGTTATTGTCTTTTGATATCATGGATTTGTAGAATATGGCATTTGATGAATTTCATCGATCACCATCTTCTTCAAATCTATACAATTTGGAATATATAACCTACCTTCATAAACAAGAAAATCATCTTCCCCAAGCTAATATCTTTTCACACTTTTCATCTAAATTTCCATGCCGCAATTTCTGTTTTACTTGAAGGTAAGTTTCATCACTATTTTGGGCTTCAAGAAATATTGTTCTCAAATCTTATTTCCATATATTCAAGGTTGCTATATGAAATTTTATGCTAAGAGTGTCTGCAAATTTATTCTCTTTTCCTTTCACATATTTGATTTCAAAATCAAACTCACAAAAAAATTTCAGCCATCTAGCTTGCCTGGAATTTAAATTTGGTTGATCAAACAAATCTTTTAAGCTCATTGATCTATCCTAAGCTCGAATCTTCTTCGCAACAAATAATGTCTCCACATCTTGAGGGCATGTACTATGGATGCGCTCTAAATCATGAATTGCATAATTCTTTTCATGCTCTTTTAATTTCCCAGACTCATAACAAATAAAAAATCCTTCTTGCATAAGCACTCCACCTAATCCTTCAATGGAAACATCCGTGCATACTACAAAATCTTTCTTTGGATCTGCAACCTTTAAAACAGGGGCACTAGTAAGTAAATTTTTCAATTCCTGAAATCTCTCTTCACATATTTTAGACCATACAAATTTTACATTCTTTCTTTGCAGAGATGTAATTGGATGAGCGATCTTGGAGAATCCCTCAATGAACCTTCTATAATATCCTGCAAGACCCATAAAAGATCTAAAATTTGTAGCATTCTTTGGAGTAGACCAATTCATTATGGCTTCAATCGTTTTCGGATCCACTGCATCTCCTTCTGAAATAATATGACCCAAATACTGTACCCTTTTTTGATAGAATTCACACTTGCTAAGCTTTGCATATAATTTGTGTTCTCTAAGAACTTGCAATACAATTGTTAAGTGTCCCTCATGCTCTTCTCCACTCTTTGAGTAAACATGGATGTCATCCAAGAACACTAACACAAACCTATCTAAATAATTGTCGAAGATGCTACTCATGAGACACGTGAATGTGACAGGTGCATTGGTAAGACCAATTGGAACCACGATGAGCTCATAATGGCCATAACTTGTCCAGAAAGTTGTCTTGTGAATGTATTCTTCCTTTATTCTCACTTGATGATAACTAGATCTCAAGTCAATCTTTGAAAACACTTTGGCTCCCTTCATTTGATAAAAAAAATCATCAATTCTAGGCAGTGGGTATTTATTTGTCTGTCCCTTTATTTAGCTTCATGTAATCAATACATAGCCTTAAAGTCCCACCTTTCTTTTTGACAACTAACACTGGTGCTCCCCAAGGGGACACGCTTGGCCTAATATATTTCTTGTCCATTAATTCTTGTATCTACATTTTTAACTCTACCAATTATGGTGTACTCATTCTATAAGGATCTTTATAAATTAGGGCTGCTCTTGGAACAAGATTGATTGTAAAATTAATGTCCCTTTTTGGTGGCATTCTAGGAACTTCATTTGGAAACACATCTTTGAACTCTTGCAACAACTGATAATCCTCTATCTTTGGACCTTTGTCTTCTAATGAATTTGGTATATGGACTACATATAGGTAACAACCTTTCTTGTAGAATTTTCCCAACTGCATGGCTGAAATCTGCCTTACTGAATCTTGCTTGGGAATCTCTCTCACCGCTCTCGGCCTTCCCTCTTCATTAATGCACTCAAGGACCTTTTCATAGTGGTCTATCTTGGCTCTATGTTTTTTCATCCAATCAATACCAATAATAAAATCATAAGATCCCAATGGTAGGACATTCAAGTTTACTTTTGTGAGGAGTCCATTCAACTCTATAGGGAACTCCATCACTACTTCACTGAATTTCCCTTTTGTTCCTGTGGCTAATTGAACTAGCCAAGACTTAGCATGTTTCATTTTTATGAGAGAAAAAATTTGAGCCACCTTTGGAGTAACATAACTATGAGTATATCTTGGATCAATCAAAACATAAATAGATTGCTTAGCAATCTTACCTTCAACTTCCACTACTGTTGATTGATGGTTTGCTTGATGGTTATCCAACACTGCGTAAATTTTGGGAGTTGTTGCCATATTCTCCACTGTAGATGCTTCTTCTAAGTTATGCAAGCTTTGATATTTCTCTCTTCAATGTGTACAATCCTTAAACATGTGGTTTTCTCCACATCCCAACATTGAAGTGTTCCTTTCACTCCTTTTTCTACTACCATTGCAGGTTTAATTCCACTTCGCTCTTGTTGGCCTTGTTGAAAATTTCTTGGATGATTTCTAAATGGAGGTTTGAATCCACTTCTCCCTTGGTCAAATCTTCCTTTTGGACCCTTCCATATTGAATGAACTTCTGATTTTCCTTTACATTTCTCATAAAAATGCATTGTCATTCTAATGGCTTCATCCAGAGTTGGTGGATTAACAAACTCAATCCTATCCCTAAAATTTTGGGGCAGACTTCCAAGGAATCCTTGAATTTTAATCCTTTCATCTCTGATGTAATCTACGTAACTCAACAATTCCAAAAACTTATGGACATGTTCTTCCATAGACTTTTGTCCCAATTTTAGTTCATTAAACTCCTTCCTCTTGTTATCATAATACCTAGCAAAAATGTATTTTTCCTTGAAATACTTATTAAATCACTTCCAGCTAATCGTTATCTCCTTGATCCCTTTTACTTGCATGGGATACTCCCACGAAATCGAAGCTCAGGCATTAAGATTGTAAATAGCAATTATGGCCTTTTCATTTCTTGTGTAATCATGGATTCGAAAATATTTCTTCATCCCAAGAAGCCATGCCTCTGCTTCCTGACCTATCTTACTTTCTCCATCAAATGTGGGTGGTCTCGCCTTCCTGAATTCTCCTTGCAGAAGCCTTTTAAAATTTATTCTTCTTTCAAATCTACTAGAAACATGCTTTAGGCTGCTTCGAGAACCTTGAGAATCACACGACATGCTAGAAGAGGATGTTTACAAAGATTCCTTATGTGATTTGTTCAAAGAAACATTTCTTGGACTTGGAGTCCTCTTTCTAGTGCGACTCCTAAAGAAAATTTCAGCACTTCTTCTTTCTTGACCAATATTGCTTGGATTAGATCGAAGATGAGATCGCTTGTACATATCAGTGAGACTCTGGAGGATAGTTGCATTAATTTGGTTCTACTCTTCTTGAGCTTTGATCAATCTCTCATTGAAACTCGTCATTGTTTCAACCAAATTTTGGGGATTTATTTGCTCTCTCCTCCCATTGGATTCCATATCAACATTTGCCTCTTGCATATTTTATTCTAAGACATCCTCATCATTTTCATAGGGGTCCTGAGCATCATTTATGGTTACCATTTTCCCTTTGGAGACTCTTTCCATTCTACTTGCTGCCCTCTGCTACAACTGTTCAAACATTGTCAATTGCAAGCACTGTGCATCATAGAGATATTTATTAGACACATTAGTAAAATATGCAATGACACATAAAAATTATATTCTTTAATATAATTAGTCACATGGAATAATTCACAGGGTTCTTGAATCATCATTTGTTTTGTTCCATTTATGGATTTCTGGAAACTACCATTATTGACATTTTTTGTCAAATAAAGGTTATAGGCACTTTTATATTCTGATCTCTGAGAAAACTAAATTCCTCATCTAGATTCTGACTATGTACCCACAACTTATCTTTGTGGTACCCCCGCGGATGCATGTCGACGACCGACCAATGATATTCGCACATACATACGTTGTGCTGCTTGCAGAATGTCTAGGTCATCCACCTGCATGCCTTCCAACATGGATGGTCCATGTCATACCCCTCTTTCCCACATGGCATGGATGGGGTCCACCTCAATTTTTCCCAATTTTCCATTTTCAAGAGTAGTAATGACTCCCTAAGAGATAAATTTGGGGAAGGCTAATGTTGGAGCCGTTTCCAATTAAAATACAACACGTGGCTATGAGGTATCTCCCCAATGGATTCCCAATTGCCATTATCCAGCGAGCAAGTCAAGGGTGCACTGTGAAGCATAACCATTGATCATGATTTCTTCTCTCTGCTAATAAATCTGTAGGATCAAAATCTCCCCAACTTCCTCAATTCAATCTGCTGCTTTTTTCGAAAGCATACATATTAAATTCAACGGATTCAGAAGGGCACCATCTATAAATTTACATCCATGATTTCTAACCAAGACATGATCATCACTTCTTGTGCAACTCAAGTGTTCTTCCCATAAGTGTGGATTCTGGCTCAAACAGCCCCAGTGTTGCAACCACTCGCTCTGATACCACTATGTCACGTTTCCACACATCAATCTGACCAGCAATGGGGACATGAACGAATTGCGAGATTTTATAAATTTCTCCCCACGACCATATTTTGAAATTCATAAACATTTAAAATGCGTGTGTAGATTCATAAATATAAACACAATGGAAATAAATTGATCACACACGCAACATGGAAATACCAACATATTCATCATAGGAATACTAATAATGAACATCCATGCACATTTAACACAACAGTAAATTAAAAAATAAACACTTAACTTTTAATTGAAGTCATCCAAGCAACTGGCTATGGAAGACAAACGTTCCAACCAAACATGGGCACTCTATCCAGCACTTTATCTCTCTTCTGAGCTTCCACCCCCGAGCTGGGATATGTATCCACTAAGAATCAACTACACAGGCTCACTCATAGCCATAGAAACATATTCTCATGCCAAGCGAGTGCACAACTAGGTCTATCAAGCATATAGAGAGGAAATGAAGGTGGATGCTAAGCCAATGAGCTCAACCATAGAGGTATATGAATCTCAATTGGTCTCATCCAACCTTGTCACCCATAATACCTACCACACCCAACACAAGGAAGGTCCCCTTCTCTACTACATAGTCCCTTAGGCACCCCTTTATTCCAGTGTTATTCTAGGAATTGTTTACACTTTAAAACATGGCTTCTTCTTAGGTTGTGATTTCTGCAATTTCGCTTGTTGGGAATGCATAACTTACTATGAATTGGTGTCTGGATGAAAGACAATGGCATGGGAATAATGGGAAACAAATTCCCATGAAGGAAATTGACTTCTGGGTTCCAAAAACTGATCCCATACTCAGCCATACAAATTTCGTAGTCATCCCATGCTCCATTAAATTCATGAGATGATTTCTCAGCTACCTTCTTACAATATAAATAAATATCAACATGGAACTCCACTCAGGTAGTTGCTTACCATTTATGGCATAAGGGGTTCTCAAGATGACACTTGGAAACAAAGGATTGGATCCCACACACCCCTCCCCTCTCCCTAGTAGATAAACACAACCCTCCTAATTTTAGTTTCCTCCATATCCAACTCTTAGACATTTTATTTGTATTATAAATATTTACATGTTGTTACATTTTTTGATGGTCGACTGGCACATGTCCACAATATTGAAAATACTTACCTTTACACATTGGGAAATCACTGGCGGGGCCTTGGCCTTGAGCTGCGCTCTAGAAAGATACATCGCACATTTACAATATTTATATATCAAGCCAATAATTCCAAGGCTCAAAATGGGGACACTACATCTGATTCTTAGAAGTCTTAATGTTATCAAGAATGACTTCCACATTGCAATATGATATTGATAAATTTATGTCATTTGTTACATATCAATACTAAAGAGGTGTATAATCTCATTTTGAATAATGTTGTGTTTAAAATGTTATAATTTCTATGCAATATTCTGGCTCAATACTTTGGATTTTGATCTTAATTTTCTTGCTCAACTATTAAAGAATATAAGTATGCTAATTATTGAAACTTATATGGTAACAAGGATGACTTTTACATTGCTATAGGATATTAATAAGGGTGCATATATTTTCATATTATTTGTTATATATCAATAATATATTCTCATTTTGAATGATGTTTTCTGCTCATAATACTATAATTTTTAATAAATATACTAGCTAAACACTTTGAGTTCCAACCTTAGTTGTCTTGCTCAATCATTACAAAGTATAAGTTTGCTCATTATTGAAACTTATATGTAAACTTCATTGAAATTTATATGTAAACTTTCTTGAATTGTATGTAAACTTAGCTTATGGGTTTTTTCATGAAAAAATATTTGTAAATTTCCACTTTCCTAAAATTATTCTCCCATATTATATAAGATATATTTTTTTCTAAAATTCAAAAAAAACAACAACTAAATAAAATATTTTAAAATTCAAATATTTTGTAAAAGTATTTCCAAACATTTTATTATCATCATTTTAAGAATTAGTATGTTTCACTAAGGTTTTTAAATATGAATATAAATATGAACCCTTGAAATTTTATTGCTTAAGGCACACACTAGTCATCCTCTAGCTCATAGATAGGTATATCTTCAACCTAGGAGTATTGGAATATGTCATGGTATCAATTGACTCATGAGAATACCCAAAAAGACGTCATGGTTTTGCAAACCAAATAAAAACATAATGGGTAGCCTCTCATCTTATGTAGTCCATGGTTAGACACGGTTGTTGCAGATATAGGATGCAAAGTGGATATATAACCATCACCAATAGCCAATCAAAGAAAACACTTACACTTTATCCCCTTGCAAAAGCTTTCGTTGATACATAAATATCTCATTGGATAAGACAAGAAAAAGTGAAGAAATATTTTATATCACCATATGTCGAGACAATGCTTTGGCACTAAAAGCAATAGATAAGGATTTGGTTCTCTCAAATTACATGCAAAAATTTGTACCTTAGCTCTCTCCAAATTCAAGAATATAATGGTAAAGAGGATGAAGAAAATGATATACATCATACATGCTATAAAGATTTTTTTACCAGTGAAATAGATTAATAATTAGTTACAATAATATAAATATCTTTAACATAACTTTGAAAATCAATAGCCAATTGAATCTCTTCCTAGAACAACAATTGTTAATCATTTTTAGGACCTTTAACAGAACTTTGAAAATTAATAGCCAATTGAATCTCTTCCTAGAACAACAATTGTTAATCATTCTTAGGGAACGTAATTTTCCCTTTGCTTGGGGTTACAAACATTTGCTTGGGGTTACAAACACATATAGGAATTTATCTCGAAATCTATAAATATTATATACACATGAAGGATGAATTTTTATTTATTAGAAAACCTCAAAGAAGAATAAACCCTAAAAAAATTTTGTAAGTATTTACAGAGATTTGAACTTGTAACTTACCATTTACAATTTTTCATCTCAATTACTCATTACAAATTTCTCTACTCCGAGGGAATAATAAACCCTAAATTAAAAGAAATAATAAAAAATAAATTACAAAACCTTTTAGATGCAAATTTCATCTACCCTATATTACATAGTGGATAGGTGTCTCCATCGATCATTACTCCTAAGAAGGAGGCATGTGGAGAGTATGCGTATATTACCATGAATCAATAAAGCTACTAGAAAGGATCATCCCCTTTACCTTTCATTAACAAAGTGCTAAATACTTTTTCTGGTAAAATGTACTCCTTTTTGGATGGGTTTGGTGGGTACAATGAAATAAAATTTATTTTAGAGGAAAAAGATAAGGAAATTTTTACCCTCCTTTAGCTAAATCTTTTCTTATATAGTAATTTCATGTGGATTATGGAATGCTCATGTTACTTTCCAAATATATTTTTTAGTATTTTCTCAAATTTAATGCAAGCTAATGTAGAAATATGCAAAGATGACATCACTACCTATAGAAATGCATTCTAGGAACCTTAATTAATATGGAAAATCTCTTAAAAATGTGCCAATAAATTAACTTATGTTTTAATAATGAAAATTTCTTCATGGTCATGAATGAGGGTATAGTTGTAAGGCATCACATTTCTCTTGAAGGTGTTGGGGTAGCACCTCCTTTTTTTACTTTATTATTAAACAATTTAGGGCCCTCGCACGAAGTTGAGGGACCTTTTAGATGCAATCATGCTTTCAAAAAATTAGCTAAATTTTAGTTAAAGGAAAACATGTGCATGTTTCTTTGAACTAGGCATGGGTGGGCCCAAGCTTGCCATGTCACTTAACACATAGGATAGGAAATCATATCGCACGAGCGTTATGAATTCAATAATGCGCGAGCGTTGTAGAAATACATAACACGCAAGCATTGTAGAAATACATAACATGCGAGCGTTATGTATCACTATAACACTCAAGCGTTATTGTAATACATAAAGCTCATGTGTTTTGGTTAATATATTAAAATCCAAAAAATAGGCCACTTCGGCGTCCACTATTCATTGACCGAATTAACAAAAAACGCTCGAGCAATCAGAGCTTCCAACGTGCACGTGGAGAAGTGGAGGGAGGGTGAATTCGAAGAGCAAGGATGGTGAATTGGAAGAGCAAGGATGGTGAACTGGAAGAGTAGGCATCCAAATATTCATTGTTGTCTCATTTCCTCAATAAAAATATAAATTTTTATATTGCCATAAATTAAAAATCCATGTAAATGAAAATTTGAAAACTAAAAATTTTCAAAATTGTTATTTAACATATGGCAATTCCTCCATACTATCAATCCCCTTAATGAATTTTGCATCCACCTAATCAATAAGGGATTTGAATCCCAACACCAACTTTTCCTCAATATTTTTTCCACATCTATTGCAAATTGGAAAAGAAAAGGCATCCACCATTTGGCTAGGAGGAGTAATTATGGACTATAACCTAGTATTTCTTTCTAGACTTGACTCAACCAAACCCTACATTTTTTTTCCCACACATTCTTTTACCCTAAAAATGTCCAACCAATGCTTGTGAAGCCAACCCAATGGCATGATGTATTTTACATCATCCCCCAAAATCCAAGGGAATAGATTCCCCTCCTTTGCAGACACACCACTTACTTTGTTGCTAAGATGAACTACCACCTCTTTTTTGACCTCCTTCAGTACTAAGACACCCAATCGATGGATTTGGGTCTTCATACCTAGCAACCGATAAGAGATTTACTTCATGGAACAAGCGTAGATCAACCCTTAAATTCAAAATCTTGCCCCTTATTAATGATGCAGAGGACTTCACCACCAAATCTTCCTCATCATACACTAGATTCTGAGCAAGGAAAGGGCCACGAACATGAAATGAATTAGATGCAAAGGAGATATTTCTGAAGGTAGATGATGACAAATAACATATTCTCCAATATCTCGGCTCTAGAAAGGTGTACATAAAGTGCTTTTAAGGCCCCCAATTGTCTCGATCCTTTAGTATTAATTAAATTAGGAGCTATTTGCCATCGATCATTAATCGATTTAAATGTAGTTGATCCTCACCTTCCACTTTGGTTTACATGTAGTTGTTATTATAGTATATTGAGATGATATTTATGTTTGTAATGTATTTGTTCTTGCACAAAGTTTTTACATTTTTCATTTTTGAGAGATGTCATTATAGCACATCTATATGTTTCTAATGATTGGTTATTTTATTTTTTTATTGCAGTGACGACCATGGATGCACCTTCAGACATCCAAAGAGAAATTGAGAGTCTCAGAGACATTCGAGCCTCAATAACAATTGTTGATGATAGGCACCGTATGCTTGCAGCCAATTGGATGCAATGATAGAGACCTTTAGTAGTTCAAATGGTGCACTACAAGATATTGTGACATACAGAGAGAGAAAGAGGAAAGAATATGCTGATGGAATTAGTTACAAGGAAGTTCAGAAGTTGCAGATAACGAAACAACATATATTTTCCCTTTTTAGAGATCCACGTATAGGTGAAATCTCGAATGTAAACAAAAGGCATATTTCTATCGAGTGGTGCACATATAAACCATTCATAGATAATTGGATGGACCGATGGTACATGGTATTTGATGTACCACCACATAAGAACAAGGAAATGCCGTTATATTTTCTTAGAAATATGTACGCATTTTTTTTGGGGGAAGCATGTTAATTATTTTGATATATTGGAGTACGAGGGAGTTGGGATGGGTATGCATCAACAACGTCCCATTGTGAGGCACATAGATACCAATCTCCCAGTAGCTCCACCTCGCAGGCAGCTACCTAGGCCAAATGTGCCGCATGCACATAAGTTGGTCCCACAGATGCAGGAGTCATTCCTACTGTTGGAACATGAAGTTTTTCTCCATAGCATGTATCTTCAAGGTACGTACTAGGAAGGGCCATCAGATCCACCATCTATGGGTGGAGTAGAGCCACCACCTCCCGGTGGGGTAGAGACACAACCTTCTAGTGGTTGAGGAGCATCTAGTAGTGGCACTAGACATGCATGTCATGAGCACATATGAGAGCCCCACCCATGTACAGTATGCGGACATCGTTGCTTTGGTCCTGTCTAGACAGATGTTAGCTTTACTGGGTATTTTATACACGTATGTAAATGGTTAACGATTTAGTGTTGTTTGTCAATTATTTTTCCTTACTATACACATATATAGATTGCTAATATTCTTAATGATTTTAAAACTTGTAGTTGCTACAAGAAGAGGATGAGGGGAAAGACTTTTCCACTGATGATTCTCAGGATAGTCCAGAGGCTCATGCACCATAACCATCTGATGTAAAAGATGTTGTCATGCCTTCAGCGACGACAGCGCACACTAAGGTAACTATTTCAATATGACATTATTTTAATACATGTTAGTTTGTTATCACATGTTACTTAATTAATGCTACACGATCTAATATTTACAATTTTCTAACGTGTAGGTTGTAGATCCCCCTCAGAGGGAAATGATTTCATCTAGTGAGCTCCCCCCTGGTGGGAAGACAAGTGATAGCATGCCCATAGAGGATCAACGAGTGGCAGGACATTTCTTAGAATTGATTGAAGTATACCGTACATCGGCATGTATTTCATCATTTCCAATTTGTTAATACATGCTATTTCATTGACCAATGCATTTCTAACTATGTTAGTAATTGGTGATTGTAGCCACCACCTTCTATATTTAGGAAATAGTCAGCACTTGCCTCTCCTCGTAGTCCAAATGTGCAGAAGGGACAAGTGTATAAGAGAGGCTCCACTCCTATAAAGTGTGTGGATGTCCTCTATAGAAGACACACAAGAGATCCATCTATGCCTCACCTAACAATGGCCATTGATGCTGTAGTTAGTGCTGCATCTTTAATAGCAACAAGTCATACAAAGGTAACTATTTCAACAATTACAATGCATAGTATTTAACCATGTTACTATATTGTTCATTCATGCGTGCATAACTATTTCCCCATTTGGTGATTGTATTCATTAGCGGAAGCAATGCCCGATCCCTCCGCTCAATCCATTATTGTGACCGATTATCCTCTTGTGGTGAGATGTTCATTAATGACAAAGTCATTTTATTCAATTTACGCAAACATGTTGATCAATGTTGAATTAATTGAGATATGATCTTTTATTTGCAGAGCACAATTATAGAGAGGCCTTCCATGAGCACACCGCATGCATCTATACCCCGACTGGATTTGGTGAGTGTTTGTCATAAATAGTTTGGTTAGACTCCAGAGATGTAGAGCGATCCTAAGGAGATGGTTGATAGAGGAAAGTCGGGGAAAAACAAGCAAAAGATTGATTTTTGATGTCTCGTAGTCTTGTATATATGTATTCTAACATACATGTACATTGTTGTACTTAGGGATACATGTACATTGACAAGCCATTTAAGGGCCGGTTACTTTTCTATAGTTTGTATTACAAACATTCGGCTATCACTGCATGATACAATATATTTCATATTTTCTCTTGAGTTTCCACTTTTTCTTGTGATGATTTATCTCTTCCACAAATTGATAAATTATGCTATTGAAATTTATATAATTACATTTTAAGCAATATTTATTCTCTTACATTTATTGCATTGATCAAGTAACATCTCATTTTTTGTGTTTTGAAAACATTATCTTAATGGAACAAACTAATAATATCTTTCAACAGTTCAATGAAATCAATACATGCATGCTATTTTTATATCTAATTTAAAATTGTGGTTTTTGTCAACTCCAAGGGTTCATACCCATTGATCAGGATTATGGTTGCAAGGAAAATAGGTTGCAAGGAAAAAAAAATTAACAAAATAATTCAAAATATGTTTGAATAACCTCTGTCATGTAAAACATGCTACACATATCATCAATGTAAGCCTATGACATTTTCACAAACTAAGAGGAGCCTAATAGATGCTACACATTTCATTAATGCTACCGTATTTCATCAAAGGATACGTACATGAGCATCTATGAAGTTTGGTTGAAGTGTTCCTACTCTAGCATGCTAAAAACAATGGCAAAGTATCAAGTACAATGGAAAGGAATGCATCAACTAAAGTGTAATAAAATTCATTCGGCCTTCATGTACATATGGTCAAACATACAACAAATATACCCTAGTTTGTTCCAATATGCTAACCAATAGCTAGTCATGAATTCATTCTCATAAAATCATTGAAGATATAAACCCTATCCTTACTAAAGAATAGTATGTAAGACCCTAGTTTGTGCTTTACCTCTTTCATATGTCCATTTTCCACTTGTCATAATTCTAATTCATGTTTAAATGTACATCCTTTCGATATTTAGAGTCCTGAACATGCCTCTAACCATGAGTCATTGCAAAAAATATCTCAGTGGTGAAGCATGGCTCTAAATATGTTGAATGCGCATAAAAAAATGTGTAATGCAAAAGTAATCATACAGAATCCATGTAAAATGAAATACCTAACTAGTTTAATGATCTTCCTTGATAATGTTGTTTTGATGAAGGAAAATAATATGTTCATGGTCCTATGTTTGTAAAAAGGATGGATTATCCTCATATGAAAATGTATTTAAAATTGAATGTACTTGATTGATAGAAATGATGATATAATGGTTGTTCATTATGATTTGGAAAGTATTCCCCCATAACTTGATGGAAAAGGTTCATGATGACTTTGATATAACAAAGCTAGCAAGGATAAGAAGGATATCATCGATGAAACATTGCCTCCATTTTTTATTTGGAACTTTGAATTCTTAAAAATGACATTAATTACTCAAAATGCAAATATAGTGGAACACTAAGGAGATGTTAAATGGCGTGGCACACTAAGGAAATAGAAATATACCAAGGGTGCAGTGTGGTAGGTTTGATTTCCACTCTTTGAATTTCTAGTTCTAGAATCAAAATCAAAATTTTGCAAAGTTGACCCCTATGTGCAAACGTTGCATAGTACCTTATTGATGAAAACCCTAGTTTCCAAAATGGACCTAAAAGATGACACGAGCCATGGGACCAGAGGAGAGGGGAACCCCTAGCAGTATCCTGATGTCCTCAATCCAACAGAGTCAAAGGTTTGTCGATCTAAGCCACGATCATCATTCTATGGCTCATTCCAACTCGCATCCCAAAGGCCTCCAAGGACACTTGTTGGATACCTACTAAGGGCATAGAATTCCAATCGTGCAATAAAACTGAGTTCTGGGAAGTTCTGCAAGTGTGTCTAGGAATTTTCCAGTTGGGAACACTATCCATAAGTCCTCGTTCGATGATTTTGCAAAGTTGACCCCTATGTGGCAAAATTGCACAGTCCCTTACTAAGGAAAACCCTAGTTTCCAAAAAGGACCTAAAAGATGACACCTGAGCCATGGGACAAGAGGAGAAGGGAACCCTTAGTACTATCCTGATGTCCTGAATCCAACAAAGTCAATTTTTTTTTTATCTGAGCCTCGTTCATCATTCTATGGCTTGTTCCAACTCGCATCCCAAAGGCCTTCAAGGACACCTGTTGGATACCTACCGGGAGCATAGAATTCCAACCGTGCAAGAAAAACGAGTTCCAAGAAGTCCTGCAATTGTGTCTAGGAAGGTTTCAATTGGGAACACTAGCCATAAGTTACCGGTCGATGATTTTTCAAAGTTGACCCCTATGTGCAAAAATTGCACAGTCCCTTGCTGAGGAAAACCGTAGTTTCCAAAATCGACCTAAAAGATGACACCTTAGCCATGGGGCCGGAGTAGAGGGGCACCCCTAGCACTATCCTGATGCCTTGAATCCAACGGAGTTGACGATTTTTCGATCCAATCCACAATCATTATTCTATGGATCGTTCCAACTCACATCCCAAAGGATTTCAGGGACCCCTGTTGGATACCTACCGGGGCATAGAATTCCAACCGTGCAACAAAATCGAGTTCCAGGAAGTTCTGCAAGTGTGTCTAGGAAAGTTACTGCTGGGAACACTATCCATAAGTTCCCGGTTGATGATTTTTCAAAGTTGACTCCTATGTGCAAAAATTGCACAGTCTCTTACTGAGTAAAACCCTAATTTCGAAAATGGACCTAAAAGATGACACTTGAGCCATGGGACCAGAAGAGAGGGGCACCCCTAGCACTATCCCGATGTTTTGAATCCAACAAAGTCAATTATTTGTCGATCCGAGCCACTGTAATAACTCTATGGTTCGTTCCAACTCACATCCCAAAGGCCTTCAGGGACACGTGTTGGATATTTACCGGGGGCATAGAATTCCAACCGTGCAACAAAATCGGGTTCCGGGAAGTCCTGCAAGTGTGTATAGGAAGGTTCCAACTAGAAACACTAGCCATAAGTCCTCGGTCGATGAGTTTGCAAAGTTGACCCCTATGTGTAAAAATTGCACAATCCCTTACTGAGCGAAACCCTAGTTTCCAAAATGAACATAAATGGTGACACCTGAGCCATGAGACCAGAGGAGAGGGGAACCCCTAGCACTATCCTGATGTCTTGAATCCAACGGATTCAACGGTTTGTCGATCTAAGCCACAGTCATCATTATATGGATCATTCCAAATCGCATCCCAAAGGCCTTCAGGGACACTTGTTGGATACCTACCGGGAGCATAGAATTCCAACTGTGCAACAAAACCAGGTTCCGGGAATTCCTACAAGTGTGTCTAGGAAGGTTCCACCTGTAAACGCTATCCATATGTCCCTGATCAATGATTTTTCAAAGTTGACCCCTATGTGCAAAAATTGCACAGTCTAAGCAAAGCCCTAGTTTCCAAAATGGACCTAAAATATGACACCTAAGCCATAGGACTGGAGGAGAGGGGCACCCCTAGAACTATCCCGATGTCTTGAATCCAACAGATTTGATGGTTTTTTAATTTGATCCACGGTCATCATTCTATGGCTCATTCCAACTCACATCCCAAAGGCCTTCAGGGACACCTACTCGATACCTACCGCGGGCATATAATTCCAAGCGTGCAACAAAACCGGGTTCCAGTAAGTCCTGCAAGTGTGTCTAGGAGGGTTCCAGCTGGGAACACTAGCCATAAGTCCCTGGTCGATGATTTTGAAAATTTGACCCCTATGTGCAAAACTTGCATAGTCCCTTATTGAGCAAAACCCTAGTTTAAAAAATGGACCTAAAAGATGACACCTGAGCCATGGGATCGGAGGAGAGGGGCACCCCTAGCACTAGCCCGATGTCCTGAATCCAACATATTTGACGGTTTGTCGATCTGATCCACGATCATCATTCTATGGATCGTTCCAACTCCCATCCCAAAGGCCTTCAGGGACACCTGTTGGATACCTATTGGGGACATAGAATTCCAAGCGTGCAACAAAACCGGGAACGCTAGTCCTACAAGTGTGTCTAGGAATATTCTAGTTGGGAACGCTATTCATAAGTCCACGGTCGATGATTTTTCAAAGTTAACCCCTATGTGCAAAAATTGCACAATCCCTAATCTGAAAATGGACAATCCTTGATTAACTTCACAAATTCTTAATTAACATTTAGAAATCGGCTAAGAAAAGACTTCACGATTTCTTAATTAACATTCATAATTCATGCAAAAATTAGGTTTGATAAAGGAGTTCTCCAAATCTTGGCTACGTCTCTGGATCCATTCCAACTGGAACTAGGATCGCTTTATTGCCTTCTTCAATAAAAGATGGAACCTTCACGTCAATTTACAACAGCTTCTTCAAAGCCATGTCAACGAATCGTCTCCATACAAAAGACAATAACTGGAATTCGTTCGTGGCATATCAATCTTCCCACAAAGTTTCTCCAAGAAAAAGAAATTACATCCAGAGTTTCACGACACAAGTGTTCATTTCTCTTCAAGAATTCGAGACTCTCGACTTCTTTAGCTCTCTGTTAAGTTTTACACAGAGCTCTTCAAGTTTTCTTCACCAAAACCTGCTCTTTTACCATCAAACGTATTGGTTTATATAGGCTCTACAAAGCCAACCAATCTCAATTTGGATTTACAAATCAAAACAATCTTGGATTCAATCCTATCCAAAAATGCGATATTCATTTACTTTATATAAATATTGAATCATTCGATGGTTTTTCCATCGTAACCAACCACCATTTCAGCACCCAGCAATTACCATATCTGCCAATCCGATAGATCATAACTTTCGCAGGTTCGATATATTATAGCATTTGGAAATTACTATACCTTCCGTAAGCTCGATATACACGAACCAAGGTGAAAGATAGGCTATGACTGAAAAATCAAAATTATTGTGGAACATCATACCATGGTGAGACGATCCCTGCGATTTCAAAGGCGTAAGATCCATCACATTTACCTCTTGGGAGTTACGTTGATACACATGCTCAACCTTCGCCGATCCATATAATAATCCATATGCAGATATGAATGATACGTTTCGCCTATACCGTGTTCATGAGATTTTAGGATTTGAACAAATCCAATTTTGAAGCATTGTATACCAACTGTCCGACGAATGAGACGTGAATCTTACAACGCTGAGTTTTCTTTCTGATTGGATTGTGCTCCATTGTCGCGGCTCTGAGGTGAAATGTAATCCTCTTTTACTCACGACCACGATCTTCGTGCTTTCCGTTTGAATGATGTCTCTCTTCATTGAACGTGAAGATGCATCCCACCGCCTTTGCTTTCTACGTTGTGAGTAATGTTAACACATCACCAGCTTGGGGTCCCTTTAAACATCAAATCTTCTCCATGAAGAGTATGCATGTACAATCCACAACAATAATTGCACCTAACTTCTTCGGGCCTCATAGAAAACCCACATATTGTCTCTAATACAGGAAAGCATCATTAACAAAGAAAGGAACTTCGGCTGCTCCTTAAATGGAAATTCACCTTTGTACAATATCAACAATTAAAACAGGTGAACCAACAATCTTCTCGTTCAAATGATTCATGTATTCTTTGAACAATTCACCAACAACCTACAACATGATCTTTTATACCACCATATTGAACATCAAATGGTTAAAGAAAACAATAAACCATATGCAAGTGAAAACCGAACAATCTTGGTTTTCGAGCTTGATGTTCAATGATCCTCCTGGATCAGTCCCTTACTGAGCAAGACCCTAGTTTCCAAAATGGGCCTAAAATATGACACCTAAACCATGGGACCGGAGGAGAGGGTCACCCCTAGCACTATCCCAATGTCCTGAATCCAATGTCGTCGATGGTTTGTCAATCCGAGCCATGGTAATCATTCTATCGCTCGTTCCAACTCGCATCCCAAAGGCATTCAGGGACACCTATTGGATACCTACCGAGGGCATAGAAATCCAACCGTGCAACAAAACAGGGTTCTAGGAAGTCCCACAAGTGTGTCTAGGAAGGCTCGAGCTGGTAACACTAGCCACAAGTACCCAGTCAATGATTTTGCAAAGTTGACCCCTATCTGCAAAAATTGCATAGTCCCTTACTGAGGAAAATCCTAGTTTTCAAAATGGACCTAAAATATGACACCTGGGCCATGGGATCGGAGGAGAGGGGCACCCATAGCACTATCCCGATGTCCTAAATCCAACGGAGTCGACAGTTTGTCAATCCAAGCAAATACCACCATTCTATGGACTGTTTAAACTCACACCCCAAAGGATTTTAGGGACACCTACAGATGGGTATATAGGAGAAAATCCAACAAAATAATAAAGATGACTATACTCATAATTTTAAAGGGTAATTGTTACCATCCATTCGAGTTCCCATTGATTTCAAAGGGATATTAAAATTGATGTCATTATTATTTTTAGATTATTTTTTAACCTAAAATCAAGTTATTCCTTCTTAATGCCTTTTAAACTAACGATTAACTGTGATTCAAAAATAAAAATAATTTAGGGTACATATGGTGCAAATACGAAGTAGTGAGGATTATCGAGGATTTTTGTAAGAAGCATTCCTAGTTGGTTCCTGTAGACTCCATATTAGGGTTTTTTCTAGTTTTTAGTGGGGTAGATGGGTTTCACGAAAACATATCATTCTAGCATATGGAAGGGTTCCATGGGCTGGTTGTTGTGATTCTTCAAAAAATAGATGAAGGAAGTGTGTTAACTAATGAGACTGGTTGATTAAAATGTTTTTTGATGACAACATTAAGATGGATGAATTGTTTTTTGATGGAGACATTAAAATGGATAAAGTGGTTATGGAATATCATGCACTGATGATTCATTACCATGGTAGGAAGCTTGGTGAGAGTTCACGTGTTCAACTAAAATGGGGTATTTCCACACAAGTTAAACACCAAATAAGAAATCCCTCACATAACCAAATCACATATCGATTCACTAATGCATGGTGAAGGTCCAATTTGGGAAACAATGACAATGGATAATTGATATTAGCGATTGGTCAACAATTGTTAGTGGCTACAAACTAGGGTTTCTAGGATTTTGAACACAAAGTAGGCTATAGGCTACAAATTAGGGTTTTTGAGGTTTATAATTCAAATTAGGGTTTAGGATACAAAATAGGGTTTCTAGGCTAGGGTTTTACAATACAAATTATGGTTTCTTGGACTAGGTTTTTTGGCATGGTTTAGGTTTCTATTGTTATGGATTAGGTTGTTAAGGTTATGTTTGTGTTTCTAGGGTAGACTAGATTTCTAAGGCTATATTAGGTTTCTATGTTTGTGGTTTGGGTTTATAGTTTTGTAAATTAGGTATCTAATGGTTATATTTGTGTGGATGATGGATGAGATTCTTATGGTGAAAAATGGGATGGTGATGGTGTGTCATGTCCCAAATTTGGCATTGGGTCACAATGGCCCTATTCATTAGAGTTTGTCAAATTGATGCTAAAGGTCAAATAACTGCCAAGGAGGAAAATTACTAGTTTCCTAGGTTTGGGGTGGAAGCTTTGGGATTTGGAATAATGAGGATAATAAATGATGTTGGAACATGAGGATGGCATAAATATTTAATAAAGGATATAAATAAATATATACAAGTGAAAATCAAAGTGGCATTTGATCATGAAGACACATGGACGAAGTGGGACCCACACAAGCTAGAATTTATGTGCCACATGGCATCCTCTTCTTGCAATTTCGAATCCATGGGAAGCCTAATGTTCTTGGGATGAGTTATAAGGTCAATAATACTTGGCATGAGTCAATGAGGTTGAAATATAGAGGAAGAGTAACTCCCATGGAAGAGGAAGAGGCAATTTGGATCTAGTGAGACACTTGGGCAAGATTCCCTAGCTCTATGACAACAATGATGAAGATGCTATGACACCTATGACACAAATCAGACCTGAAGGCTGACATATGACATATATGACATGTCAGGGATAAAAATATATTCCAAGAGGGCGCTCAAGAGTGTTAGGGAAGCTAAGATGCTTCCACATGTGATTTGGTGGAAGTGGGAGACCAGGAATTGTTGTACACGTGGCATTCTTTGGAATTTCTTCCCAACTTGAGTTGGAATGAGTCTCTTGGAAGGAATTCGACCCATGGAGGACATTATAACTTTATAAATGTCAATAAAATAGAATGAAACCAGATTTTGATCATTTGTAGAATTTGCAATTGCATTTGTGAAGAGGGAGAGCTAGTGGATGACTAGTTTCTTGCCTTAGCCAATTTCGAGGGTGAAAGATTCCCATCCAAGTTGGTAATTGGAAAGGTCATTCAGACCTTCCATTTGGAGCTTTAATGGAGTCTTTATTTTCATTTGTAAGCTATAGGGAAGCTCATGGTTTCTTCTATTGCAGCTCACTCCTTCAACCATTTTCAGTTTTGATGGCATATTCTTGATCATTGAGGGAGGGCATTTTTGGTGAGATATTGTACTCTTTGGGGGAGCTTATAATGACCCATTTCTTTTTTAATATGAATTAAATACTCTTTTCTTCATCTCCAAAAATTTTTAGGTCGAAATTCCAATTAGAAATGCGTAAATCTCATTTTTAATGAAAGAACAGTGCCATTTCCCCACTACCTTGTTGTGAACCAATGTACTGCTGATGATTTTGAATGAATGGATGATTCGCTGATACATTTATGATTAATATACTTCCATGGATGTATTTTAAAAGTTTCACTTACTGTACTTGAGCATTTGAAGTATTTTTACTCAGTTTAATTGCATTGGGAGAAGAAATAGTGTCATTTCCCCAAGGGTCGAATGGGTGATTTTTGCAGCTGAGTGGGAGAGGGTTGGAACATATATAATAATCAATTAATGGTGAAAATGAGACCTTAATAACATCCTTAATACATTCCCTATCTCTTTTCATAAATTTGAGTGGGTTTGGAGGCATTTGGGAAGCCATTTTCAATACTTATCCCAGGGGGATTTGAACCCTAAATTACTAGTAAAATTGCATACTTGGTCCAGAATCTTAAAAGAGTTTTCAGAGGTATTTTGGGTGCCCTATATCATCCCTGAACATCATATTCAAGTCCTAATATCATTCATACACCTTACTTGAATATTTGAAGGCATTTGGAGTCAATTTGAGACCTAGAGACCAATACTAGTCAAAGGGAATTACTAGTAAAATTCCCTACATTGGCCTGAATTGAAAGAGGATTTGAAGAAGTATTTTAAGGGTCCAAAAGTATCCCTAAAACACATAGTTATGTTCTAACATCATCAATATACCTTCTCAGAAGACTTGGGAGCAATTGGAGCAATTTGGGGACCTAGTGCTCAAAACTAGTCAAAGGTCTAACTAGGGAAAAAAGTGAAAATTTGTCATTTTAATAAAATTCCTAACAAGGGATATTACAGTGGTATCAGAGCATGGTCCTTGCACCTGTGGATTAGGTACATACATTCAAGAATAATTGGCAGCCATGTATTACTATTATGATGAATCCTACGAGTACAATACTTATGAGGAATATGTAGATGTTTATGAGCAATATGAAGCAAAATGTGAATGGTACGAGGAAGAGGTGCCATCATGCAACACTTCTTACAATTTCAAGAGAAATGAAGATTATTCTTGTGACTTTAAATATGATGAATATGAGTGTGTCACACCAACCAAGGATAATTCTATGAGTGAGTTCCAAATATGGAGAGCAACATTTAAAACCTTGCCCCAACAATATCAAAAATATCAAGAATATGTTGCTTCGAGAAAAAATACACAAAATGCCATGTCTTTTGAGTACTATGCTAAACATGTTTTTGAAAATAAGCCCAAAAATCAATATGTGGATTTAGTAAAGAAAGGTTTATGCCCTTCTTGTAAAGAACCTTGGAGTGAGTATCATATATGTGTGCATGAAATTATGTCCCACTTGAGGAGAGCTTTTGGGAATTCTTCAAAAAGAGATTCCAAAGATATTGATCATAAGGAAAACAAGGGGAAAAATGCATCATCTTGCTTGAAGGATAAAAATGAAGAGACATCACAAGAGCATGAAGAAGATTCTATTGAAAATATGGAAGATCATTTCGAGACACCTTCTAGCTTAGACATGAACCAAAGAGCATCTACTGATGGATGCTTAAACTATGAAGGAGTACCTACTGATGGGTGCTCACACCTCTATGTTGGTGACATAGATATCACTTTTGAAAGTGTTGCTGCAAGCCCAAGTTACATAAGCATGATAATGTAGACCTTGTGGCAGTTGAAGAAGAACCAAGATCAACTTCCACGTCACCACTTGAGCTTCATGAAGTTGGTCCAAGTAAAAATGAAGAAGATGAGGAGGTTCATTTGCAAGAGCCTCATTTTCTTGAAGGGTCCTTAAAGATGAATGAAAATAAGATCTAGAGTCCCTCAACATTCTCCATGACACTCAAGCATTGGTGTCAAATTCTTGTTGGAGAGCTACTTCATTGGAGGAAACATCATTCCTTGAAGACATGGAGAAGATTCAAAGAGAAATGTGCCACATCAAAGGTAATTTCATGTCTTTGATTTTTGATAGAAACCATTTGTTTGAGCTTATTGAATTGTTACATGATTCATACTTGAAGAATAATGAGGATATTCATAATCTCACAATTCAAAATGAGCAACTTCTTGAAAAGTGGCAAGATACTTGTTTTTCCTCCTATGTTTCAGATTGTCAAATGGTAGATTGTTTGGAGGATTCTCATGACATGGTGGATCATGAGAAATGTGAAAATTTGAATGTGCTTAATGTGTTTGAAGATGAAATTGAAGAGATCCAAACACTTGATGTGGTGGAAGAGGAACTTGAATTGTCTCTTGATGAAGGTTATTCAATTTTTAAAGAAGAGCATGATTCTTCTACATTGGAACCAATCTATGACAAAGGTTTCACACTTTTGAAGGATATACATGATACTACCCACATGGATCCTTTCCATGATGAAACTTCTGCACTTTTTGATCCTTTGGGTGAGTTAGTTCATTCTCCTACATCCTACAATTCCATGTTTTGCAGCATTAGTCTCAATGAAGTATGGGTGAAAGGGTTCTTTTTGATGGTGCCACATGAGGAGTATGGAACTCCTAGATTTACCTTTTATGATGACATGGTTGTAGCACATTCTTATTCACATTTACAACAGCATCATTTGTCACTTTATGATGATGCACATCTACATGGATGCACCTATGATATGCATTTGAGTCACTTGAAAACTTATGGTTTTTCTTGCTCAACACTTGGTTCATTTGATGTTAGAGGAACTTCATCCAACACTTGGGTGAATAGATTTATAATGGGAGAACATTTTTGTTGGAAGCCACATACTTTGTTACATCTTTAGGATTCTCACATTCATGGATGTATGGGTGAGAATTATTTGAGTCCTTTGAAGTCTCCTTGTTTTTTATGCTCATTATTTGCTTCATATTTTAGTGGAGACTATACATTCACTTCTTGGATGAAGGAATACATGGCTAAATATTTTGATGCATATCACATCCATTTGGAGAAACATTATAGGACATGGGATCTTCACCTATGTCATTGGAGCATATTTGATGGGTCACTTGAAGATTGTATGCACTTGGAAAATGGTCGTATACATGCTTGGAGGTATAAGCACTTTCATGACTCTTTGATGAAGCATCTCCTTGATGTACATTTTCATTATGTTGTTATGTACTTTGATGATATATATTTTGTACTCATGATGTTTGGAAGAATGCATACAAGAAAATGGAATCCAGGAATCCTCTTATCTGATGGTATGGGTTGGAGAGGATTCTTAATTGTTGGGGTGCAATACAAGCAATGGGACCCTGAGATCATTTTTGTCTCATTGGTTTCAATTTTTTAGGGAAACAAGCAGTATGGGAGATGGATTCCCCACTTAATAAAGTGATTTTTATCATATTCGTGTAGTAACAAGCATGGTGGTTCCTCTCTAAAATCTTCATGGAAACTCAAAGACTCAAGGTTGGGCAATTCAATGGCAACTTCAAAGAATTATACATAAAACAGGTTCTTCAACACCCATGTATGAAATTGCTTGAGGACAAGCAATATTAGGAAGGGAGGATTTATCATGTCCCAAATTTTTCATTGGGTCACAATGGCCTAAGCAAATTGGCCCTATTCATTAGAGTTTGTCAAATTGATGCTAAAGGTCAAATAATTGCCAAGGAGGAAAATTACTAGTTTCCTAGGTTTGGGGTGGAAGCTTTGGGATTTGGAATAATGGGGATAATAAACGATGTTGGAACATTAGGATGGAATAAATATTTAATAAAAGAGATAAATAAATATGTACAAGTGAAAATCAAAGTGGCATTTGATCATGAAGACACATGGAGGAAGTGGGACCCACACAAGCTAGAATTTATGTGCCACATGGCATCCTCTTCTTGCAATTTCGAATCCATGGGGCCTAATGTTCTTGGGATGAGTTATAAGGTCAATAATACTTGGAATGAGTCAATGAGGTCGAAATATAGAGGAAGAGTAACTCCCATGGAAGAGGAAGAGGCAACTTGGAGCTAGTGAGACACTTGGGCTAGATTCCCTAGCTCTATGACAACAATGATGAAGATGCTATGACACCTATGACACAAATCAGACCTGAAGGCTGACATATGACATATATGACATGTCAGGGCTAAAAATAGACTCCAGGAGGGCTCTCAAGGGTGTTAGGGCAGCTAATATGCTTCCACATGTGATTTGGTGGAAGTGGGAGACTAGGAATTGTTGTATAAGTGGGGTTCTTTGGAATCTCTTCCCAAATTGAGTTGCAATGAGTCTCTTGGAAGGAATTCGACCCATGGAGGACATTAGAAATTTATAAATGTCAATAACAAAGAATGAAACCAGCTTTTGATCATTTGTAGAATTTGCAATTGCATTTGTGAAGAGGAAGAGCTAGTGGAGGACTAGTTTCTTTCCTTAGCCAATTTCGAGGATGAAAGATTCCCATCCAAGTTGGTAGTTGGAAAGGCCATTTAGACCTTTCATTTGGAGCTTTAATGGAGTCTTTATTTGAAGGTGTAAGCTACAGGGCAGCTCATGGTTTCTTCTATTGCAGCTCACTCCTACAACCATTTCCAGTTTTGATGGCATATTATTGATCCTTGAGGGAGGGAGTTTTTGGTGAGATATTGTAATATTTGGGGGAGATTCTAATTCCCCATTTATTTTTTAATATGAATTAAATACTCTGTTCTTCATTTCCAAAATGTTTCAGGTCGAAATTCCAAGTAGAAATGTGTAAATCTCATTTTTAATGAAAGAACAGTGCCATTTCCCCACTACCTTATTGTGAACCAATGTACTGCTAATGATTTCAAATGAATGGATGATTTGTATAATATCATTCATACACCTTCCTTGAAGATTTGAAGGCATTTGGAGTCAATTTGAGACCTAGAGACCAATACTAGTTAAAGGGAATTATTAGTAAAATTCTCTACATTGGCCAGAATTGAAAGAGGATTTGCAGAAGTATTTTAAAGGTCCAAAATCATCCCTGAAACACATATTTATGTTTGAAAATCATCCATATACATTATCAGAAGATTTGGGAGCAATTGGAGCAATTTGGGGACCTGGTGCTCAAAACTAGTCAAAGGTCTAACTAGGGAAAAAAGTGAAAAATTGCCATTTTAATAAAATTCCTAACAATGGATATTACATGGTGACAACATGGGTAGGAAGACCACGATGGTGATGTTCATGGTGGCATGGTGATGGTGACAACGACCATGGGGATAGTGATAATGAGCATGGAGATGGTGATGGTGATAGTGAGCATGAAAATGGGCATGAGGATGCAGATATTATGGTTTACTTAGATAGGAGAAAAAAACAAAGAAAACAAATCCATTACGAAAAATTGTGCAATTTATCAAGTTGTACCAAGTCTATGAAATTTAATCTATCAATATATCAATGTCTGGCTAGGATTTCTAGGCCCGTTTGAACTCTAGAGAAAATGAGTTCGACCTCTATGATTGAATGGGGAGGATGGCCCTACTGAAATAGATGTATTGCAACTAACGACATGTCCTTTCAATGCACAATTTCCATTTCGTGCCTCCAATTGCATTTAGGTCAAGTGTCTCAAGGAGAGATGGAAAATTCATCCTTGGTCATAATAACCAAACCAATCAACAAAATTGAATGTTGTAATTTTTGGAAAGTGTGTTTGGGAGAGACCAACATGAGCACATTTTCCATAAACTCTCATGCAAACTTTTTATGAATTTTAACTTTTAATGCAAAATTTTCTTTTCCTCTTAATGAGAAAAACTCTAGTTGGATATGGGTTCCAATAAGATGTTTTTTACTCCACAAACTCATTCCTTTGCCATGATCATGGAAGCGAAAAAATAGACTTAGTTTCTTGACCATGCTTAGAAGAGAGAACCAAAAACCTTAGGCCCTAAAGATAACTTCTTACTCTCAACCTTCATGAATGTGTCATTGGACCTCCACATAGGACAATGAATGCATTGTGGGTCGTTAGCCATCATCAAGTGATGAAACAAGTGATTTGTTACCATATTAAATTTTCTAAAGCTTAAGGGCATTGGAAAATTCCTTTAACTAGAAAATGAGAGCTTTGTAGGGGGTATTTAACATCTAACTGTGATACAAGTGCCATTAGTAGGTTTTGTGCACTATAAATAAGTGTTGAGAAATAAACATGGCTGGGGGGACAGTGGATTTAATTCAAAACTTAACATTCCTGAGCTCAAAAAACATGACACAATCCCTATCCAAGGAGTATTTGGAATTCAAGTTGAATATGGACACCATGATCAAGTCTTGGGTGTCTTGGATAAGTCACAAGTCCTTAACTCTACTTTGGGGAGGGAAACAAGAGCATCAAGTATTAAAACTTCCTTCTCATTTGAAAGAACCATTTATGAGTCCCCAAAGTACCACATTAAACTTATATAGGTTAATAATCACCTCCAAGGATGTTATTGCCACCATGACTAGGTTATTTGTGAACCAAGAATGGGTCTTGAGGTGTACCAAGTGCAAGTAAGGAAAACACAGGGCACATTCCCTAAGTGACACTTCTTAGGCTCAATCCCCATGAAATATATCTAGAATCCACAAAAAATTCTCATTCTCAGGGATTCTTTAATGGGTATTAGGTCTTCAGTAGCATGGTTGGGTCTTGAGCCCTTTACAATAGTTGAGATGGAAACAATAGCCTCTCATGCTAAACCTTGCTTCTTAAGATCAAGCACCATGTACGATCCCTTGAACCACATGTGTATGTTAATTATCACTTGCAAGGGTGATATGAGTACCATGACTACATTACTTGTGAACCAAGAGTGGGTCTCTAGGTCTACCAAGGTTAAGGGAGGACAACGAGGGTTTTGTTTCCTAAATACTATTTGTAGCACAATGGTTTAGATACAAGTGGATGCACATGCATATATGAATTTCTTTTCGCATGCATATATTAGGATTAGGTGCTATTGTTTTTTTGGCATGCATATATATTAGGATTATGACTAGCTTTTTTGCCATGGTTTCTAGGTTTCTATTGTTATAAGTTTCTAAGGTTATATTTGTGTTTCTAGGGTAGACTAGATTTCTAAGGCTAGATTAGGTTTCTATGTTTGTGGTTTGGGTTTCTAGGTTTGTAAATTAGGTATCTAATAGTTATACTTGTGTGGATGATGGATGAGAATATTATGGTGAAAAGGGGGATAGTGATGGTGACAAAATGGGTAGGAAGATCACGATAGTGATGTTCATGGTGGCATGGTGATGGCGACAATGACCATGGAGATGGTGATGGTGATAGTGATCATGAAAATGGGCATGAGGATGCAGATATTATGGCTTACTTAGATGGGAGAAAAAAATAAAGAAAACAAATCCATTACGAAACTTGTGCAATTTATCAAGTTGTACCAAGTCTATGCAATTTATCAATCTATCAAGCTATCAATGTCTGGCTGCAATAGTCAAAATATTAATGTCAATACTCAATGAGACCACGAAAAAAAATCATAGCATACATGTACACCACATATCTATAACATAATACACACTAAAACATGCAAACCACATACCAGATTACCTACCTATGGTCATTCGACTAGACCATGAGGATCACCTCGAATACCAAGGGCTTCCTTTAACCTCTCATGCTCGGAGTAAGGCAATAAGTATCGTTGCTTTGATGAGTTCTTCCTTGGAATTATTTGTAGTTGGAGGTTTGTTCCAATAACTAAGTTTGTATAATGCTATACAATCTCACCTGGTCTATAATCTTCATAAGTATGCCCTTTTCTATTTGTTGAGTGGGAAACTTGGTTCAAATATTCTCCTTTTATAACCATCGACCCAATCGAAAAATCATTGGCCTTATAGGACCGTAATGGGACATTTAGGGTTTGATTCCCCTCTAGGCAACACGCCATACAATAGTCGGTGCGCCATGCATTGTGTCTCGGGGAAACCACTACGTATATGTGCCTTGGAGAAAATATAGTGCCAACATTTCAGTCAACTAATTAGACAGAACTAGTTGTTAAAAATATGAAAATATTAATCAAACCTGGTTGTACGAGATCTGATATGTGGTCATAGTCTGGTAAAATACTTGATTGGTCCTCCTCCAACTGAGATAATTCTGTAGCTATCAGTCGACCAATGGGGAGTGATACACGGTCCTAGCTATCAATCCAATCTGTGGATTCGCATTCATCCCATTCACCACTACTGCATGGAGAACAAAAACATGAGAGTTTCCTTGTCCACATTTCAAGTATAGAATTGTTCGACATTATAACTGAATGAAATGCATGAGTTCCTTGGATGGAATTGCACTCACATAATTGTGATCGATCTACATCCACCACCTCCCAAAAATATCTATGCACATGTGATTTCCTAGTTGAGTGATCTTCATGCCTTCTTGCTCCCCCCCCCATGACTGAAGCACACCATTCAACGATGGTTTTTTCATCTCAAATGAGTGATACATTTGTGAACTTCATTTCTTGCCTGCGTAATGCAGTCTTGATGCACACACCTGCTCCATCATGTTCACCTTTTCCGTGTCCGGTCTCAAAATAGTTCCAAATATGTGGCACCTTGTGCCTTTTGTGGAGCATACAGAACCATTGGAAGACACAGACATTTTTGAATTTCCCTGCACAACCGTCAAACCAAATCCAATGTTGTTCCATCTGTATATTGTTATCCTTCAAGTGATTGTAGAACATTTGAAAGCTCGGTTGTACAAAATCCAAGTCGTGACACCTGTCATCATTTATGTAGAAGTGATACTCCTTCAATATAACCCTGTTGTCTTCAGTACTATCTTCCCCATGTCTATAGGTGATATGGACCATCATGTTGACCTGGTCTGAGTGATAGTGTTGACTCTGAATCTCATTTTGAAGTTGAAGAGTGTAGTTTTCCGTAGAATCAACCACTAACGGGATAGTCCTAATAGGAAATGTATCCATGCATGTTCTAAACTGCTCATCTTGCCAACGAGCCACATGTACATGCTTTACATATTGTTGTGTCTTTTGAAAGAATTCCTCCATGAAGTTGCAAACCCATACCTGGTAGATCAACAATAAATACATATATCAATAGATTGTTACATATGAAATTGTAATCTGAAGAAAAAATAGTATTCAACAACTCATTACCAACCTGAGAAGTGACCAATTGTATTTTTTTTCTTTCGTTCCCTCCATCAATATCATACGTGACATATTTGAATGAGTGCAAGTTCACCTCCTACCTCCCAATTTCATGCTCATCGGTGACATGTATGCATTTTTCCAGTAATTCCAATCCACCACACCCTGGGCATGTCCCATCTATGCAAGTTTTTTGATAAACTGTGCAATCGTTTGGCCTGCTACACAAAATGCTATGAATAAAGTCTCTAGATGACATCGGTGGTAATGTAGTTGAGCATTCCTACACATGAGTGTTATGCAATACACGAAAAATATATGTATAATAATAGTAACCATACTCAATGTGGTATCGACAACAACATGTGTTACGAATTGTGTTTATTTTAAGATACCATGATATGCATTTTTCAAAGGATCTTTGGCCCAAGTTAAGTTCATTATGTTCATTCCTAAATCTATCATATAATTCTGTTTGTGTCATATCAAGAAAATGTTTAATGTGTGATTCACGATCCTTTGAATCCCTTCTCAATTTTAATACATATTTTTGGTTGGAGGAAGGTCTAGTGTTGTCATGCCAAAAATCTTGCACTAATCCCTTTACCGCATCAATGACATTCATATCAGAGTGTGGCAACCTAAAATGAAGGCTCAAACATCTGTTTGACCGGTTTCAAGTTGTTCTCTTCTAACACAATACCTATGAAGTGTCTTCACATTCAAATTAATAATTTTGGAGGTAGGTTTATGAAAACTAAGTGCCCTAGTGTTTTTGTTCACGATTGATTGTGACAACACAAGGCGAGTTGCATTGCGATCCTTTGAGCGAGATTTCTTTCCAATTGTACTAAATGCATCTACTAAATTTTTAACAATATGAGAACTTGGTTCTAACTTTTTGGTCATATGTATCCTTAACATTCTTCTAACAAAAGTCATATATTTAGATTTTAACAATGATAAAAATAATTTGCACTTGTCCCGATCACATTTAGAGTAAAAATTTTACCAAGTATTTGTCTAGTTTGATAAGCAATAGCACGTTTAGACAACATACCTTCAAGTGAACTAATGAGAGTTTCATCAACCTATATATGTTTCAGAGTACTTTGGCGTGTAGTTGCTAATGGAGGTAAGGGTGTTGGAACTGGAGCATGTACAACATCAACAAAACACTCTGACGTTTCAATATGAGCCTCTTGTGTTTCATTCTCTTGTTGGTAGTTGGACGTGGGAAATTGTAATTTCTCTTGGACGGTCTCCATAACATTTGCTACTTTCATTTTAAATCTTTCATTCAATGCCTCCCTAACTTCTTTGCTTGTATAACCACAACCCAACAAGTCATTCGCTACCATAGTTTGAGGTTGACTTGATGTGGGAATTGAAACATCCCCCGATGAGCACCTACGTTTTACTTCTTGACTAGTTCCATGGGGTGATTTTTCATCAAATGTTGTTGAAATTGAGGGCACCTCTAGTGAATTTTTCCTAGTGGATGGGTAGGAACAACCATGGCATCATCTACGGTTGGAATTGGATGAGTTTCCATGGAATGTCTTCGATTCCACATGTCCAATCTTTTATTTTCTCTAACTTCTTCCATGGTTTCTAGAGGCTTCTCTTTCCTTGCCGATTTCCTTGTTTGATTGCGTGAATTCCCCATGACCACAATGAGCAATACTAAGAAAATATATTCTAGAGGTGTGCTCAACTATTCAAATATCCAAATTCTTTCTCAATTGTGAATATAGGTTCTTCAATCTTGCTCAATTGTGAATATAGATACTTCCCCAATTATGAATATAGATTCCGCAAGCTTGCTCAAATGTGAAAGTAACTTCTACCTCAATTGTGAATATAGAAAATTCTTCATTTGTGAATATAGGTTCTTCAAGCTTGCTCAATAGTGAATGTAGATTCTTCTTCAATTATGTTCATATAGATTCCTCAAGCTTGCTTGAAATTATGAATGTAGAATCCTCTTAAAGCTTGAAATTGTGAATGTAGAATCCTTTTGAAGCATGCTAATTGTGAATGTAGAATCCTCTTGAAGCTTGCTAATTATGAATGTAGAATCCTCAATTCCCAATGCTAACTATAGAATCATCTTCAATCTTGTTGATTGTGAACATAGAGTATCAATTTTTTTGCAGCGCTGTTGGGGAGACAAAACAAAAAATTCAGGTATGAAATAGGCAGAGTATTCTGCTGAATTTTTGCAAAGAAAAAACGCTCTAGCGTTATGGATATACAAAACGCGCTAGCATTTCTTAAAACTATAACACGCGCGCGTTTCTTCAATGTTAAAAAATTCCTAGGAAATTAATATGTTTGGTGCACAACTAAATAACATCTAGTGGCCAAAAGCGCACAAGCATTTCTTCATCAAATAACGTGTGAGCGTTTCTTCATCAATAAATGCGCTAGTGTTATGCTAGTCGACACAATTTGCATTTTCATCAAAACCTTATTTAATAGTTTCTTCCCAAGAAAATAAATTTCATTTATTTCCCTAGATCCCTACTTATCTTGAAAGGTTTTGGGCTTCATGTTCTATGGGTTAGGAAGTTAAATAGGGATTTGGTGTTAGGGGCTAAGGGGTCAAGGGGTTTGGGGTCAAGGGGCTTAGGGGTTAAGGGATTTAGCACTCCATGTTTAGGGGGTTAGGTTTTTAGAGGTTAGACATTAAGGGATTAAGTGTTTGTGGATAAACTAGGGCTTCTAAAGGAATTCGGTGTTAAGTGCTTAGAGATAAAGGGGTTTAGGGGTTAGGGGATTTAGGGGTTAAGTGATTGAGGGGACCAATGTTAGGGGGTTAGGGTTCAAGAGTTTAAGCGTTAAGGGCGAAGGGTTTGGGGTCAAGGGGATTAGGGGTTAAGGGATTTAGGGCTCTAAGGTTAGGATGTTAGCGTTGAGTCAATTAAAGGTTAAGTGTCAATGGGTTTAAGTATTAAAGGTTTGGGATTAAGGGCTTAATGGATTTTAGGAGATGAAGGATTGACTTCTAGGGATTTATGGGTTTTTGGATTTAGGGATTATGGGTTAGAGGTTTTAGGGTTATGGGGGTTAACTAGGACTTAGGGGTTAAGCGTATAGAGGTAAACAGATAAAGTAGTTAACATGTTTAAAGATTTAGAGGTTTAAATATTTATAGGTTAGGTCATCATTCTATGGCTCGTTTAAGGG
Source organism: Larix kaempferi (assembly GCA_027924585.1). Taxonomy (NCBI): domain Eukaryota; kingdom Viridiplantae; phylum Streptophyta; class Pinopsida; order Pinales; family Pinaceae; genus Larix; species Larix kaempferi. The sequence continues at coordinate 42,369,607 of BSBM01000361.1, read as the reverse complement.
ATCCCGGTTTAAGGGGTTAGGGTTTTAGAAGTTAGACATTAAGGGCTTAAGTGTTTGTGGATAAAATAGGGCTTAAGTATTGGGTGTTGAGTGCTTAGAGATAAAGGGGTTTATGGGTTAGGTCATCATTCTATTTACATGTTTGGATGAGCATGAAATATATAATTTTGAAAAAAAATCATATCAACATAGAAATCTGAGTTCAAAATTCTAAAAAAATAAATATTTTATCAATAAATACAGATTTAAATCTAATACAATTTTAAAATAATTAAAAAAATTACAATTACATATTAAAACTAAATAAAAAAATAACTCTTTAACATCTATAATTTTTTTTTAATCTCAATTAACTTAATTTTTTATATAAAATATTAAAAGATAGTTGTCTATTACTTTAAGAAAAAATCTACAATTAATAGATTCTTAGCACACTATCCAGAGATACTGTGTTCATAGTAACCAACATCATTGTTTTAAACTTAAAACTAGTTTTCAATAAAAAAAAACCTCTTTTCAAAAACATCTTACAATCATCACTATCGCAATCACAATAGCAGAACAAAATCACAGTCATATCAATCATAAATCAAAACTAGATTTTATCATAAAAAAAACCTACAACCATAAAAAAAAATTAACAAAGGTGCTTTGCTCAAGGGGATCCCAAAGAAAAGTCTATTAAAATATATTATATTATAATTAAGATATAAACATTACATAATCATCAAAATTAAAAATAAAACTCAAACAGACTCAAAATAAAAACTCAAACAATCTCAAAATTGCAAAGACAAACCAACTCTATAACAGAAGTATCCCCATTACAATAGCTCAAACTGAACTTACTAACTGTTTACTAGACATATACTAACCAACCAGTGCTGAATTGTTCACTTAAACATAGTTCAAAACTGAAAAGCTATACACAACTGAAAAGCCATACACAGATTACTAATATTCCACACAAAAAAAACCAATAGAAAGAAAATTTTAAATAACATGATTAGATCCGCTGAAGACCACCCTACCATCATTCCATTCTTCAAAAAGAAAACAACCTTCCTGTAATAAAATGCATCTTTAGATAGGGCATTTGCTAACACATGGTCTTAACATCTATACAAACAGTGTTTTGAAGTAGACATAATAAACCAATTTCAAATAAAATAATGTAGTATTGTTTGAAAACAACTAAACACCATAAAACGATCTAAATAAATAAACAAAACCTTTGATGTCCAATAAATTCAAATGCTCTCAGTAGAAAAAAATATTGAATTCCAATGAAATATATATTCGAAGAATGTTTCTAATATCCTATCAAATCCTTCAACCTATATACGTGAAAATTATTTTTTTTTAACACGGATCTTTGCTTGAGCGGAAGCTCTACTCACTTCTGACAGTTCAAGAAAAATCTCTGTGAATATTTCCCCCACGTCCTCATTTTCATCTTCTGGTATTTGGAATTCCATGGTCTCAAGAGCAGGGGTGCTCTGAAGCAAGCATTCCAAAACAGCAATTTCCTGGTCAAGGTCTGAAACATCGACTTCCCACTTAATATAGTCTTTCATGTCTACGCTCACCATGCGAAGATTAGCTAGTGGGGAAGTAAGGCATGGAGGTACCGGATCTAGACCTATCTCCTGCATTTTATTGCACAGCAAAGCAAAAAATATTATTTCACTGCCTTCATCACAGTTTCCCACAGGAAAAAATAAATCAACTGTTTTACAGGCCGGGAAAGCTGCAGAGGGTTACGCTGGACAGCATTGATACATGCAATGCAAATAATGAGACAGCAAAGGGAAAGTGCGTTCAACATTGATACAAACATTACAGTCAACAAGGCAGAGTTAAGCACTGCAACGAGACTGGAATTGGCTATGTTATCTCCTAACTTCATGTGTGGAATAGAATATGTTTACAAAGAAAGATGCATTGAAATAATAAGGCAACGTTCAACCCAAGTTATTAATAATGATATAAAAAATTCGATCTTACCAGAAGAAACGTGCCTGGGATGTGTACACGCTCAAGATTAGGAAGCCTCTCGAATAAATTGATAAGAGGAACAGTCATCTGCTCTTCCCTTTTAAGCGTAATCATCCAAGTATAGATATCAAGCTCCTTCAATGATTTGAAGCTCCCCAATACCTCAATAAAATTGTCTGCGGACAAGTTGTCTATCTCCTCGCTCTCACGAAGTGAGAACCCAACCAAATTACTTCCACATTCCAGTTTGAGTTGATCGATCCTATTAGAAAGCTTGTGAAACAACAAGCCATTGACTCTTAGATCATTTAGATCTGTCATGTCTGATTTCACTGTTTCAAGTTTCGGGCAGTTCAGAATTAAAGCCTGCACGCAATAATCATATATATGTAAATGTTTAAGGTTGGGGGCACAGATTTCAGGCTCTCGCAGCCCATTGCAGCATAGCAGGGAAAGTTTCTGCAAAAGTGGGCAATGAGAGATAAAGTTAGCTAAACATTCATCGTCTGTAAATACCATTTCCTCTAAGCTGCAAGTAATGAGATGGTTGAACCGCGTAAAATGGGGTGGAGGACGGGAGAGAGAGTAGTTGGTGAGTGTGAGAGTAGTGAGACGAGTGCAAGAGAAAAGGGCAGGCGGTGGGATGTCTTTTTCAGTGGAGAGATGGCACAGACGGAGGTGTTGAACATTCTTCCTCGACACAATCTCCAACCAATTCCATACGCTTTCGCGAGTAAAATGCCATGGATTGACATGGCCACTGTATCCCCACATCTCAATTTTCTTCAAGAGTCGAAAGGCCTCCAGATCTGAGGAGTGCCTGAGCAGAATGTCGGTGATTAGATTCTCCACCCTTGCAATTAAGACTGAATCGACATTTTCATAATCATCCTCCTGATCCAAAAGCATAGAGGGAGAGATAGTGAGTTGGGGGATCTGGGTATACAGGTACCTCCATCTTTTGGAGATAAGAGAGCAGCTGACTGCCTCTTTTATTCTCAGTTTGGACAAGATGAGGCATAACAACTCATCTTGAAGCCTGGAGAATAAATCCTGCATGATGACAGACAGCGCTTCTGCTAAACTGAAACTAAAATGGAAACCCGCATGGATAGGGATAGGAAAGAGAAATGGAAACCCACATGCAAAAAGAACTGGAAAACCAAAAAGCAGCGTAACAGGATATAGCATACATGAATATCCATCTCGAACTCGTCCCCTCTTTAAATATGCAGAAGGGAAGGGGAAGGGGAAGGAATCCAAAGCCTGAGCTGGGTGATTCTTTCTATCCAACGGCTATGGAGCAAGGTCAAAGGTTGATTTTTCTATTTTTCTGTTGGAATTCAATGAAGAAGTCCAAAGCTTGAGCTTGCTTCCCTCTATCTAACCGGCATGGACCAAGGTCAAAGGTTGACTTTCCTCATTTTCCGTTGGAATCCAATAGACAAATTTTATTCAAATCGTGATTTTAAATGTATAAATGAATTCTCTCTATCTAACCAGCATGGAGTAAGGTCAAAGGTTGACTTTCCTCCTTTTTCGTTGGAATCCAATAAACTAAACAAAAATTGTATTATTCAAATCGTGATTTTAAATGTATAAATGAATTCAACTACCTTGAATTCTTATTGTACATTCCAAAAAATCTTCCCAAATTCAGTCTAAATAATGTCTAGAAAAAAACAAAATCATCACTCCCTTTAAACTACTCTTTAGTAAACTTTCTTGAGTAAACTTTTCATTCTGTATAAAGTCATTAAAATAGTTATTGAAAACTGTTTTTTAGTCACACAATGGGGTCACTATTAGATAAGTCATTGTTTGACACATATTATTTTGTATCTTTCCAAGTATTGACCTTGAAATGTTAATGCACCGAGAGGTGCTTTATAGCTCAGTATGATGTTGTAACATTCGTTCCTAACAAAATAATTAAAAAATTCATATCCACTCATAAAATATAAAATTATGGAAAGTATTTTAAAAAATCCATGTTGGCTCATAAAATAAAATATTATGCTATAAATTAAAGACCTAAAACTTAAACCACATCTTTTAAAATGGATCTATGATGGTATAAATTGAGATATACATTGTTGAATGGGTCAATGGTTAAAATGTCATCAATTGATCTTATTTGATATACATTCTTGAATGGGCAAGTGGGTAATTGTCATTAATTGATGTGAATTTCCTAAACAATTTTACAATTGAATTGAAGTTACTAAGAAATTTTAGTGGTAAAACATGCAACAATATGTGGTAAATGATATATAGATTATGATATACAACTCGATAACAAAATACAAAGATTGAACTCGTGGGATATACATTGTTGAATGGGTGAGTGGGTAAATTGTTATTAATTGGCTTTTTTTTTCATTCGAAAAAAAACAACTTTTATTAGATAAAAAGTTGTACCTGAGATACAAATTGGTGAGAGGTCAGTACATACATAAACTTACAAAACATAAAAGGAACCTTCCAGCAAAATACAAAATACAACTAATCCGGAAACTAAGCAACAAGTTTCTACAACTTATCCACTAACGAAAATCTCCCAGCAACTGAACATTAAACATAGTCAAGGTGATAAGACTTTGCAAGAGTGCCATCAAAAAATTTATGGATATGAATAGAACCTCCCATATCCCCCAGGGAAATCTTAGAAAGCTTATCTACCTCGACATTAGACTCTCGATAAATATGGCAGAACGTGATAGCAGAAAAACCATCAATAAGAGTATGCACATGGTTCATCCACCCGTTCAGCAACAAAGAAGAAAGCCCACGTTCACCCTTGGCCCAGGAAATGATAACCTACGAGTCTCCAAAAATATTCAGTCTTGTAAGGCCCAAGGAATGTGCAAAGAACAACAGCCCCCACAATGCTAACAATTCTGCCCTGGTGTTGCTACCCCTGCCAGCGCCCAACTGGATCAAATAATGGGAATGCAGATTAACTTTTAAGACACCTCCAGCTCCACAAATGCCATTCTAGACCGCACCATCAAAATACCCAATCGGTAAGCAGAAATCACTCTCCACATGTTGGACAATCCTTCTCGAAATCGACTTCATAGGAGGTTGGGAAAGATTGACATATCCAACAATGCAAGCACATAGAATGGATATGGGAGTATGAACGTCCCTTAATATGACTCCGTTGTGAGTTTTCCAAAGCTCCCACATAGCCACACATAACAGAGCTGGATCATAAATATGAGCTCCGATCTAATTATGAAAGAACTGTGCAATAGGGAGGCCCGTCCATGGGAAGAGAAACCCCATAGCAGATTGCAACTCAGCCCAAAGCATACAAAAAAAAGTACATTGCACAAATAAATGGTCCACATCTTCCTCCTGCTTCCTACAAAAAACGCACAGCCCAGGTCCCCGAAAACCACGTTTGCACATATTACTCCACGTGAGCACCTTGTTGTTAAGAGCCAGCCAAATGAAGCACCATATCTTTGGGGTACACTTCAATTTTCATATCTTCTCATAACAATGTTGTCCATCATCACCAAAAGCCTCCTCCATCAAGTAAGAGTATGCCATATGCGCAGTCACAGTGCCATCACTAGAGTTAAACCCCCAACACAGAACATCATCCGCTTGAGTAAAGGAAATCCCAGCCTGTATAAGAAGATTGACGAACCTGTCCCAACAGCTATCATGATGTGGTTCCAACACTAAATCCTCGGTTGAATTCCTTCTAGAGATACCATCCACCGGATTCAGACAAGCCTGCTTGAGAACAAATAAATTCCAAGAGTGGAGCACACGGACCAAATCACTATCAGGTCGAAAATTATCTCCAATACTTGCAATGGGATCAAGACCCACAAAAACTTGTGTACCCCTCCTAACATTCCAACATAACCCTGCATTGATCATAGGGAAGGATTTCTTGAAACTACGCCAGATAATGGATCCATGGTTCACCCAATTTCCAGTTTGGAGCTAGAGGGACAATGAAAGTCTACCCATGTATTTAGCTTTGATTACCTGACCCCAAAGACCAGAATCCAGAAAACTTCTCCAACACGACTTGGCAACGAGGGATAAATTAAAACATTTAAGCTCTTTAATGCCCCATCCATTACACATCTTCGGTTGAGCAATCGAATCCCATGATGATAATTTCCATTTGCGATCACCAATAGCACCATTCCATAGAAAATCGGCAAACAGCCTTCTAAGTGCCTTGATGATGTTCATTGGGGAAATATATAGGGATAAACAAAAGACAGGAATGCAATGAAGCACAAAGCACACAAGAGTATGCCTACCTCCCATCGAAAGGTATTTAAAACCCGAACCAGTAATTCTTCTCCTTATTTTCTTAAGAATCCATCCCCTATTAGCAGACCTGAGGCCATTCGGCTTAAGATAATATCCGAGATATTTGAATCCACAACTCAACTCCTTCAGATGATAAGGTAGGATATCACAAATCTAAGAAAACAGAGCAGGCTCAATAAAAAGGTGCAGAAAAGTAGACTTGTGAGGAATGATCTCCAAACCAGCAACATTACAAAAAGACACAGAAATGGCTTTAAAATGCTTCCATTCCCCCAAGGTTCCCATACCAAATAACAACACATCATCTATAGATAGCAGATGAGTGAGATACAAATTTGGAGCTACCTTTATACCTTTGATGAAACCCTTCCTCCTAGCATTAGTAATCAGAATGCTTAAACCTTCAATAACATGAATAAATAGATAAGGTGATAAGGGGCAGCCCTGACACAAACCCTATCCCCACCAAATGAATCAGATGGAAAACCATTCACTAAGACCGAGAAGTTTGTAGTAGATACGTAGGACATAATCCAATTCATTGTTTCCAGAGGGATGCTAATTTGAAGTAAAATGAACCGAAGAAAAGTCCAATCAAGCCTATCATAGGCTTTAACCAGATCCAATTTCATAACCAAGGATGACATATCCTTTTGATTAATGGTATGAAGGCCCTCATGGGCTAACCCCACCGCATCCAGCAATTTCCTATTCCATAAAAATCCAAACTGCTCTTCAGAAATGCCAACAACCAAGTAAGATTTTATCCTTTCTGCAATAACTTTATACAAGAGATTACATAGAGAGATTAGGCAAAAATCTCCAAAGTCCAAGGGCTTGTCCACCTTGGGAATCAGAGTAAGATAGGTTGCATTGAGTGAGGTCGGGACATGTGCTTTAGAACAGGAATCCTCCACTGTAGCTATGATTTCCCTCCCTAGTAAGGGGAAAATGTGTAGATAGAATTCGACGGTCCAGCTGTCTGGACCCGAAGACTTATTGTTCGAGAATAACTTCAACGTACTCAAAACCTCTGCTTTACAAACATGCCTCCCAATAACCAAACCAGCCTCTTCGTCGAACATCCTAGGAAATAATTGAACTATTTTGAGCTGATCCTCCAAATTTCTTGAAGAGTCGAGACCATAAATTCCTTTAAAGTGTCAAACCCCAACATCACATAACTGAGACTGTTCATAAAGAACCTGACCCTGCTCACTAGCCACCTCCCAAACATAATTAATAACTCTACGATGATTGGCATAGTAGTGAAAAAATTTAGTATTAGAATCCCCCACCTTAACCCAAACCGCCCTGCTCTTTTTCTGCCATGTCTCTTCCTGCAAACTCAATAGATGAGACTTTTCCAGGTCCAACTTACGATATCTACATAAAACATCAGGATTAAAAGACGAGGCATCCACCTCAAGAGCTACACACTGCAACTCCCTATCAATCTTAGATAGTCTTCTATTGTTTGCAGTTTTCTTATTCCTTTCCCACGCACAAACCTCCTTCTGAAGATAACCAAGCTTCATTGTTGAAACGTGGAAAGGAGAACCTTCAAAACGACTATCATAGTCAGCCCAGAAAGATTTAACAAAAGCATTGAACTCCTCATCCCCAAGCCAAATGGGGTTGAATTCGAATGGAAATACCCCAACCTTCACCTCAAAATCCAATTGAAGAGAAATAGCCTGATGGTCAGAAAAACCGGTGGAATGTGACCAAGATCGAAACCTACCAACTGAAGAGCAAAGATCTTTTGCCATGAAAAATCAATCGAGACGCTTAGAGATTCCATCCCAACCAGGACGTCTATTCGACAAGGTGGAGACTAAGTTTGGAGGCACAACATCCACAAGGTTGGCCCCATTAAAAAGATCAGTAAAATAATCCATAAGGGGATCCACGGTCCTCCCCGAACCCCAAACCTCCGCCTCCGAAAGAGTCAGATTAAGGTCACCCCCCAAAATGAGGCCTGTTATCACACAACTTGTAGTTGTCCCTGAAGGTTTCCCATCCGTGATGGTAGAGGAGATAGACAACTAAAGAGGTGACCCAAGAGATGCCACGGTTCCCAATGCAAGCTAGGAGTCACGTCAACCAAGGCACTCTTTACTTTAGATCAAGATGAATCAAGACCTAGGGGGAGACCCTATAGCCAATCAAAGGTGATTGGATCAAAGCAAAGGTTTCTAGGGAAGTGTGAAAGATGAGTTACGAAAACCAATGCAAGGTTAGGTGGACCTAGAAGTTTAAGTATGGTTGAAAGAGGCTTAATGGATGATTAGTGTTTCAACCAATGAATGATTTAGGCCACATAATGAGATCAAATGACAAGATCTAGTACCATGAAATACACAAGTGGGGCCCACTTCCTTGGGATATGGAAATGGTCCAAATGGGATCCATAAGGTGAAGTTAAGGGTGCAAATGGTACCAAGGGGTATGCAAAGAGTAGATCTATGGATCTACAATGAAATTAGAGATACCCACATATGGGATCTAACACTTGACACTAATCCCAAGAAATCCGGGTAGTTAAGTCAATTATCAATGTGGATCTTGAAAATCAAAGGGATCCAATGGCTAGATCTCCATAGATCTGAGATTGAAGATGCATCACCAAATTGACCCAAGTGGGGCACGACCCTCAAAATGAGGAATGGGGCCCACAAGATGAAAATCAATGAAGTGAAGCACTAGGGGTAGGTTATCAAGTATGAGGATTATGAATCAAGTGAGATATCACCTACCCATCTCTTGTAAATATCCCCAATAGCTTCCCTCAAGGAGTGTGACCTCCCTCAAGGGGGCTAAAGTGGCTTGGAAAGTGTGTTAAATGAATGCCAATCCACACCAAACTATAGATCCGAATTGCCGTGGATGCTATAGAGGTGGGTTTTCAGTATCTTACCCAAAGCCAAGCTAGATCCAAGTAGATCTAAGAAAAAGTGAAAAATGAGGGTTTTAATCAATTAGGGTTTTTATGATCTAGAATTCATGGATAAGCCAAAGAAGAAGAAGACCATACCTTTGGAGCATACCTAGATGAAGAGATGAATGCTAGTTGAGATGAGGTTTATTTTTTCCAAAGATCAAACGATGAATTTTGAAGCCCTCTTGCCAAATTGTCCTCCTCCAAGCCACACGTGTCTCCCTCTAACCTGTCAAAACCAAGGAGCAAAGCATCAATCAATTTAACATGTTGAAGGTAGATACAAGAAAGAAATAAATGAACAAAGAATAGTTGGTACAAAGACAAAACTGCTCCCTGTTAACTAAAACTTCCTCCTCCAAGCTTGAAGGGTAGGCCTCCCCACCAATTCACACTTGTCCAAAAACGTCTTCTAAACCTGTAAAAAGTATGACAAAATATGCAAGATAGCTACAAGAGATCCTCTAGTGCAATGGACAAAAGCATTTACAATCAAAGCAACCAACATCCACTCCAAGATCCAAGCATGTACTCCAAAAGATAGAATTTTATTCCAAGAGCCAAGAGCCAAATTCTCTAGATGATTTTACAATGAGGGGGTCTCCTCCTTATATAGGATAATAAAGACCAAAACCCTAGACCTCAAAACCACTTTTTGAAATGAGTGGTTGAGATTAAAAGATCGCACAACATAATCAATGGCTAAGATGAATCATAACAACATAACACATGGATCACTCAAAATAATGATGACGTCATAGCTAGAAAGTACTCATGTAGGGTGACTTCATTCTCTAGAGGGGGCAAAAGTACATGGGCCCACCTCATATGACTAGGACATGACAAGTGAAGCTCATGGTGGGGCTAGGAGGCATCAATCCTTGGTAGCTCATACCCATGGCACAATAAAATAATATAATATGTCCAAAAATATACAAATGATCAAATATGTCCTCAAAAACTGTGAGAGACATGCAGTAAAAGGCCTCCTGTGGCCTCTGTGGACCCCACTGACTGATGAAAATAGGATGGAAGATGGGGGTTCACCCTGGAATACCTCTGTGAATACCAACTACCAAAACCTTGCCTCAATTGCCCAAATAGAATTCCTCAGTTACCCTTTTATTCCATTTTTATCCTACCTCGGTAACTGTGAAAGTGCTGAAACTACCTCCTAGGGCATCTGCGCTGTCAAATTGAGCCCACCAGGCTCTCCAGAAGGGGGTTTAAATGGAAATATCAAGTGGTTGGACCACCCCATCCTATTACAACGCCCTAGGTGAACTAGCCTCTCATGGCCCCTGCTGCTTAGGCTAGGAAATCAGCCCCAAATCTGGTCAACAAGTGGAAAACTGCATCTATCACTGTCAGAAGTGATCGGAACTGAATGATAAGTGTCTCATTGGATCCAAAAGACCCAAATCTACTAAGAATGTGTACTCATACACCATGGGTTTCCCTGATGGGCTAGCTGTAGGGTCCACCATATATGGACAGTGCATAATCTAATGATTTGAAGTAATAATAAAACCTGTTGAACTGCATCAATCATTATCTGAATCATATGTCCATCATATAGCATCATCATCAAGAGTATGTGGGATTATACATCATCATCAATAAGCCTTCATGGCCCACATCATCACGGATCCCAAGAAATGACCATAGTCAAACTGGGTTTGACTAGGTCAATATACAACCAAGGATAAATCATATCAATAGACTAATACATATTCCTCTAATCACACTCACAACTTAACTTAAAGTAGAACATCATATAGTGGAATTAATCATGTTAGCATGTTCCATTGTTATTTATATTCACTTGCACAATAGCTTAAATGACAAACTCACCCATAGGACATGGTTAACTGCTAGCTAAGGATGAAGGCTAGGAACAAGGATGGGCAAAGGAGGTGTGTTGGCTCGGTTTTGCAACCAAGCTTAGTGCTATGGGAACCTACTAACTAGTAGTAGCAGTTTCAATAGAAATAAAAACAATAAACTAAATAAACAATACTTTTCATGGATCTAAACAAGAATCTAAGCAAATAATGTAAACATTTCAAAATCAAGAACAAGAAACATAATAAATAATTTTTTGTATTGAAAAGTGGGGGGCAAGCAAGTGCTTGCGATATTACCTTCAATGGTGAAGGTTGATGTTGAGCAACTCCCAAGATGAGTAGCTCCAAACTCCAATAGGTCTCTTTCTCCAAGGTTGCTTTAATGGCTAAAAGTGCTCAGGGGAGATTTCAGCAGCGTAAGGATGAGATAATGGAAGGATGTGAAATGAGGAGCCCCTACCACCTTTTTATAGGTTTTGGTGGTGAGGAATACCATTTGTGGTTTTGTGGAAACCAATGGTATTGACCAACATGGTTTAGGTAATTTTCCCTCCTTTTTCCTTTTTTGAATAAAAATAATATTTTAATTCCCTTTTTAATATTTTTGGGAATTTGGACCCTTTTTGAGGGTTTTTTATGATTTTCTTGGAAAAATAATCTTTTTTAATGGAAAAAGGGGTGTACCAAGGTCTTTTGGTGACCTTTTGTTGGTTTCAGAGGCTCAGATGGTGGAAAAGTGGACAAATGGGTCATGTGAGTAAGGGAGTGAGCTAGTGAGCACTTTTTAGGTGTTAACAGATTGCCCCCTGATGTGTGAGGGCAGGAGCTCATCGTATGGCCGATAGACATCATAGTTCTTTTGTCATTTTTCTGGGTTTTAGGGGAGAGAAGAGACCGTTTGGAGACTGGAGCCACGGCCCTTGGAAGCTGCAAAAACAAAAAATATTACATGGCCTCAATATGAATGAGGTATAATCTCTGATAAAGGACGAGGCGGGCATTCCCATGCTCGTATCAAGGCATATACAAAACAATTAGTCCCAAGAAGGGGGATCTAATACGTGAAGAAATATACTGGTACATCATAATGGTCCAGAGGGGACATGATTGTGGGATATACTCATGATCATGAATGATCGCAATAACTGATACACTGGATCAACTGTGGAACTGCTGAAACTGAAGGTGTCCAACATCTGTAGGGACTCAAAGACTATGAGTCAAATCTGGGAATAAATGTAACTGTATACTCAAGGGAGTATGAAACAGGTGTGAATCTAAATACTGTCGCCATGCGCAGCCCGGATAACTATAGGAAAAGTGTAACTGATATTATCCATAGGAAGACTCTCAAATGTGGAGGAGTCAGGAGGTATCCGGGGTCTTCGATACGAACGAACAGGCCAATACCCTATGCGAGTCTCAACGATGCGATCAAGGTGTTGAAGTCGAGCATGTGAGAAACAACCATTTGGAGAGGCAGTAAGGATTCCTCTCGAAATGATTCGTAGGCACTCATCATAAATGGTAATGAGTCCAAGACACAGGGGCCTCTAGGTCTATCCTCTGGAATAAATGTGGTTGTCGTCGACAGAGGGAGACCAGCAACTAACAAGGCAATGATGTTTCCTTGCTAGGAGCGCGAGGTGTAAACGGAAGTGATGTAGTACTGCTGGTAGGACTGACATACTTGTGGGGATGGGAAATAACTGGGTCAAAAAATGGGTAGACTCAAACTTCCTTTATTCAGAGCATGATGACATGGTTGACCTGGCAGCGTAGGGAACTGACTTGTAGGTGCAGGGATCATTTTTGACTGAATGGTATATATTGACTCTGGGGGGGGAGGACAAGCTGATGGTAGCTGTCGAGGGAGTTTCAGGGTGACATACTGCAGAATACTCTGAACAAAGGCGACCAAAAAATGGGGAAGCTGATATGCGAGTAGGTATGATCTGTCGTGGCGCCAAGAGGCACCCTTCTTCCTTCTTCATAGTTTTAATGAGCTTCAAGAAGGGATAAAAGTGTGCTCTGAAATGGTACGGTCCTGTGGATTTTGTGAGCCCAGGACGGCGCATGCTCATGGTTGCTTTCATGTTTAGAGAGTCTGAAAACAGTAAGTGGACTCTGTTGGTGTTTCTTTTTCGTAAGTTTAGTCTCCGAGGCCCGAAAAAGTATAAAATGATGCGAATGGAGAACTCTTCTAGCCGATGTGACTAGAGTATACCTTTTTCGTAAATAGTCTACAAGGTCCGGAAAAGGGGTAAACTTATACCAGGTAGACGCCCTTTCAGATACGTTTATCGAGCATGAAAGGAAGCAAGATTGCTCGGCGATCTTTTCATTGTTTTAGGAGTCAGAAAAGAGCTTAACAGAAACTCCCTAAGTGCCTTTTTCGTAAAAGGGGTTGCTCGGCCCGAAAAAGGGGTAAAATTATACCGAACAAAAATGGATTGACGAGGGTGAGAAAAGGTCTCAAGCATCGTCATCTGTGCGGAAAACTGGATCCGGTGACATAAGGATTGTCGAAAACGAAGAACGGCCGATGTGGCACGCAAACCGAGGTGACGAGGGGGCGTGGAAAAGATGCCCGGAAATTCTAGAGGTGAGAGCGAGAAATGATCTCTAGCATCATCAAGGGCGCGGAAAACTGAATCCGGCGATATAAGACACATCGAAAACGGAGAACGGCCGATGTGGCACGCAAACCGAGGCGACGAGGGGGCGTGGAAAAAATGCCCGGAAAATCTAAAGGTGAGAGCGAGAAATGGTCTCAAGCATCATCACGAGCGTGGAAAACTGAATCCGGCCATATAAGGCACATCGAAAACGGAGAACGGCCGATGTGGCACGCAAACCGAGGCGACGAGGGGGGCGTGGAAAAAATGCCCGGAAAATCTAAAGGTGAGAGCGAGAAATGATCTCTAGCATCATCAAGGGCGCGGAAATCAGTGCATACTCTAAGGGTGCCTTGCTTTTTGTTGACAGGGACGGGGTTCGACACCCATGTGGTGTACGGAATAGGGTAGATGAAACCTGTTGTTCGAAGTTTCTCGACTTCAGCCTTGACAGCGGGGAGCTTGGCAGGGTGAATAGGTCGCTGTTTCTGACGAACAGGGGGTACTTCCGGCCATGTATCGATGTGGTGTTCAATAATGGCGGGGTCGAGACCAGGCATCTCGGTATAGGACCAGGCGAAGACGTCTCGGAACTCTTGAAAGAGTTTTTTGTATGCCTGGGTTTCTGCTTGATTGCAAGATGCGCCCGGCGAGATGAGCTCAGGTTTCCCTGGTGTTGCGGAAATGTCTATCTGGATAGTGGGGGAAATGTTTGACATGTTTCCTTCTTCAAAGGCATCCGGTGCTGGGATGGGGTCCTTTAGCCAATCGACCTTAGGAGGTATGAAGTCTTTTGACTCGATTGATAGCTGGTTGGATGCGGTGGAGGTAGATGCTTCCGGGAGGAAGTACGAGCGATGATGCATATCATCCCAAGGGTAGTCGGGTGCAGTGAGTGTTTCCAAAATCTGCTCGTCAGTATTGAAGTAGTCAGACCATAAATCAAGGGGTTCTGGTTTGAAGGTTGTCGAAATCATATATATCGTATTGACTTCTTCTGACGAGGATGATGGTGGAGGGTGAATCTCCTCGATGAGGGGAGGAGATATCTCTAAGTCGGCATTGTTTAACTCGTACAACGCTGCTCTATAGTCAGGTAGATCAGGGCAATGGTGAGAGTAGTGGCCGTAAACACTGCATATAGCACAAGGATGGTTAGTGCGCAGTGATTTGTCGCGAGGCTGTAGAGGGGGCTCTAATTTGACTACTGGGATTCCTATGTCATCGTCCAACATCTGTTGGCTCGGTTTTGCAACCAAGCTTAGTGCTATGGGCACCTACTAACTAGTAGTAGCAGTTTCAATAGAAATAAAAACAATAAACTAAATAAACAATACTTTTCATGGATCTAAGCAAGAATCTAAGCAAATAATGTAAACATTTCAAAATCAAGAACAAGAAACATAATAAATAATTTTTTGTATTGAAAAGTGGGGGGCAAGCAAGTGCTTGCGATATTACCTTCAATGGTGAAGGTTGATGTTGAGCAACTCCCAAGATGAGTAGCTCCAAACTCCAATAGGTCTCTTTCTCCAAGGTTGCTTTAATGGCTAAAAGTGCTCAGGGGAGATTTCAGCAGCGTAAGGATGAGATAATGGAAGGATGTGAAATGAGGAGCCCCTACCACCTTTTTATAGGTTTTGGTGGTGAGGAATACCATTTGTGGTTTTGTGGAAACCAATGGTATTGACCAACATGGTTTAGGTAATTTTCCCTCCTTTTTCCTTTTTTGAATAAAAATAATATTTTAATTCCCTTTTTAATATTTTTGGGAATTTGGACCCTTTTTGAGGGTTTTTTATGATTTTCTTGGAAAAATAATCTTTTTTAATGGAAAAAGGGGTGTACCAAGGTCTTTTGGTGACCTTTTGTTGGTTTCAGAGGCTCAGATGGTGGAAAAGTGGACAAATGGGTCATGTGAGTAAGGGAGTGAGCTAGTGAGCACTTTTTAGGTGTTAACAAGGTGACTTGTCTAAACTCAACTAAAAGACATTTTGGACTAGGAGAAAGGGGAAGCTACAAACTCTGTGTTGGACAAATAAAACTCGGGGAATGGCTGTGCCTCACAAATGGGTAAGTTGTTTAGAGAGTGCTTATTCAACTTAGGCATCATGTATACTTTTTACTTTTATAAAAGATGATCCAGTTTCATTAGGATCCATTGATTCCATTTCATGGCCTTTTTGGCCTACATAACCCTTTGGATCTCAGGTGTGTTGATAAGCACAACTAATTGTAGCTTGCATCCAGGGCATGTTTGTACATATATATAAGCTCAGTAATTGTTTAGATATAGAATTTAAGAACCATTGATTTTTGGACCTTTCTTATACTCTTCGAGGAGTATTTTTTTAGTAGTTCATTGCTCTTACCCTTTTTAGTTTCCATGGCGGAATCTACATAAGTTTCCATAAGTAGTACATGAGCTTTAAGTTTTAGCCAACAACATCTCAAGTGACTAGGGGGAGTTTGTGGTAGTGCCAAATATCGGGACAACCGACCAAAATGATTTAGGCCTACAATCCAACTTACCTAAAGCAAGTTTTGTCACCAACTCAGAGCCGAGACACTAAACAAATAGGGATGCGGTCCAAACACAGAGGTAGTAAAAAGAAAGTCCTCAATATCAGAAAGTCAAGTAGGACATGTCGAGGGTTAAGGCCAAATAAGGAAAGTCATGGATGGATGGAGTCAAGTGAAAGTGGAGCCTAAGCTAGCAAACAATGTTGTCAAGAAAGACCATATCTATGCAAGGTAGTAAACTAGTGAGTTTTTTCAAACAACTTAAATGTGTAAGTAAGATGTCCATTTTATAATTCATCATTAAGATAGTCCATTTTAAGTTTACAAAATTTTGCCACTTCATGAATTATATACCAAGCTAATGCTGTGAACATGACTAAAGCAACAAGATAATAACCCACCATCAATGATCAGAAATCCATAGGTCATACAACATCATCGTAAGAATAATCATCATATATCATCTGAAACACTGCTGCAATACATCTCTAGACACTGAATTGAAACTGTATGGAATAAAGGGTCACATCAGTCATCAAATCTGAACTCTCAAGGCTCATCCTTGACACAAGGTATAACATAAGTATGAATAATACACTGCTCTGATCATGAGTGATCTCAAAATATAAACTCATCATAGCCAAGCTTTGAAAAATCCAAGCTCTGGAATGTGCAGATATCTACTAAGCAAGAATAGTAGCCCTGCTACTATGGTGTGATAACAAGGCTCGAGTCAAGTAAGAGACCTTCAGCAGAAACACGATCCCAAAATAAACGACGGTTCAGGTAAGGAGCATAAACATTAAGAAGACGGATCTACCTATAAAAACCCCGCAGGTTACCAACCGAGAGGATACCTATACAAGATTGAAATGACCAGTTAGCAACATCAGGGTTCCAAGCCGTAAGTAATCCCCTCGAAAGACCCAAAGAGTCCACCGCAGATGCCCTCCAACCCGGTTTTAAACATAGGAAAAACTGAAGAGCATTAGCCACCAATAGAATAGTCTTCTGAAGGAGGAGAATGGCAAGTTTGTAGGTGTCAAGAAAAGATTGTAGTGCAACTCGTTTGGACCTGTTGCAAAGGCCATGGATATTAAACGTGGTGATTAACATGGAGGAACGATGTAAGAGGCCTCACATGCTCTAAGGGCCAAATTAAGGGAATATGGGGAACAATCCTAAGAGAGATTTCTATCCAAACCAACATCGAAAGAAGGAGAAAACAATGTGTCAGTGCAAGAAGTAATGGGGTCACCGGTTTGGGCAAGATGCTTCTTTGTACGCCTAGGATTTCGTATCGTAATGTTTCCTC
Source organism: Larix kaempferi (assembly GCA_027924585.1). Taxonomy (NCBI): domain Eukaryota; kingdom Viridiplantae; phylum Streptophyta; class Pinopsida; order Pinales; family Pinaceae; genus Larix; species Larix kaempferi. The sequence continues at coordinate 42,352,057 of BSBM01000361.1, read as the reverse complement.
TCATAATAGAGGAAATAGGCAGAACCCCCACATCTCCTTGATCGTTTGTAGAGAAGATAGGCAAACGATGGATAGAGGACGTGGCTAGACCCGAGCGTTGACAGTCCACCAGGGGATCCCCATCAAAATTCGGTATAGAGGAGGGGGAAAGGACTATCCCTAAAGAATTCACTTTGGAGGAAGGAGGCAAAGAGGGATGAATGACAGTACTGGAACCTCTTTCCCCATCCGTAGTAGGAACCAAAAGAGGGGGCGATGTCCCAAAAGTGAGAGGACAAGAGGGCTCGGAGGAGTGCAGAACGACCAAGGAATCAAAGATTTCCTGCGAAGAAATAAACTTTGCAATGGTGGGAAGCAATTTGTGAAACATACGTAATCCATCACGGGCCGAATCGATGTCCAACAGTAGTTGACACTGAATTAAATCATCTCCACCATCTTGCGAAGGAGAAGCCTTGGAAGCTAGCATCTTCGAAGGAGTCTGTTAGATGCGAGGACAAGTATCCCTAGAGTGACCCAAACCTTTACACTTAAAATAGCGGAATGACATCTTCCGATAATCCAACATCTGGACAAAGGAGCCACCCTCCCAGACAATTTCCAACTCTACTGGGAGATCCTCTTTACAATCAATATCCACCAATATTCTTGTGGAGTTCTGTTCCGACCCTACTAGGGTTTCTTCCTCCAACAAAATTAGCCGACCAATTGTATTTTCCACCTTCGAGAAGCCCTTGAAGTTCTAGCATTGAAGGGGGAAGTCCGGTAAAACAACCCAGAGATGCCGGCGTTTCAAAATCTCCTTCCTAGGGTCAAACACCGAATTCCATCGATCTAAAACCAAAGAACCCATGCCCAAGATCCAATATCGAGACTCCACAGCAATCCTATCCTCTTCAGAAAGGAATAAAAAGATAAACCAACCATTCAAAAGCAATAAAATACGTGGGATATTATTCACAACACCTTTCCACTTGAGACGAACCCAAGACATGATTTTATCCCTGGACGACTTCAAATACTCAAATTTACCAATAAGAGCATGCTTGCTCAATGCCGAGACCATATCGAACATTACATCCTTTCCCAGTACACACAGGGGCCATCCCTTCTGAGCTTTTTCAAACTGTACTCCAGCTGAACCCTTCGCCGACAATGAAAAATTCTCCATAGCATAGTCAGGAACACTAGGGTTAATTGGAGAACCCTTCCACCTTGGGGAAACCCTAGCCCCATCCCAAGGACTACTGGAAAGTTAGACGACCAGCCAGGGGTCAATCACCACTGTCACCTGTGGGTTTTTCCTATACGAGGGTAACCGAGAACCACCATGAAATGGGGAGCCCCCATTTTCCACAAAATTTGCACCATCAGTACCCATCAATCACCAAAGACCCTAGAAAGCAGCGTCAAACATGGTCAGAGGAACCCCAGGTACACAACATCGGAAAGACCTAAGTCATGCAAACCATAGAATAAAAAAACAAAGTCTGATAGGCCCTGGAATTAAAAAATAAATTCAAACTAGATTATCCTGGTTGGTACTGGGCTTGTCATATAAGACAAGCTTGACACCAGTCCCAGGGTCCGTCCACTTAACAAGAAAGGTGGTAAACCGTTAATAGTTCCACAACAAGCCCTAGAGGCCAATACCGTAACCTCGAGGGAAGAAAACTACTGTTTAACATACCAATGAGCAGGCGGAGGTGGATTTTCATCCTCACTGTCATTATCAGAAACTGGAGTTGGAAACCTGTCAAGGAAGTTGGAAGAAGAAGAAGAAGGCACAAACGCCGAATCAGGCTCGCAGGCCAAAGATGGCACAATCACCAAGTTAGGCTCACAGGCCAAGAGATTTTCATCAAATTTAACATCTCTTCGAATGATTATATCATGAGAATGTGGTTGAAGAAGTCTATAACCTTTTAAATCTTCAGAATATCCAACAAATATGCACTTTTCACTTTTAGACTGCAATGCTTTCCGTTTTCCATCCGGAATGTGAGCCCATGCTTCACTACCAAACACACGAAAGTGACTTACATCAGGTTTAGTTTTACTCCATGCTTCTTCCGGTGTTATACCTTGTAATTCTTTTGTGCGGGTGCGATTAACTATGTAATTTGCACAATTTATGGCTTCAGCCCAAAATTGAAGACTTAGTCCCTTAGATTGGATCATACAATTAGCCATTTCTTTTAAAGTGCGATTCTTCCGCTCAGCTACACCATTTTGTTGTGGTGTATATGGAACAGTGTGATGTTGTTGGATGCCTTGTTCAGTGCAGAAAGTAGTGAACTTATTGTTAACATATTCTCCTCCATTGTCAGATCTTAACTTAATAATTTGATGACCAGATTATTTTTCTACAAGGGCCTTGTAAACCAAGAACATGTTAAATACTTCACTCTTAAGTTTTAGGAAATAAACCCAAGTGCATCTGGTGTAATCATCAATGAAAGTTAAGAAATATTTGAAACCAGAAAAGGAAGCAGATGGAAGAGGACCACACAAGTCACTATGCACAAGCTCCAAGGGAACCGAGGTGTGCCAAGAGGCACGTTTGTCAAAACTGTCCTGATGATGTTTTTTGAGTACACAACCGGAGCAAACACCATCCCTGCAAGATACCATTGGAAGACCTGTCACCATATTTTATTTACATAGTTGTTGCAATGAGCGATAATTTAAGTGACCAAATCGCTCATGCCAAAGTTTGCTCAAGTTATCACTATGAGCAACAAAAACTGAAGGGAAAGGTGATGACCCAAATTTGTTAAAATTGTACAACCTGGTAATATCATCAACAATTCCGGTAGCTAGGACCTGTTGAGGATCTTTAAAATCCTTGATTACAACTTGGTGAGGTATAAATGTCACAGTTTTACCTTCACCAGAATGAGTGATCTGATAGACTGATAAAAAATTGCAGGAAATTCTTGGAACACATAGTACATCACTAAAATGACCATTATCTACTGGAACTATTCCAGCTCCTACAACACTTAGAGATCTATCATCACCAACAAATATTTGTTTGGTGTTACATTCATACATAGTAGAAAAGATGGCTTGATCCTTAGCCATATGATAAGATGCTCTAGAATCAATGAGCCATTGATTTGAAGTAGAAGAAGAAGATGCATTATAAGAATAACCAGAAGCACAAAGTGCATGTCCATGAGAGGCAGATTCTGAAGACGAATCTAGGCTGATGTGGTGCTTCTTCATTGCTACTTCCAAGGCTTCCATCTTCTTGAAACACTTAGATTCATCACGATTATCTTTCCCGCAATAGTTGCAATGACGCTCAGTCTTCTTGCCTTTTGGCTTGGATCCTTTGTCATTTTTTAAAGAAGGAGCTGATTGGGAGGGTTTGGGACCCTTGTTTGACTTATTATTGCGAAAATTTTGTTTCTTGGGAGGCTTGGACTTATCTTTTTGTTGGGACAATAAGGATTTCCCAGATGTATCTTCATTGTTGATTATTCCAAGATGAATGAGTTTATCTTGTTCTCTAATCAAGGAATCACAAAAGGATTCAAGACTAGGCTCTTGATAGCTAGCTGCATTCAAGGATGCTTTCATGGAGTAAAATGTAGATACAAAAACAGAATATGTAGGTCCAAGTTTGGAAAGAATATGATAAATGCATTGTTTGTCTTCCCTCTCAATCTTACATTCTGCACATAAGAGTTTAAGAGTTTTGTACTTAGATAAATAATCTTGAATGCATGAAAAGTCACTTGGATTTAAAGAAATCAACTCATTTTCGAGTTAGTGACCTCAAATTTCATTGTGTTTACCAAACACAGATTCCAACTTGTCCCAAGCAGCATTAGGCTCATCAATTCCAAATATGTGGAATCGCAAATCAGTAGAGATTGACATCCCAATCAATTCACGAGCTTCATCACATCTATTTGTCCATTTTATTTTCTTATCATCATCAGTGGGTTCTTTTTCTTTCCGTGTTGTAATTATGAAAAGTCCCCTACTTCGTAGAACATCCTCCATACGAGATTTCCATGAGAAATAGTTGGAACTGTTAAGTAGAATATCACAAGGGGCGACCATATTTGTAAATTAATTGCTGTAAAAATAGAAACCAATAGTCTGGATGTGAAGAGCTCAAAAAAATAGGCGGTTTAAAAAAAAACGGCACTGAAAACTGACTCTTTATGATGAAGTTATGCTTGAAGAAAGAAACTGTTGAAGATGTCCCCAATAGTGACGTGGCAGCTAGAGAATGTCCAGCAAAAAAAGAGAACCCCCCTCTTCCCAAGATGAACCTTTTGACAATCACTTTACAAGAAAGTTTCTTGAAGTGAACCACTTTTGTAAAATAAGTGATTTCAATTTTACAATGATATTACTTTAAATAGTGCAACAATAAAAAACTTAAGTGACTCACTTGTATTTTTATTTTTTATTATTTAACTAAGATGCATTTTTACAATAAAGTAACTTGAAAATAGAAATTACATGCACTTTTTCTTTTAAAAGTAACTTCTTAAGACTTGAACTCAAGACCTATTAAGAAATAAAACATCTTTGAACCAAGTGAGCTAGATTAAAAGGTATGTAAAATATGAGAATGAGAAAGGGGGCTTTTTTTTTTTTTTACTCTTCTTACTCGGTTTGCGTGCTTGCCCTTTTTCCTGCAAAACACACCAAAAATCGAAACAAAATTTTTTTTCCACCCTTGTGGAGTTAGATCTCGTTAGCTTTCCCGGAAAGTCTACATTTTCTCTCTAAGCAGCCGAGAAAAACCCTTTCCCTTTTTGTTTCTGATTTGCCGAGATCGCTCAAGGTCCACGGCAAAGAGCATACGCAGACGGGAAAGCAACAATCCGAACCCAAAAAAAAATCTAACTATAAAAAAAATGATAAAATATGAGATTTTTTTTCTTTTAAAAACAGAAAATAAAAAAATTCGTCACTGTAACATTATACCTTCAGATCTGATGAAATACGCGTTTTTGGAGCAACCGGTAACCGTTTTCGATTAAACGAAAACTATTTCCCAATGGAACGACGCTCCAGACGCAATGGAACACCTCCCACAGCCCAGAAATACACAGAAATACCAAAATTAGAAACCCTTTCGAGTTTCGGCAACAGCAGTTCAAGATCTAGATCATAACTGGAAGCGGCACTTCATAAAAGCTCTGATACCATGTTCGGGTACATAGGGTACTACCAAAGGACCAAACACCAATAGCAACCACTTCACACAAACAGATCACAGATCAACACACCGATGTTTTGACGTGGTTTAAACCCTCTTGAGGGAAACACTCCATGGCCCTGGCCAAATAGCTTCTACGGGACAATTTATTATGCAAAGAAAGAAAATTACATATAAGCTTCTCATAATCGATCAACTAAACAATGACCGTCCATGCTCTTTAAATAGAGATCATGGACCAATCGGGTGTTAAGCCACGGATCAAGGTTACGTTTGATCTAAGAGAAGTTGAGCCGTCGGATCACTCTATGTCGGGAACATATCGTGACCGTCGGATTAAGTATTTACAAATGCATACTAATGCATACTAAAGAAACACACTATCCCTAACGGATATATTACACAAGTTGATTTTAACTAACTCCTAAGTGTCTAAATATCCTAACATGGTTAGTGGAGGAAATCATCATAGCTCCTTCTCGATAGAATATTCCTTTATGGCCGAAGGTTAAGGTCTCTCTCTCTCTGACTATCTCTCTAAACTGGGTATGGGTTATAGGTTTTAAGGTTTGGATGTTTGATGATACAGTTTAGGGTTGATGAGAATTAGAGGTTATAAGGGTTAGGGGTTAATTTTTATATGACTAGACACTTTAGAGGTTAGTATTACGTGGTTAGGATTATAGGGGTTAAGGGATATATATCACTATGTGTTAGTATTTAGGAGTTTTAGGGTCTATACTAGTTTAGAATTTTAGTGGGCCAAGGGTTATGATGGTTAGTTGTACTAAGGACTAGGGATTGCAGTGGCTAGGGACTAATGGTCAAGGGTTTGGGGTTTAAGATATAGGGGTCATGGATTTATAGTTACAAGGATGAATATTTATATGTACATGAGGATAATGCAAGCTAGTGTTTTTATATAATAATATATCTCCTAACCCTTGTGGTGAAGGAGAGAAGAGAGTGGTGAGGAAGGGAGGAGGGAATGGGTAGAGTGGAAGAGGCAGAGGGATTGGGTGGATATGAAGAGAGCGGGGTGGGGTAGGGTTATAGAGAGGGGGGGGGGGGTAGGGAGAGATAGATAAAATTAAGGTGTAAAACACAAAACGTGTGCATTATAATGCATGTGTGCTATAATGCGTGTGCGCATCTACATGTCCGTGCACAACAACGCATGCACACCTCTACGCGTGTGTGCCTCTACACGTGCGTGCATCTATGCACGTGTGCATTTGAGCGCACACCTGTTTGGATTCAAAAAAAAATGGTGCCCTTGCAGGTTTGGTATTAGCTTCAAATTGCCAAACATTGAGGCTCGGTCTAATTTATGGCAGAACACACCAATTTCTACAACTCCATATTTTTCACACTTAGTTCCGCATATGTTCCACTTGTGCACTATTGATGAAATTGCACACACTTGTCGAGCTCTGTGTGCATATTCTAACTATAGATTTTTTTAATAGATCTGTTATTTTTTTCTATTTTTAATTCATTTTTAACTGTAGTCATGTCAAATTTGTAAAAAAAATAGGTCATTCATTTGGACTATAACTTTTGATTGGCTTACATATTTCGAAAACAGAAAAGAAACCAAACAAGAGTACAAGAATACCTACAAGCTAAATAAAAGTTGTTTGATTATGTTCAGACCATGATATACTAGACCAACACTCGACCATGTCGTTTTAAGGCTTCATTGAATTTCGTAATTTAAAAAAAATATAAAATTAACTTTTAAAATTTTGGAAAAGTAGCCCTACACAATATTTGTCTGTTGCCTACGCCTCTACATATTTTTTCCCTCATAAATTGACAATTTACATAACAAACCGGTGGACCAACACAAACATGTGCATTAGGTTTTAGAGAAAAAATAACATACCAATCTTAAAATAATGACATTCTTGGGAGGTTATACCACTTTTCCATGAATAAAATTTATATATTCCGGAAGGTGAACTATTTTTCTACATTTCATCCTTTTACACCTAATTCTAAAAAGTCTTGTAGGTACCTATGTGTATTGACCTTGCACCTTCTTCTAAAAAAAATCATTACTTTGCACCAGCCCATTTCTGTTTTTCTAGCATGCATTGCAACTAACCCATCATAAGTGGGTATCATTACCTTGCACAAACCCTTATAATATTTGATTATTTTATATAATATATATATTTTTTAAAAGTACACAAGGAAGGAGTTACACATCCTCCTATTGGGATGTAGAATGTGCCTCTATCACACAATAAACTCCATCAAAAGGAGCAAGTTAATAAGTGGACAAACCCAATCCTTTTGTAGAAATTATTCACCAAATATAGGAATTTTTAAACAATAAGAATTTTGTTGAAAGTTTTAATTGTGCCTTATGAATGAGAAATTCACCATGGAAATTTTCCCTAGAACTTGTGTCCATTTAAAATTACCCAAATCTTAAATAATCCAGCGAATTTTGTCATCTAAACTTACGAGCTGGGCACTGGGGACCTTTCCAATGTCATCTTAATTATTTGGATACCAAACCCATGAGCTGGAGCCAGCTTAAGCTTTATCAAAGCTTAAGGTTGACCAAGACATAATGAATCAAAATACAGCCACCACTACATTAGCTCTAGCTTTTTCTGAGATGCAGTCTATTCACTACATCTTCCCGCAAAAATCGAAACTGGGCTTCCGTAAGAATAGGAACTGGGCTTAAGGTTAAGAATAGGAACTGGGCTTAAGGTTATCGGAACTCGGCTTAAGGTTGATCAAAGCTTACTGCTTAAGGTTGACCAAGACATAATGAATCAAAATACAGCCACCACCACAATAACTCGAGCTTTTTCTGGGATACTCTGGGATACAGTCTATTCACTACATCTCCGCATCTCCGGGCAAAAATCGAAATTGGGCTTCCGTAAGAATCGGAACTGGGCTTCCTCCAGGCAGCCATCAAACCCCACCGGCTCGTGTGGGTTATTGTAATTGCTATAAAAGTGTACTATAAAAGGCCAATGTCTCTCGCAATTTTAACATCATCGACTCAAAGCCTAATCTCCAATTTGTGGTTTTATGGGCTCTTGTTTTAATCTCCAATTTCTGATTTTACTGGCTCGCGTGTAACAGTTACCTCTGCCTCAGTTTATCCTTCATTAAGCTATCATGGCGCCTGCTTCAGATTTATTCGACAAGCTTACAGACGATTTGCTGTGCTTCATCCTCTCGTATCTCCCAATTAAAGAAGCAGTTAGATCTTCCGTTCTCTCCACCAGATGGAGATATCTCTACAACCAACTTCCCCAGCTTAAACTGTTCCCAGATATTCTTCCGGACCTGCTCATCCCCAATCCCCTCGCCATTGCACAAGTGGAGAATATTATCTACAGCATTTTGCTCTTACATTCCTCAGATCTCGAAGTCTTCGATCTCTATACGCCAGACAACTGGCATTTTAATTCTCAGAGTATATGTAAATGGGTGCACTGTGTAGCGTCGAAGAATGTCAAAGAGCTCTCTCTTCGCCATTTCCCAGCCTTCTTAGTCCATCCAAGGGAAATTTTACCTCCAGCCTTCTTAGTCCATCCAAGGGAAATTTTACCTCCCTCCGTTTTCTTATGTAAGAAACTCAGGAGCCTCACACTCTTCGACTACACTGTCTCCAAAATTCCAACGGGTTTTGGTGGATTCAACCATCTGACTTATTGCCTCTTCAGCAATGGGGAATTCAGAAATGACAGTTTAGCCCTATTTCTTTCACATTGCCCGCTTCTCGAGGAACTTCGACTATGCCGTTGCATTGTGCCACAGAAGATCACCATTTCCGCTCCTCACATTGAATTTTTAAATCTGACGAGTGTCAACCCGGTGGAGATTTTAACCGTCAACTGTCCGAAGCTGACATATCTCTCGTTAACATCTGTAAAGGATTTGAGAGTGAATGGGCTCTTGTTTCAGGATCTCTCTTCAGCAGTTTCACACGTTTCGATCCGAGATGGAACCGTGATAGAGATATTGTTAAATCTGAGAAGAGAGGAAACAAACCATTTATCGGCGGAGAGATGTGCCGAGAGAATGCAGAGATTCAAATTCCTGAAAACATTATATATTGTTCACCCAATGGGAGACAAGATGGATACTCTTCGGACCAACCTGCTCCAAGGGCTTCCTCATCTTGAGACTCTGTCCATAAAACCCACGTATTTAATGGTATGATTTCTTTTTAATTATATTATATGTTTATGTTTGTGTTGAGTAAGAATGTTTTTTTGGTATTGGATAGTAATTAGTGTTGGGTTTCAGTTTCTTGCAGAGTTTAAGAAAAAATACTGCGAGTTTAGACGCTCCAGGAAAAGATCCTACAGGGGCTTCCTACGAGTTTAGACGCTCCAGGGAAAGATCCTACAGGGGCATCCTATCTCCACTACTCAATGATGTTTAGAAGGAGATCGATGTGTTGCTCTTGAAACATGCATGAACGCCACCGTACGGCCACGCGAGAAGCTGGGAAGGGCGAAAAGTTCATACAACTTTTAAGGAGAATGTTGATTTAGTTTGTGTTTACTTATTTGCTTTGATTGCACATTGTTTGCTCATTCAATACAAAATTGGAGATATCGGTGAGACTAAAAACTCCTAGTTAGTGAGTACAAAATTGGACATTTAGGTAGAGTGAATACTATATTATTGTGTTTTGTGTATTTATTAAAAATAAAAGGATAATCTCTTAAAATTGGAAATGGTAGTATAGTTATAGAAGTAATTGTGATGTCTCATAATTTGGGGTGGACTATCATTTATGTTTTTCCTAGATTGAAAGATGGGACAAGTGTATTGATTTTATAGGCATCAACAATTTATATATATATAACTAGTAGTTGATGCATGGATAATTAGTAACTCACTTAGTGACAGACAAGCTATTCAATTAAGCAGTGATAGACAAGCCATTCAATTAAGCAGTGATAGACAAACCATTCAACTAAGCTTGGAGAGCAAGCCATTCATAACACTTAACCTGTTACCTATCAATATTCATGTGCCACAAGTTAAGTGATGATACTAATTTCATATCTAATATTATTTATATCATAACTACTTACAATTCTTATAACCAACTGTTCTTAGTTCCTCGCTCGTAGAGTGACAAGTATAAATAAAAGCTCCGGGAAACTCACCAGTTCCATATACAAGTAAAAATAAGAATAAAAAACCTTCTTGGTCTCGCCTACCCTGCTCGTGAGGATACATACAAGGAACAACTAAAATCACCGTTTTTCTTTTGAAAGTTCGAGGAGAGAGCTTACCAGGGGTGAGTTCACGTGGCCCCGTGGAGGCTACGGTAAAACGTGCTGTCCAACCACCGGTAGAACCAGTAGGTATCTATGGTAGGATCCCCTTCTTCGTGCGCGCGATGGATGCATATTCCTTGGTTATTAAGATTACTGTGTGATACGTTGTTGAATGCTTTATACTCACTGCTGTTACAATTTAGAAATTGGAAGCAATCTAAAAGTGCGATGATTTCACCATCCTGTCAATTAAGACTAAATCTTGGTCCGAATTTGTTTTTTTTGAATATCTAGATAAATTTAGCACCTTGGAAAACATCAAAGTATTTAAATTATACAGGATTAATACTGTTATTTGAGATTCTAAAATTCTATCCAGAATTCGAACAAATTTGTAATTTGTGTCTAAAAATACAATTTTCTCCAACTATATCCTAGTAATTTTAGACAACTCATATTGGTATATGTGATATATGCACAATAATTTTTCTTTTTTACTTAATTATAGATGTGTAAAAGTTTATTTTATGCAAGTGTGTTAATGTGTGTTATATGATTCTAGTAAAATAGTGAACTTGCTAATGTATGAAAATTTATTTTTTCAGATATTTCATTTACATTTAATTTGTAGGAATTATGTCATGATTAAAAATCTATGTGAAATATTATTGTATATCTTTTTATGTCATTGGTTTTGATTAAAGAATCTGTTATTTTTTCATTAATTAGTATTATCTAATTTTAACATATTTTAGTAGAGGGTTTTTGAAACTTTTATTATTTAGTTGTTGTGAAGAATGTGGATTATTTGTGATAATTAATTTCTTAATTGATCTACTAATATGCCACCTTCTTGGTTTCAACATAATCAAAGAATTTTTAGATCTTAAACCTTCTGTCATTTTTTTTCATATCTTTCTTATAATAACACATATAATTGATAATGATAAAGATAAAATGTTAATTTATTATTTATTTTTATTTTGTTAATTGAATTAAATTGTTTCATTCTTTTATTTTTTAAAGTTTTTTTAATTTAATATTTCAAAATAAACTTAAAATATAGATATGTTAATTTCCTTTCATTCAAAAAACTAAAATTAAAAATTGTACTTCATAGTGCCTACTTATCTAACTTATGAATTGACACTTTTGCTCCTTATTGGAAGTCTTTACAAAACATTCATCATATCAAATATCCAAGAATGAGAGAACCCACATTAGAAAATGACTTGTTGACAATGGAAAAGCTTTATTCCCTTCTTTAAATTCTTGTTAATTAATAGTTGCTCCTTGCAAGAACAAATATTTCTTTGAAAAATGATTAACTATATTATTTAACTCCATAGGTACCAGAAAAAAAATGAAAGACTCAAGTAGTATATTATTGATTCTACATTTTAGATTATCCCAAACCACTATCAATTTCAAGTCACCAAACATTTGCATTTTTTTTGCACCCACATATGCTACTACCTTTTGATAGGCATGTGATAACTCTCGTGCTTGAATGAATAGTATTGATGTGAACCTCATAAAACATAGTGTTAAAATATGAAATGTAGACAATCATGTTACCTTTCGGAATATATAACATTATTTATGGAAAATTACTATAAGTCCAAGAAAATGGTGTCCAAAGATTGGTATGTTATTTTTTTTAAACATAATTGATATGTTGACGTTAGGTCAGGTTTGGTATGTAAACACTTGAAGAGTTGTAGTTATGAAGTAGCTCTTGTACGTCACTATTTTTCGAGGAAGTAGTCAATATAGATTGGTCACTTTCATATCATTGCAGCAAAGTACAAGAAAGTCATGGATTTCATTTAGTTCAAAGCTAAAACAACCTTTTATTTGAAATATAGACTCAAAAAATGAGCTTTCTTTTGTGGGCCTTGTAGTAGTGACAAATGGGATGATTGTGAATCAACTAATTGGGTTGGTGAATGGGACCATGTATCACTTTTGGTAGACCCGTATGTATTTTTTGAAACAACCCAATTAGAGGAGGTCAATAATCTATTTGAACACACTATGATCATGTCCGTGGTAGAGATATCTCACATCATATCTACAAATTTAATTTATTTTTCATTTAAATATGTTATCAAAATACTAGACATTTGCACTTGACCATACATTGCATTTTTGTATGACACATATGGAGTTGTTTCCACAAGATACAATTAATGGGGAACTCATTATGGGTTGGCATAATGCATACAAGGGAAGCAAACTCTCAATACATTTCTAACTAATGATAAAGGTAATGATTTTCTAATTGCTTTAATGGTTGTTAATGGTGAAAATCTTACACATGGTGAGAATTCAAGAAAGATCAATGGTTATATATGATAATAGGTATGCTGACATGATGAGGTATTTTATTGAGCCGAGAGGTCCTCTACAGCCCAGTATGAGGGTCAATATTGTCGACCATAAATAAAATGTAATAATTAAAAGTAAAAAGTAATAATATGAGGGAGATCTTGTGAGTGTAGTGTTTGTCGATATTGTCAGCCATAAATAAAATGTAATAATAAAAAGTAAAAAGTAATAATATGAGGGAGATAAAAAGTAAAAAGTAATAATATGAGGGAGATCTTAGTGTTTGTTGATATCGATAAATAAAATGTAATAATAAAAAGTAAAAAGTAATAATATGGGAGATCCCTCTGGCTTGATAGAGCCTAGGATTTGGATCTACACTGGTTTAAGGGTTTTTCTCATTGATTGTTTTATAGTGTGAATTTAATTTTTTCATGTATGTATATTCCTAGTTTGAATGTAATGTATGAGGACATTAACTATACCATACTTTTGTCTTCTAAGGTTCTAAAAAGAATCTAGAGATAGCACATCACTGAGAGAACAAGAATCTGATGTTTTTAGACACCACCATGTCATGCTCAACAATTTGTATATCATTATGGACTTGTATATGTTTTTGCAATCAATAATATTCCATATAAATCTAATGTATATACATTTTTTTTAAAATATCCCAATCAACTTTTTCAGTAACAATCTTCTCAACATCCTTATCATTTGTTGGATGTTCTTAAGGCATATAGAACCCTTCATTATCTGTGAGAAACATAGCCATCCTATAAGAATATTATTGGTTTTCCTTGTTAGTAGTTACTAGTAATTTCTAATTGACCTAATGTTTAATTGAAATCAATATTTTTCCACTCACTCCAAGGAGTCATCATGACCAAATCATATAGAAATGAAAGATGTGAACATATGTGGGTGTTATAATGACTCGATTGAAAAGAGCAATTAGAATAGATAGATTGAGAAGCCTCACCTGTTCGCTGTTGGTGGAAGGGTCACCGAAGAAAGACAGTGCCCTACGATAAAAGGCAATGGTTCAGGCAATTACGAAAGGCAACAAGTGTTTAGGATAACTAGCTATAAGCGCCTTCTGTCTATGATCGGCTATGAGTGGCTATGACCGTCAATGCTTCCTGGCTATTCCTACGGGCTACTAGCGGCTATCATAACAGCGGGCTATAAGCAATTAAAACAGGCTCTCGTAAATAGGATACACAATTTTAAAAAAACTAGTCTTGTTTTTTAAATAATTATCGCATGATAGGCACTATCCCTAAGGATCTCGAGTAAATTGAATGGCGAATATCCTAGCTTAGTTCATAAAACTTAGGTCTAGATCTCTGAAGCGAAACGCAAATGCGCTTAAGAACAACGGGTTTGATAATCTACTGAATAAGGATGCCATGTTTCAAATTGCCAGAAATCGCAGAAGCCTGAAGATGTTATGCTGTCTCTTTTTTATGAAATCTGTCCTCACAAAACATTTTCTTACCAGGTTTGCGAGATTATGGGGTTCTCGAATTGAGATCGCATCTTTTCTTCCAATATTCCGCCATTCTGATTGTTCAGATCTGCTGCAAAGAAAACTGCAAAGGTTCTGGGGAAAGGCAATATTGGAAAGGGTTTACTATGATTAATATTATTTACCTTGGGCAGTAAGTATGAAGCACCCCGAACAGTGTCAAAGTATGATCGCAGAGGATAAACAATTTTCACCTGGAGAAACGTGTAGAAGGGAAGATCACTAAAAGTAGAAGGGAAGATCAGTAATTTTCTTATTAATTTATCCTTCATTTTATTCCTTTTGGTTATCATCTCTCACATTTTATAGGTCCTTCACTTCTGTGGCTGATACTCTTTCCAAACAAGCACTGGACGGGATGGATAGTGAACTGCATATGGTGGAGTAGGTGGTAACTTTTGCATGTTTTTTTAACTCCTCGGCTCGGTTCATTGCAGGCTTTGTTATTTTGGAGGCCTTTAGCTGTATTTTGATTCTGTTTAGCATGATAGATGTATTACGGATCATTTATGAATTCTGAATGTTATGTATGAAAGTAAAATCTGGACTAGACTGATGCTGCTTATATGTACATTTTTTTTATATGTTTTTTATTGTAATAGTAGATATGACTTTGTGTTAATATAAAGTTGGGTTTTTCTTTATGAAAAAAAAATCTCTCACCATTCTTAAGGATTTATCTGTTATTGTGCAGGTTTGGTAATTGGGAAAGGGAGTTACCAAAATGCAAAAGGTTACGGTTTTGAAGATAACGTATGGAGTAGTCATTGCATTTTCTTACCGTGTTCTAAATGGAGAAGATCGCTGTCACCATATCGCAGAACGTGGTGTCATCATATCTTAAAGACCTTGGCAAAATTAAGAGATCATAACAGCTCATCAAATGGGAAGAGATTTATAGCAACAAGATCGAACTACTTGGAACAGAAAGAGGATTAAAAAATGTTATTTAAACGGCACAGATTCGACTGTCAGAGATGGGGGGCGATCTTTGGAATCAGAGAGTGAATTTTCTTCTTTTCTGTATTCTGTCTACAACTTTGCCTTGGATGGGATTGAGATTGGAGAGTGTCACCAACAGTGTAATGGACCGATATTATTAATGGGGCAGTGATGTGTTGAACCTGAAAAGTGTTTCGAAAGGTTATGCATAATTTTTTTCTGCAGTGGTAATAGAATCAAAATTTTCAGTTTTTTCCATTGTTACATAATTTTTTTTGCAGTGGTAATAGAATAAAAATTTTCAGTTTCTTCCATTGTTGTTTTCAGCTAGGTTGGTGTAAACAAGGACCTTGTTTTCCTCAAATTTCTTTATAACGGTAATCTTTTTAATGTGTTTAAAAGGTTATAATTACCATCTTTTCTGATCCATAGATTGTATATCAGTCCGTTCTTACATAGTTAAAAGTTTCCTGCAGATTCTTATGATTTTATTCTTTTTGTTTGCAGTCAACTTTTGAATTGCTTAAATAAGTAATTATTAAATAGGCTCTGCCTTGGTTTTAATCATTGCATTTTTAAGATGTAAGATGGATTGGTTAACCTAAACTATATTGGCTCCCATGGTATATAATTTAGGTTACATTTATTAACTGTCTGCATTTTTGCATTTCTCGAATTTACATTGTGCTGTTGTTTAACTTTCAGCTTTAGATTATACATTTTCATATAAGCATTACTAAGTAATTGTCTTTCTGGAATTTGATGTCTGTTTGCTCAAGATTTCGGTGAGTGATGTTTGGTTCTTCTTTGCTCATTATCTCTTAACATTTTAGTTTACTTTTAAAATAAATAAGTAATCCAAAGTCAGACGTGTCGATAAAAATCTTGTAAATTTGTACATGTTGTATATTAGTTATTATTCATTAGTTTCATGTAGTGTTTTCCATTGTTTAGATTAAGATTGAGCATTTTATTTAATTAGAATAATTTATTTTTAGTTAGTTCATGATAGATTAGTTTAGTCCGCTAAAGGAGCCATACAGTCATACCAAACCACTAGGGGTTGTTAAATACCACTGGGGCTTCACTAGAAGGCAATATAATACAACGTTCATTCATATTGCGGTATTAAATATTCATGAAAACCTAAAAATTATATTGCTTATATATTAAGGGGCAAAGGCTTTTTTTAATTTAATGTAACAATACAAAAATACTTTGGGGTCTTTTTTATATGGGCGCGCTAACAAATATCTGCCAAATGGAGATGGCGGGATCACAGTTGGAAGAGAAATCAGGTTGAGGCAAAGCTCGGGCTTACCAGTACGCAGGGAAATCGCGTCTTGAGGCATGCTTGAGGCCAAGGGTTTCGTGGTGAAGTGGGTTTCTAGACGATCATAGTCGAGAGATAGTGGTCATTGACAGCCAATTGTTACCAATAGCACTTAGCTAGTTCTTACCAATAGCCTTGGGAGACTCTAAGCCTCCAGGGCCTGTTATAGGCCCTTGATAGGCCTTGGGGGCTTGAATACCCAACCACTCGTGCCTATTATAGGCCTTGGCAGGTTTAGTCAGCCTCCTAGAGCTTGTTACGAGCCCTAGGGGCTTGGATACCTAGCCCACAACAAGCTTAGTCAGTCGTTGGGGAACTGTAACATGCAATCTAAATGTTGTACTATGTGCATTGGCTCTGGTGACATACAAGAAGTAATCTCCTATCTCTTCATTAGACCATTAGATGTTCCAAATCATAATGATATGTGGTTGAGTAATTGCATTGTGGGTGAAGTAATGTGCATCCACAATATACATCGAAATAAGCAAGGTGCATTTTAGAATGCATGTGGAGTCATAAGAGAGGTATCATATCAATATACTAGGTAAAAATATAAACGGGTATAAAAAATGTTAATGAAAATATTGATACATACAATATCTAGTGAAAATAGGTTTTTTTTTAAATTGGGGAGGCATATTGGGAGGGGGTTAAAAAAATGATTTTGGAAGGTATTTTCCAATATTTAGTGAAATTAGGGGTATTGTTTTATATGCCACGAACGAACGTGCTATAATAGTGGTTTATTGAGTGAAGCCCCCATGCTAAATACCCCCGGTTCAACTGCTACTCCCTTGTTGACCATAGTGCAAAATTGCTAGTCAACACAATTGTAGTGGCCTTTAATTTATGAGTTGAAAGAGGATAAACACAAAGAGACACCTTAGTGCAGGAATATTATACTATACCATATTACTCTTAAACCATAGTCGAACAAAAAATTATTGATTCCATAACTAGTTTAACAAGGTACATTTATATTCAAGTGGAGGAATATAAATGTTCACTGATTAAGGAACTTAATAGATTTCCCTTAAATTGTGCACACTCAAACTTATACTACTTAGGAAACCACCCACATCTTGTGCATTTATTGTTAACCTAGGCCTTGTTGCACCATTGCCCCATTAGTATTAGGTAGCTGAGAATATATAGCGTGTTAATTATCATTTCCACCCCATATTTGACGAATAGGTTCTTCTAGTGGTCAAGTTGTTCAAATCACTTCCATGCTTCTGCTAATTTTGTTGCATCAATTGCAACAACAAATCATTATTTGTAGAGTTCACTGAGATGTTGTACTTGTCACTTTTTCATCCACCTAGACCAATAGGAACACTATTTACACCTATGAATTGTCACCACATTGTGCAAAACTCTTAGGAATAAGAGAAGCATAGTGGCCAAGATTCTAGAAATTAAAGAACTTGATATTTCTCATGCCCTTTTTACCCTAATTTATTGTCGTGGGATTTCTAATCCATTCTCATATTTGAGACTGAATGTAGTCATACTACTACTCCTAGAACATGATTTTACAAAAATCATATAAACAACCTAAAACAACTTATCACATGTACACAATGGTTTTCTTAAGCATGATGTAGGGTATTCCATCCTTGAAATCTCCTGACAACTCCCTAAGAGACTGTAATTTTTGGCATGATTAGGTCAACTACTTAAACTCCTAGACCTTGGGATAGTGGGTATTTTTCTGATGTAAAACATGCCCAAAAAAGCATATATGAGCTTACATTACTCAATTTTGATGCTCGGTTGGGTTCCTAATGATAGATTCACCGAGTGTCCCTAAAAGGATTAACGAGGTGAGTTACAACTCACCACAAAATGATGATTGTAGCTTGGATCAATGAACCATCAAATTTGTTGGACTCGTGAAAATGCATTCTGTTGAATTTTCAGAATTTACTTCAATCTGATCTAGGATCTTAACTCAGAGAACAACATGTACAACAAATATACAGCATATCAATCATGGACACAATAATGCAAGCACACAAGAGACACAAAGTTTACTTGGGAAAAACCATAATGGTGAAAAACCCCAATAACTTCCTTAGAGATAGATAGAGCAATGATACAACCAGAATACAAGAGATAGTCTTCTCCTAGTAGCAGAGCCTCCTCCTCCACAAGTGCACCACTCTCCCATGTGTGAGTGAGAGAATAAAATGATCAAATAGAGATCTATCGATATCTATTTATACTAGACTTGACTTGCCTAATAACTTTTACTAGGTCGGCCTTAACTTAACCACATAACACAATGCTGATTGGGCCGACACCCAATAGGGCGGTCTAATAACCTTTTGACCCACATGGCCGACCCCCACTAGGGTGGTCTAACAACCCTTCAACCCACATGACTTATACAGGGCCGACCCCAACAAGGTGGTCGAATAACCCATCAAGTCTAAGTTACGATACTTACAATATAAATGATGACACTTCTGTATAGAGGAATAATAACATCTCTATAGGAATATAAAATACATATATGAAATACATGGGTGAAATACATTCCGAAGTTACTTATACATCAACACTCCCTCTTAACTAGGAAGGTATTTCTCGACACAGGTCTCCTAGCACAAGTCTTCTTCTTTGGATCATCATCAGCGAATCATCATCGTCGAATCATTGTCATTGTCACTGCTACTGCTATCTCAATCAATCTCTGACTCTACTTGTCATAGGAAGTTCTACAGAGCTAGTCCTTTTTCATACTGGATGTAGGCCCACCACCTGCAGGTCAACATCATCACTGGCCATACTGTGGAATCCTCGGGACTTATTATGTGCGTCACAAAACCTTGCAAGAGCATTCCAGGACTTATTACGATCACACAGCCCAACCTATCGGATCTCCTAGGGAGCTATTACATGTAACCCTAACACATAACCTCGAAAGAGAATCCCAGGACTGATTACGAGCACACAGCTCAACCTATCGGATCTCCCAGGGTGCTATTATATGTGGTCACCACAAAACCTTGCAAGAGCATGCCAGGACTTATTACTGGAACACATCCCAACCTATCGGATCTCCTAGGGCGATATTAGATGTGGTCATGGAAAAACATTGCAAGAGCATCCCAGGACTTGTTACGAGCACACAGCTCAACCTATTGGATCTCCTAGGGTGCTATTATTTGCCATAGGACAAAACCTCAAAAAAGCATCTGCCAGATATCCCAGGGCCAAATTATATGCCATATGCAAAATATTGCAAGACTATCTGCAGATCTCACATGGCCAAATTATATGTCGTCCCAGAGCAAAACCTTGAAAGAACATTTGTCAGATATCCCAGCGCCAGATTACATGCCATAGGAAAAACCGCGAAAGACTATCTGCAAATCTCCGAGGGCCAAATTATATGCTCATCTGCACAACCTGATTTATGGCCACAAAGTATCAACCTGATACTCACCATACATCATCCTGATGTACACATGATCATCCTGATCATCATCACTGCAACATCTTGCTGCATGTCATTTGGAGCAACATCCTGAAGCTGGTCATCCATGATCATCCTGATCATATAGTGCATCTACCTAATGCATACCAAGTATCTACCTGATACATATCATCATACATGATCCACCTGATCATACAATGTATCCACCTGATACAAATACAAATACATGATCCACCTGATCATACCTGATACATATCAACATACATGATCTACCTGATCATACAATGTATCCACCTGATACATATACAGATACATGGTCCAAGCATCCAACATGTTGCATATACAAAATACATACAATAATCCAACTCATCATATCAACCATCCAACATGATGCATATATACATAAACAGAGTAGTAACTGGAGCATTTTCCTGATGCTCATCATCCATGATCCTCCTGATCATCATAGCATCGTCCTCTTTAGATCATCTCATCGTCCATGAAGCACAACCCAAATGCACATCATCCAGCACTTACACCACTGACATGGGAGAACACATCTACCACCATTCGAGGAAGGAGCCAGCCCTTACTTTTTCACCATGGGAGAACACATCTACCACCTTGTGAAAAATTGCTCAGCAATTACATCACAACCAAGGGAGAACACATCAACCATGTCAGAAAAGCTCATGTGCATCTGCATCTTCTGGACTCATCACTCCCCTTTGGAAGGAACCTCGATATGAAGTGCACCAAGCCTCTCTCTGAAGTACTCAAACTACACTCTGGCCAATGGCTTGGTCAATACATCTGCAACCTGCTCATTCATCGCAACATACTCTGCTTCGGCTATACTCAGTGCTACGCAGGACTGCTGCCTGCTAAACCAAGACATCACACCTGATCCCATACTGAAGCAACACCTAGATGTGCTCTTCCTATCTGTAGCATTGCCTGCCCAATCTGAATCAACATAACCCTGTAGGTTAAACTTTTGATTCGCATCATACTTGAGCCCATAATCAACAGTACCCTTTAGGTACCTCAGAATATGCTTTACAACAACCAGGTGAACATCTCTTGGATCCGTCAGGAACTGGCTCAATGTGTTCACCACAAAGCAAATATCTGGTCTTGTGTTTGTCAGGTACATAGAGGACCCATTCATCTGACAATACATCGTGACATCAACCGGATCAAATGAAGCATCACACAGAAGCTTCATGTTCGATTCCATAGGTGTGGCCATATCCTTGCAGTCCATCATCCCGAACCTCTTCAGGATTTCTACTGCATACTTCTCTTGTCCAAGGGAGATTCCATCAGCACTCTGTCACACCTCCATGCCAAAAACAAATAGTGCATCATCTCCAAGTTATTCATATCAAATTCGACAACAAGATTCCTCTACGTGTCGACAATCAATCTATCCTCACCTGTTACAAACAGGTCATCCACATAGTAGCATCACTGGATTGCCTTCCTCAACCTTGTATTGAAGATTGGAATCTGCTTTACTCTTGGTAAAGCCCAAACTAGATAGAAAGCTGTCTATCCTACCATACCAAGTTCTGCACATATATGAATCCATGTCATTTGTCTCAGAACCAAGTGGCTGCTCCACGTACACTTCTTCTTCAACTACACCATTCAAGAAAGCTGTCCTGAAATCCATATGGTCTATCTTCCCTATCATCACTGCAGCCGGAGCAAGTACTGATCTAATGGAAGTGTATCTGGCTACATGATCAAAAGTCTCTATGCTACCACCTACAGCATGCTTGATATTGTAGCTTCTCTTGGAAGTCACTACAGACTCCCCTTCAGGTCTTGGGACTGCATCCCAAACATCTTCGTGATTGACTGGTACTCCTCGATCCTGGGAACTTCAATATCTTCAATATTTTCAATAGATAAATTTGTTGCTGAACAAATGTTGTAGTCCTTCTTTTGTAGGTGATGGTATATGATCTTTCCTACACACCAAGTTAAATTGCATGATTAGAAAACATCTCATAGTTTTCAGAACAAATTCTTACACATAAAGAAATATGTCATAAGGTCATGCAATTATCTTATCCAATGCTTCAATACAACATTTATCCATATTCCGTAACTTTCTAGATGCATTCCAATCTCTACCAGAACATTGTTAAGAGTGTGCACAACTCCTAACATATCAGCAAAGAGGTTTCATTCTAGATAAGTAGCAATGGAATGTTGTACAGTGCCATAGGCCACTTACCCATGTATATTATTAGTATACTTTTCATCAATGCAACTACTCTAATATGCATAATACACAACCTAATTCTAGGAACATAAGCATATACATCATTGAATAACATTATGTAAGAAATGACAATTCAACTACTTATCTTTCTTTGGTTGCTGGGTGGACTCCCTCTGAATCTTTGCAACTCCATTCTGATGTGGATTGTGAGAAGTGGTCAACTCCGTCTAAATATTTGCATCCTTGCAGAAACTACTGAAGTGTGCTCCTTTACTTTCTTTTAGGAACAACTGGAGTGTGCTCCCTCTTGTTCTTTGCTTCCTGGATTACATGTCCTTGAACTTACATCCATCCTTAATCACTATGCATGCTTATTAGTATCATCATTGTGTTATCCTTTAGGTCTCATACATAATCACACATTTATTAGTATAATCTTAATACTATCAAAACACAATAATATTAAACTTGTATAGTCATGATCATTCACAGATAATAAACATTAGTATTCAAGGTTTCAAGGAAGTCTTCTTTTACTCATGCATATTCTTATTTGATCATAGGACTCTTCTGATTAGTTAAATCATCAATGCATAAACCCATGATTACTCAAACCTATACCTTCATGATTCTTCTGGTTAGTCATATCATCAATTATGGTAAGAAGCATAATGTGCATACATCCATGAATATTCAAACCTATGACTTCATGAATAATCATTATCAACAACACAACAGTATAAGATCCTAACACAAGGTAGGATTCTAGCTTGATATAGGAAAAACATACCTGGATTAGCATGTTAGCTAGTTATGTCTAACATACCCGCATAGTGTCTTTTGGTTCTCTTCAGTGACTTGTGCTAGTAACCTGCATGTCTCATAGGTTAACCATTGTAGGACCAAGTTATACATACCTCGAAAGTAGATCTTCTATGTGATCCATGACAATGGATGAATCTTTGTCTTCATGTCACCATGATCATATGTTCTTGAAGTAGAACATGATTTGTCTTTCTTGCTGTACCTTTTATGTTAGCGAACAACATAAACCTCATACAACATCACAGTGCATTAGTACATTCATAAGTTTCAAAACCTTAATCAATGAATATCTTCTATTAAGGTGATACGACAAGTCTAGTAATTAATCAAGATTGTACTGTAATGATATGAAGAAAAACATATGATAAACTTAACCATGAAACATACCTGTAAGCCATACCTGTCAATATTGCTTGTAATCTTCTTATGGAAGGCCTTAGCCTCATCTCCCTCTGAGATAGGAACTTCTTCACTTATGCAGGTGACCAGTGCATCTTCTTCTAGGATTAACCAAATCCACTTGATTTGCAAGAACTAGACCTGGAGCTAGATTAGGGTTTCTCAAAGAAACCCCAAAAATTCAAAATTTCAATTTCAAACTTCTGAAAGGATAGAAATATGCGCCTTGATGAGTTGATCAAGTTGGTATATTAAGAATTTGAAAACTGTAAAGTTTCACCCCTCGAAATTGCCTTTTAGATTTCCGAATTCACTAGGGAGGACCCTGAATTAGGGTTTGAGTTTCCCGGAGCTTCACCCAACCAAAATATTTGATTCAAATCTATAAGATTCGATTTTTCTGAGGAGCTTCTAGCCGTGGTCACAGATTTCCAAAATTCCAATTTTTGCAGAAGCCCTAATTTTCCATCTTTCCGATCAAAGTCCCGAAATGGGGTTTGATCAATCCCGACCTTCTGCCCAACCAAAAAATCTGATCTTGGTCTCTAAATTTCAATTTTGATTAGTAGCATCCAGCTATGGTCTCCGATTACAAAAATTCCAACTTTCTCTGAAGCCCTAAATTCCGGAAGCCATGAATGAAGGTGCTCAAAAATAATTCTGTTTTGACAGAAATATGTACCTGATTGTTTTTGGTATAAATCCAAAATTTGCAATCCATAGGGTCTGAACAAACTTCCTGAGCTAGCCCAACCTATTGTATTTCCATCCTGACAGGTCTGACCGCAATTGGATTCTCTGAGAGAGATTTATGCCAAGTATCGCAATGTGACTTGTTTATGGGATAATACAGGAGAGCGAACTTGTACGGCATGCCACATGTCACTAGTTCAACTTCTTCCTCTAAAAATTTTTCTTGAGATATCTGGACCTGTTATATTTCCATCCCGATAGGTATGACCTCAATTGGATTCTCTGAGAGAGATTTATGCCAAGTGTCACAACGTGATCTGTTTATGGGATAATACAAGAGAGCGAACTTGTACGGCATGCGACGTGTCACTGGTTCAACTTCGGCCTCTGAACATTTTTCCTGAGATAGTATAGTGTGTGTACTACCTGTAACATTTTACAAAATTTCATTTGGATCTTCCTATCCCAAGTTATGACCTTTTCCCAAGGTCACCTGATTTTGACTCAGATTTGGAAGAGGCAGAAACCCTATATTGTAACGATTGTAAATAACAAAGTACAACGAATTAGAGGTTGTCCTTTGGACACAAGATACATGGGGATCTGATCTCCGGCCTGTAAAATTTTCAGATCAGAAAACGTTTCCAAAGTGGATTTATAGCGAAAGTGCTACGATGGCTGGTTTTTTCTATATCAAGCCCTAGCATCGTAAGTGCAACAAGTGTCATACATGCCATATCATGCCTTCTTTTAGGCTAGCTATGAAACCATGTTGAATTTTCAGAATTTACTTCAATCTAATCTAGTATCTTAACTGAGAGAACAAGATGTACAGCAAATCTATAACATATCAATCATGGACACAATAATGCAAGCACACAAGAGCCACAGAGTTTACTTGGGGAAAACCATAAAGGTGAAAAACCCCAATATCTTCCTCAGATATAGATAGAGCAATGATACAACCAGAATACAAGACATAGTCTTCTCCTAGCAGACGAACCTCCTCCTCCACAAGTGCGCCACTCTCCCAAGTGTGAGTGAGAGAATAGAATGATTAAATAGAGATCTCTCGATCTCTATTTATACTAGACTTGACTTGCCTAATAACCTTTACTAGGTCAGCCTTAACTTAACCACATAACACGATGCTGACTGGACCGACACCCAATAGGGTGGTCTAATAACCCTTTGACCCACATGGCTGACCCCCACTACGGTGGTCTAACAACCCTTTGACCCACATGACTTATACAGGTCCGACCCCAACAAGGTGGTCTAATAACCCATCAAGTATAAGTTACGACACTTACAATATAAATGATGACACTTCCGTATAGAGGAATAATAACATCTCTATAGGAATATAAAATACATATATGAAATACATCGGTGAAATACATTCCGAAGTTACATATACATCAACACATTCCAACAAGGGGAACCTCTCTCTCATGGGTACATCACCAGGTGCTCATCTTGTTTAGTCATATCATAAACTAGGGTTTTGCTCACTAAGAGACTATGCATTTTTGGCATGATTAGGTAAAATATTGGAAATACTTGGCCTTGTAACAATGGGTAGCGTTCCCATGTCGAACATGCCAAAACATTCTTGCATGATCTTATGAAACTCAATTCGATGCTTGGTTGGGTTTATATGCCCTGATGGAATATTCACCAAGTGTCCCTGAAAGGATTAAGACCCGGTGTGTTGCAAGTCCTCATAAAATGATGAGCTTGGTTCAAATTGACAAATCATTGACTCCATTGGGCTCATGACAATGCATTCCAACTATGGGAACCTATTTCCCATGTTTCCATCATTTGGTGCTCATATTTTTTAGTGATCTTAGAAACTAGGGTTTTTGTTAGTAAGACACTATGCATTTTTGACATGATTAGGTCAACTATTGAAACTTCTCGACCTTGGGATTGCGGGTAGTGTTCCAATGATAAATATACCCAAGAACACATGTAAGAGCTTGCATAATTTCAATGCTCAGTTGTTTTTTTATGCCCTAACGATAGAATCAACAAGTGTTTCTAAAAGGATTAAGGAGGAAAGTTGAAATTCTCCATAAAATGATGATTGTGGATTCGATCAAAGAACCATCTAATCCATTGGGCTTGTGACAATGCATTATAACTAGGGTAACCTATCCCCCATGGGTCTATCGCCTTATGCTCATCTTGTTCACTGATCATAGAAATGAGGGTTTTACAATTTTTGAATGATGAGGTCAACTACTAGATCTCCTCAACCTTGATACTATAGGTAGTGTTACCATGTTGAACAAGCCCAAACACACATGCCATAGCTTACAAAACTCAATTACAATGCTTGGTTTGGTTTTTATTCCCTAATGACAAATTCATCGAGTCTCCTTGAAAGGATTAAGGAGATGTCTTGCAACTCATCATAAAATGATGACCATGTCTTGGATCGATAAAATTTCAATTCCATTGGGATTGTGACAATGCATTCTAGATAGGGGCATTTCTCTCCCATGGCTTCATAGCCTCGTGATTGTCTTGTTCAGTGATCTTAAAACCTATGGTTTTTCTTAGTAAGAGACTATGCACTTTTGGCATGATTAGGTCAACTAATGAAACTCCTCGACTTTGGGACCATAGGTAGTGTGCTCATCTCCAACATTCCCAAACACACATGCAAGAGATTTTGGAACTTAATTCTAATGCTCGATCAAGTTTTTATGCCCCAACGATATATTCAAGGTACAAGTTGCGTAACTTGCAAGATCAAAATGCTCAAAAAAAGATTCAATGGACACCCACAAACACACAAAAACCACAACAGAGATCACAATGAAAACAATAATGTATTTCGTTGAATTCATAAAAGAGAATTTACAATGTTTGAATTATAGTCAGGGTTCGGTTTCCTTGTTTTCTTTCGGTCTCTATTTTCTTCATTTAATGACTCTTCCTTACTTAGAAGTTGAATCTGTTGTTGCAATTACAACTAGCTAGAAGAACTTAAGTCAAAATCCAAAAATCCCCTTCTTCTGGAACTTGCTTTTATTTTATAGACGTAATCTACCACCTTAAATTTCCACTTCAACTTCTTCTAGAAGCCTCTTGGCGCTTTTCTTCTCCACTACATTGCATTCAATTATTCACCTGCAATCTTCTTAGCATACCAAGCCATCTAACATTTCCAATAATCGCCATAAATTCTTCATTAACTACTCCAACTACTCCTGCAACAACCTCTCTTTTCATGTTCTTCAGTCTTCTCAATCATTTTGTGACTCGAATAGAACTCATCAGTGTCTTTATCATTCACTTGGTGCAATGCTTTGGTTGTCTCAGACCCCCTTGATATTCTTATTCTATATGGTCCAACTAATCCTCAATGGAACCCTCTCCTCATCGATCAATCTTTCGACTAATTTCCCTTTTGTCAGTTGGTCTTCCCCAACTGCTTTTCATCATATGTTGAATTTACCTTCATGTTGTTTTTTCCCAACTATCTGGTTCTCAATTGACCACTCCCTATTGGTATCGAACTCGCTTGCTAACTTTTCTCCAACCTGACTAGTCCAAAGACTAGTATTCTATCTCGTCTGTTGAGGAATTCAATTTCCCCTTATCTCACCTAGAGGTTGTTAAATATCCTCCATGTGACTTCATTCGCTTACGATCGACTAGTGGTCTTGGGGCCCGATGGCCATGCATCAATATTCCCATGTACGAAATAACTATGCCCCCAGTTCTACTCTTTTGTTTGAACCATTAATCTTTCATATTCTTCCTATGAAATCCATGTCATCTCCTCCAAACATCTATCCTTCAAATGGACCAAATATTCCTTCCTTTTTTTCACTCCTTGTCCAACCAACTTCTCATTCCTCATGAACTTCAACAAAGTATTCTATTGGTCGTTTTGGTAGTTGGTATTTCCAGTTAATGGTCAATTCACTCCATTTTGTTGACCCTTATTCATAACTACATAAGTTGACAACATTGAATGTTGGTGAAATATCCAACTCTTTCGACGATTCTAATAAATAAGCATTATCCAAAATATTCTCCAATATTTGACACATACAAATTTTATTCAACTTTAACTTGTTGTACATTCTCCTTGGGAATATTTCATTCCAAATAATGGCATAGCCTAAATCACCTTCTTTGGATGCTTCCAATCATCTCTTCCAGTCGGCCCTCAACTTATAACTAGAATTTCTCTTTTCCAATTGTTTCCTCACTTTCTCATGCAACTCCTTCATATGCTTGGAAAAATATTTCGCGTCTGCACTCTTTTGCATTCAAGTTGGAAACTTCATCAATTTGGTCACTCAATGTGGACTTCTCCCTTACATGATATGGAAATGACTCAATCATGTTTACCTATTCACAAAGTTATTATATGTAAACTCTGCATGGGATAACATATTCTCCCAATGTTTTGGATGATCATCAACTAAACATCTTAGTATATTTCCCAAACTTTGATTCATGAATTCAATTTTCCCATCAGTTCGTGGAGGACCTTGTGGAAGATGTTGGACACAAGTTTGCAATTCATTTTTTCATGCTCTTCGAAAAACCATGTAACCTCACAATTTCTTTGAAAAAAAAAAACAATTTGTGTGGCATCACTTGACTGCATGGGAAAACACATTCTCCCAATGTTTTGGTCGATCAACAACTATACATCTTAGTATAGTATACAAACTTTGATTCATGAATTCATTTTTCTCAACAGTGTGTAGATGGTATGCAAAATTGAACTGCAACCTTATGTCCAACTTCTTCCACAAGTTCCTCTAGAAATGTATCGTAAATTTAGTGTGTCTATGCGAAGTTATGTTCTTTGGAAAACCATGTAACCTCACAATCTCTTTGAAAAACAAAAAAAAAAAATTTGTGGCATCACTTATCTTCTTGCAAGGAATAAAGTGTTCCATTTTCGAAAACCTATCGACAACCACAAAAATGGAACCATTTCCTTCCTGATTCTTAGGAAATCCTAAAACAAAATCCATGTTGATATCTTCTAATGGAACCTCTCGTACAGGCAATGGCTTATATAATCCTATATTCTGATAAATTTGAGCAAATATAATGATATTTGAACTTTAAAACTTTAAGTGTGGAAATACTGAAGACTTGAATCAATGAACCATTCAATCACATGAAACATTCAACCATAACACAAGATGTACCTTCGGGAAAACCCTAAAAAAATGAGGATGAAAAACCCCAACAAATTTTCAAATTATAATTATTCTAGATAACAGAGAATGTCTCTTACAAAAACAACAGATTTCTCTCGGCATCCCAGGTGCTAGATAAGAGAGAATACTGAGCAATAGAGAGTAGATATCAACTAAATCAACTTGCCATGTTTCCAACACATTAATGAAAAGCAAGAATAATATCATGCACAAAGAGAAGTACCTTGACTTCAAGGGAAAAGATAATTCACTTCACATTGAATTCATCAATCCCGTATAACATATTTATACATTCTTCTCATGCACTGGATTCTATTTTTATCTTCTGAATTTAGGATGAACTCACCCTCAAACTAGATGTATCAATCTTACAAGAAGAAGTGTGCCCCACTTCTCATGCAGTGCTTTATCTCACTGAACTATCTCTTAGGATGAACTTGCCTCTTAACTCAATGCTTGCCCACTTAGTTAGGTGGCTAACTTAAGTTTCATCATGTAAGTGTCGCAACACAAATGCCATATTTTAGTTTAACATAAGTTTCATCATGCAATAAAACTTAATTAACTAGATCTTCTTTGTTGTCACTTGGTTAACCCTCTTTAAATGATTATTTATTGATAACATCACTGTAGTGATCAATTTGAGTTCTCCCTTGATTTACTCAAGTGTTGTATTTTAGTTTAACTAAAGTGAAAACACTTTAGTTAACTAGTCCTTATTTAACATTTAGTTAACTATTTAAACTAAAATCATGTTGATTGATTTAATTGTAGTGACCACTGTGAGTTCTTTAGTTAACTGAGGCATACATTGTGGCTTTAACTAAAGCTTGAAAATTTGAGTTCACTTAGTCATCTCATGAGCAATTTCAATTATCTTTTTCTCTATGCATTTATCTTTATCTCTTATCTTTACTTCATGGTCAATATGTGTTAACTTTAATTATCTATCATATTAGATTATACTCAGAATATTTTTCAGAGGTTGTGATCATATTATATTAAGTATCTCAGACCAAATGATCATATGATAAAGTAATTCACTCTAGAGGTGACCAATATCTAAAGGATACTTACTAGAAATTGGTGACCATGGTTAGTAATATATCACACAACATTAATGCTTCAACATGCAAAGCATCTACCTCTATAACTGGAGGTCCACCCAATGGGTACCTACTATAATTGGAGGTACGCATGAGAATCATCTACCTCTATAACTCCATGGATACCTTTATACAAAAGGCTCACATGAGAATCATGACTTGACACACAAATCTGAAGCCTTGTCCAACAGACTTTACAACATCATTACTTCGATCAATTACCTCTATACGTGAGGAATAACCTTTACATGGAAGGAAATCAAAGTTGCCACCTATATATGGGAGGATCAATCTTAGTTGCACAAGATTGGTTTGGAGAATGTCTCTTGATGTTGTACATTTAACACTCCCTCTTAGCGAGGGAGGCATTCTCTGGAATACAAAGATTTTCTCAGAAGTACTTGAACTTTGTCACTGATAGAGGAATTTTTAACACATATGCAATCTTCTCATCAGTAGTAATGTAATAAAGTCACTATACCTTTCTGGACCATGTATCAGATGAAGTGATACTTCGTTTCAATGTGCTTAAACATGTCATGAAATATTGGGTTTTCAAAAAGCTTGAGGCAACACTAGCAGCTATGTATTACTCTTTTATAGTACTTTGGGATATGAAGCCCTACTTCTTGTTGGACCAAAATATCATAGCTGTTGTTTGGTAAATTAACCTATGATTGGGAAGTTCAAAGAGATCATCAACATACTGTTACTAAGGTACAAAATCTAAATGAAAAACATGTACAGTATAAAGTATTCTTTTAATCAAGAAAAACTAGGTTTTAAATCCAAAGAACATACCTAGACATACGAAGTTTGATCCAAACTAAATAAGCTTTATTCCTCCGATCCACGATCCCAAATGAGAAACCTGCAATATAGAAGACACCTTCCTCAAATATTTTGACTACATAAACATGAATAAACTATCATGAAACTCATATATAGAAAAGATATGATAGATTCAATTAACCAGATTCACAAAGTAGACCAGTTGTTTTATGGAAAAGAAAATATCTTGCATTATCATCATCAATGGTAACAAGCTATACCTGATCTGTAACCTGCACTATTGAAAATTGATCCTGGGCTCCTTGCTCCTCTTCGTTCAATGGATATTTATCCAACATTTCCTTATACAAAATGGTTCTCCCCTTTCTCAAGGCCCTCTCCTTGTATTTATAGCAAGGTATGAGAGGATAGGATCGAAAGGTAAATGGTTAGGGAATTTATGGTAGTTAGGGTAACTACCATAAATAACCTTAATTTTATTTTTTAATAATTTTTCTGTGATTTTAAGGAATACCCATGGGTATATTTCTTGACAACAAGCGAGTAACTCATGAGTTTAGTGTTAAACAACTAGTAGGTGCAACGTTTTAGGTAAAAATCATGGGTTTTCAATGGAAGCTCCAGCGGGTGATCCACGAGTTGATAGTTGTGAGAGTCACGGTTAAGTATTAAAAACACTTCACAAAAATAGATGAACTGGAGATGATGTTGTAAGGTTCATATCAAATGCATATATAGTCAATGAGGCTCTTCCATCCATAAGGTCCTTTTTGTGTGACTAGCAATACAATGTGGTCATGGACGGAGAAGTGCCAATATGACTAATAACAGATGCCCCCTAATGCATGAGGTCAGAAGGGTAATGATGGACAAAATGCATTACAAACCAAGAAGTGGAGGAGCGTGAGAGCCACATGAACAAAGTCTCAAATATTACCTGAAACAAAATGAGGTTATCGATCAATTACAATCTTGACATAAGGAGATGCTCAAAATGACAGAACATGATCTCCAATACATATATAGAAAATATGTATATAGCATGGACACTGAAGTACAAGTGTGGATCCATGTCAAAACGAGATCATAGACATAACAACAAACTAGATCTATGTCTCATGAGGAGACAATATGAGTAAGGCTCGGTCTTGCGCAGCTTGGTAAATAACAATGGAGTTTTCTTATAGGCCCAAGGTCTTCAATCCAACCAATCGAGAAAAGTACAAACCCTAAACCATGCGAATAAAGGAGTTGAAGTTGAACATGGAGGATTTCGTCTGATTATCGGTAAATGATGAGAACTGTTAACAAATGCAAGGACACCCACCAATAATGAAAATGGGGTCCAAGCTACTTAGTACATTCTTACAAGTGTGAGTAAGGGGTATTGAAGTCGAACACTTGAAGAATATGTCAAGTAAGGGACATTGATGTATTCCCATAACTCAATAGCGAGATGATCTTCCACTAATGACTGCAGATATCAAGGTACTAAATTGAAACTCTAAGTCTACTTCCCAAAGCAAAATTTGTTGATATCGATAGGAAGAGACCCGTGAGAAGGAAGGAATTAAGGAATCCTTCATCATCTACTGGGAGATTCAGTTGAAACAAGACTGGGATAAGGGATGGACGACATGAGGAGGCAAGATAAACTGCAGAGTGGTCGACACAGGGGTAATCCTTGAACATTAAGCACCATAGGAAAGTGACTTAGGAAGCTTTGGATAGACAAGAAACATGATATATGTTTTTCATGTAGGAGACATAACAAACTCTCCATATGATCGGAATAGTAACCAATCAGAGGATAAACAAACTCTGCAATCAGGTTAAATCCTAAAGCCAAAACTAACACCCATTGACTCAACATAAGTGCTATGTTCAAGGATAGATTAGACTTGCTGCCATATGATGAATAAAATGATTGAGATTTTATTTTCTCTTCTCTTTTTCAGGTGTCTTTTCATTATTTAAACAAGCATGAAAAGATTAAGAGGAAGATCGATAGTATATTTCCTGTTAAATTTTAATGAGCCCAAGAAAGTAAACTCAAAAAACTTCTTCATTTTGAACAAGCTCGAAGAAGAGAGAGAAGAATGCTTGATATTGGTCCAACCATGTGTAATTTAATGAGTCCATGGGAGGGAAGCTCAAGAATTTCTTCATTTTTTAACGAGTTTAAAGAAGAGACAGACTTGTACACGATAGGTTACTGATCCATGGATTTTAATATCGAGCCTAGATCTATTCATGCTTGCTAGTGTTTTCATATTTAAGTAGTCTGAAAAACTTAAACAAGAACTTCATACACCTACTCATGGATTTTAATATCGAGCACAAGTTGGTATGTGCTCACCCGTGTTTTCATATTTAGGGAATCTAAAAAACTTAAACAAGAACTCCATAATGCAATTTTTCGTAAAGTTAGCCTCCTCGCCAAAAAGGGGTGCATGTGAGGCTGGTGCATGTTGTTGCCTAGAAAGGGGTGCCAAACCTTGGTTGACGCCTGATGTACAACAGCAGCATGAGCCATTGGCTCTTGCTGACCTCATGCAGCCTGCGCATGACCCTCCCTGGCGCCTTTTGTCTTCATGCAGAGTGAGCCAGGGTTAGTTAGAGTGGATAACAAAGTGCTTCGCATATTCTCAAAGTTGGGTGACATGGATACCTATCCCTAATTGGTAGGAACAACTAGTATTTGGCTCTTAACCTATTGGGAATATCCCTTAGACCTCTCCCCCTAATCCTCAACCTACTTTATCCTCCTAGACTTATAAATCAGACCTCTCTCTCCATTGAGAAGGGAGGAAGGACTATAGCACTTACATGCTGGTGGAGTTACCCTAGGTGATCCCTATTCATCTCTTGGGAGGTACACATATCCTTTGGAGGCTTGGCTTGGATTGTTGGAGGAATGTTATAGCATTAAGGCTTGGGTTGTAATAATCACTCTTCTATGTATTTCCCATTTATTTACAGTAATATAATCTGTTTCCATAAATGTCTTTGTTTTAACGATATTTAGAGCTTTCTTAATTAACTGTTGGCTTAGGTCAATTAGTGTTTAGATTTGATTTTGTTGTTTGTTTGTCTCTCTATGCTTGAGATGGTTTTGCAGCTCTAGATATGAAGATTACAAAGCTTGGAGTGATAAAGAGGAGAAGGATTTGTGAATCTGAAGGTAAGGCATCTATCTACTCTAATCTATGATTGATATAGGAAAGTAGATCTATATTATATATTCATTTGTTCTAGCTCCACCTAGACTAGGGAGATCACGCTCTCGTCTGCTCGAGGATATTATCCATAAATAAATCTAGCGACCATACTGGGGAAAGAACATAGATTTCATTTCAGTTTGAAGTTTGATTTCATTGATTTCTGGTGATTCATTTTCTAGCCTCCTAAGCCCCTCCCATATTTGAATTTTTGCTATTTAAGAGTCTGTTGGATTTCCTTGGCTCTCTCTAGGATCAATATTAGACCTTTTACTTTATATTTTTGGATATATTTTCTTTCTTGCTATTTACTATTCACTCGACGCACCTAGGGTATACATACCCTACGCTAATAGGACTCTGGCGCTCACTTTCCATGAGCATCGTGCACCTCTGGCGCCCATATCCTGAGTGCAGTCTGCGCCAACGGTGCTTATAACCTTCATAAAGCCTACGCCTGGAGCTCTGGTGCACGAGAACAAACTACGCAACCATCTGTTGCGTTGGTGATTAACACATTTTCTCCACTTTTTGTGATTTGGTCTAATTGTTTGAGCTCTGCATATTGTATGATTTAGTCAAAGAACCCCTAGGTCCTGCTTGTTTGCATTTGAGTTTTATTTGGTTGATTTTGGGTCTTAATATAGTCAATTGAGCAATTTGGTATTAGCGGGCAATTTCAATACCCCACCTATCCACTTGGTCTTGTGATCCTTGGTCCCATTTCTAGATCTATTTAGTTTCTTAGGTCTGATTCCTAACCCCTTCCTACATTTAGCCATTGAGTTTTGTTTGCGATTTTGTTGTTTGATTTTGCGTGTGTTTGAGTGTTTTTTGAGTTTTCGGTGATCTCTTTTCTTTAGGAATTTCCAGTTTACCATAGCTGGTCGAGACATCGTCTTTGATTTTCTGAATTGTTGATCTAAAGAGCATTATAATTCTAATATCCATTGTGGACATTTGAGTAGGAAAAACAAACATTTATCATTGTCGGGAAGAATTTTCATGATTTTGGGATAAAATATTTGGAAAGCTTGAATGATCAATATTGTAGTTTCTTGGGTATGACATTTTGTTCATTTCTCATAAAGATATATGCATATTTGAGTTTTTACAAAGCATCTTTAAAGCTTGCAAATTCTCATTCTTTGATTCCCCTCATCTTTTAGGCCATTATTTGGAAAGTTAGAAATTGTTACATTTGAGAGTGAAATCCTTCTTTCCATAGTTCATAGATTCAATTAAATTGAAAAGAGAAAAAAGAAAAGTGTTTACATTTTGGTCCTTGTTTGTTATTTAGTCATTTTTGTTGGCATAATGAAAAGAGTACTTCACTTGTATTTTTCATTGATTTTGAGTTACATAGGTATTTTTCCTTTTCCTAATATCAGCAACAAAGGAATTTCTCGCTACCTTAGATAGATTTCATCGAATCGGAAAAGAAAAATTTTCATTTTGCATGTAGATTAAGTTGCATTTGTTTAAATTCCTATCTACACTCCATGCATTCACCTAACCACTCAAGATAAAATTAACGGTAGGGTTAGGTTAAAACTTGCTAGTAACTTGTGTGATAAGTTAGTGACGTGTTCCGGCGTCATTAAGCGTGGCAGCTGTCGTTATTTTCCTACAATGCATCCCACGGTCATGAAGTTCTTCCACATACCAACTGTTATATCGAAGGCTCTTTCACATACCCTTGGGTATATCGAAAGTCACTTCACGTACTCAGTATTATATCGGAATGATCTTGTCGTACAATTGTGCATTAGATAGCACCACTACGGATTTGAGCTCCCATGTACCTTGAGTATATCAAGAGACTCTCCTAGGATTCCTAAAACCAACAAAGTTAACCATTTAGCCATCTTGGAAGAGAAATACACCGATAAAAACACTCAGGGATATACTACGCACATGCTTCTAGGTATTTGGGTTATATGTCTAGGGGTACGGTCCTAATCCTCCCTGGTTAGTGCTCTGAAAAATTGGGTCGAGTATAACTGTTGGATCCTGCGGTATACCGCGAGTTAGAAAGTCATGACAATCCTGTGAGGTTCCATACTTTTGAATCCACACCTATCACATATGTTTTCTTGCGGCTTTAGCTTGTGTAGATATTGGATTGATTTTTTTATTTTCTATAGGTTCCACTTAGGAAACATTTTGATCTAGTCATCCTGGACGACCAACCTTTGAGAAGATCCAGAAGGATTCTCAATTTACCACCTGAATATTCCCTTAACTAGGAGGAGAACTCAGGCGTAAGAATGGATCAATCGATCACATCTGTGCCACATGAGGGAGATGCCTCTACCCTAGAGTCAGGAATGAACTAATCGTCTCTCTTAAAAAAAACTATCTCTCATCCAACAGGACCTTTGATAGGTGCATCGTCTACCTCCCATGACACATCCTTCCATTTTCCGTGGAGGGACATCCTGGAGCTACGGATTGGATTTTCAATCATCCCCATGATGAATCAGTATCAACAACATTTGGTCCATCGGCATCCTTTTGGGACACATCTCTAGGTCGTCATGTCGCCGATTTTGGGTCCATTCCCATGTAAGAAACCATGCCTCGTAGTTTGATTCCTGATGATGAACTTCTTGCGCCACTTTATGAACATAGGCACCATTTGCGCATGGCTGGAGAACAACTTAGGAACTAGAGTCTTACGTGATGAGCAAACATTCCGGATACACCCATATTTCAATATTCCCCTATATGCTCTTTATCATTCACTTCATCGGAAACAAATATACCTAGCATGACTACTTACGAACCAACTCAACCCTCATTTCCAACGAGCACACCTCTACTTCAACTGACTAGTTCTATACCTACTGAGACTCTCACCATGGTATCCTCTAAAGGGAAACCCTCAACCACTGTTAACTTTGGGACACTACCTCCACCTCCCCCACCCCAAAACTCAAGGGGAGGATATAATTTTCTTGTTAGTATACTATCAGGCATATGTAATCCTTTTGATAACATTCAACCCTTGGTCACAAGTCAACCTAGAATTAGTGTTCAGCATTCCGTCACCAAATCTATTCTAGTTTGTGGACAACTTTCAACTAGGGGGCAGCCCCTCATTGGTGGATCTAACCTGACTGGGGGAAATAACCTATCCAGCAATCACGTCATGAGTGGAGGATACATTTCGCATCGGATTTTTAGTATGGTTGGCAATCCTCTCCCAACCGTCGGACCACCCACATGGAAACATCATGCGGGGGATCCATCCATTTGGACCCAACCCCCATGGGGACACATTATTCCAAGACACCATCACATCAATATTGGACAAAACCATCCAAGAAAAACTTTTCCCAGATTACCCTACCCTAGAAACTCTAATACCCCATGGGGTCACCAGAATGTCCCACCAACCAGACCCCAGGTTGGCGGAGCACCCCTGCCACCTCCACCACCTATCCCACCACCTCCAATGCCATCTAGTCCACCACCTCTACCCCATTCCGGAGGAGGAGGACCCATGATTTCTAGAGGCGGACCTCCCCATTCCGGAGGAGGCAGGACCCACATCACGGTGGAAACCCCCATTACTCCCGAGGGAGGGATCCCGACCCTTCGATAGAGGCCCAACTTACTTTGGAGAAGGAATACCACCACCTTTCGGTGGGGGACCACCACATTATGGCCGAGGCAGACCCCCACCTTATGGTGGAGGACCACCTTACCCTGGAGGGCCCCCACCTTTTGGTGACAGGAAACCTCATTCTGATAGAGGCAGACCTCCTTCCAGTCACCCTCCTAACCCAATGAACCCCCTCCATATGGTCGATTTCCTATGGAAGGAACCTATGATAAATCCATTCCTTGTCCTACTGGTACTCCGATGCCATACCAATACTACTAGTATCCACAGTCCAACCAAAAATTACCCTTTTTGGCTACTCTCGATCTACTAGATATATCACAGTTGACTAGCGATCCCATCTACCATGGAACCAATTGGCTGACTATTCTAGTGAAGCTTCTATCGGACATCTCGAAGTTTGATGGAAAATCGAGTGAGGATCCCAAAAAACATGCAAGATCATACAATTTATGATGTTCGTCTAAGTCCCTAATGGATGATTCAATCCATTTACGGTTATTCCAGCGAACCCTCACTGGTCCTGCCGCCAAGTTGTATATTGAACTACCACCACACTATTTTCATGATTTTTGATCCTTAGCCATGTCCTTTTTGACACATTTCCAGTTACCAATCTGTTACAAGACCTGTACGGATCTTTTTACCTCTCTCCCATAAACTACTGCCACTCCTATTTCTGATCATATTCATGATTGGAGACAGAGACAGCATTTGAATACCCAACCACTTGTGCCTATTATAGGCCTTGGGAGGTTTAGTCAGCCTCCTAGAGC
The DNA here is from genome assembly GCA_027924585.1 of Larix kaempferi. Lineage (NCBI taxonomy): Eukaryota > Viridiplantae > Streptophyta > Pinopsida > Pinales > Pinaceae > Larix > Larix kaempferi. Next base: position 42,313,116 of record BSBM01000361.1, on the reverse strand, counting down.
TTGTTACGATCCCTAGGGGCTTGGATACCTAGCCCACAACAAGCTTAGTGAGTCGTTGGGGAACTGTAACATGCAATCTAAATGTTGTACTATGTGCATTGGCTCTGGTGACATACAAGAAGTAACCTCCTATCTCTTCATTAGACCATTAGATGTTGCAAATCATAATGATATGTGGTTGAGTAATTGCATTGTGGGTGAAGTAATGTGCATCCACAATATATATCGAAATAAGCAAGGTGTATTTTAGAATGCATGTGGAGTCATAAGAGAGGTATCATATCAATATACTAGGTAGAAATATAAAGGGGTATAAAAAATGTTAATGAAAATATTGATACGTACAATATCTAGTGAAAATAGGTTTTTTTTTAAATTGGGGAGGCATATTAGAAGGGAGTTAAAAAAATGATTTTGGAAGGTATTTTTCAATATTTAGTGAAATTAGGGGTATTGTTTCATATGCCACGAACGAATGTGCTATAATAGTGGTTTATTGAGTGAAGCCCCCATGCTAAATACCCCCGGTTCAACTGCTACTCCCTTGTTGACCATAGTGCAAAAATTGCTAGTCAACACAAATGTAGTGGCCTTTAATTTATGAGTTGAAAGAGGATAAACACAATGAGACACCTTAGTGCAGGAATATTATACTATACCATATTACTCCTAAACCATAGTCGAACAAAAAATTATTGATTACATAACTAGTTTAACAAGGTACATTTATATTCAAGTGGAGGAATATAAATGTTCACTAATTAAGGAACTTAATAGATTTCCCTTAAATTGTGCACACTCAAACTTATACTACTTAGGAAACCACCCACTTCTTGTGCATTTATTGTTAACCTAGGCCTTGTTGCACCATTTCCCCATTAGTATTAGGTAGCTGAGAATATATAGCATGTTAATTATCATTTCCACCCCATATTTGACTAATAGGTTCTTCTAGTGGTCAAGTTGTTCAAATCACTTCCATGCTTCTGCTAATTTTGTTGCATCAATTGCAACAACAAAGCATTATTTGTAGAGTTCACTGAGATGTTGTACTTGTCACTTTTTCATCCACTTAGACCAATAGGAACACTATTTACACCTATTAATTGTCACCACATTGTGCAAAACTCTTAGGAATAAGAGAAGCATAGTGGCCAAGATTCTAGAAATTAAAGAACCTGATATTTCTCATGTCCTTTTTACCCTAATTTATTATCATGGGATTTCTAATCCATTCTCATATTTGAGACTGAATGTAGTCATATTACTACTCCTAGAACATGATTTTACAAAAATCATATAAACAACCTAAAACAACTTATCGCATGTACACAATGGTTTTCTTAAGCATGATGTATGGTATCCCATCCTTGAAATCTCCTGACAACTCCATAAGAGAATGCAATTTTTGGCATGATTAGGTCAACTACTTAAACTCCTAGACCTTGGGATAGTGGGTATTTTTCCAATGTAGAACATGCCCAAAAAAAAAATATGAGCTTACATTACTCAATTTTGATGCTCGGTTGGGTTCCTAATGATAGATTCACCGAGTGTCCCTAAAAGGATTAAGGAGGCGAGTTACAACTCACCACAAAATGATGATTGTAGCTCGGATCGATGAACCATCAAATTTGTTGGACTCGTGAAAATGCATTCTGTTGAATTTTCAGAATTTACTTCAATCTGATCTAGGATCTTAACTGAGAGAAAAACATGTACAACAAATCCACAGCATATCAATCATGGACACAATAATGCAAGCACACAAGAGACACAGAGTTTACTTGGGGAAAACCATAAAGGTAAAAAACCCCAATAACTTCCTCAGAGATAGATAAAGCAATGATACAACCAGAATACAAGAGATAGTCTTCTCCTAGCAGCAGAGCCTCCTCCTCCACAAGTGCGCCACTCTCCCAAGTGTGAGTGAGAGAATAAAATGATCAAATAGAGATCTCCCGATCTCTATTTATACTAGACTTGACTTGCCTAATAACCTTTACTAGGTCATCCTTAACTTAACCACATAACACAATGCTGACTGGGCCGACACCCAATAGGGTGGTCTAATAACCATTTGACCCACATGGCCGACCCCCACTAGGGTGGTATAACAACCCTTCGACCCACATGACTTATATAAGGCCGACCCCAACAAGGTGGTCTAATAACCCATCAAGTATAAGTTACGACACTTACAATATAAATGATGACACTTCTGTATAGAGGAATAATAACATCTCTATAGGAATATAAAATACATATATGAAATACATGGGTGAAATACATTCCGAAGTTACTTATACATCAACACTCCCTCTTAAATAGGAAGGTATTTCTCGACACAGGTCTGCTAGCACAAGTCTTCTTCTTTGGATCATCATCAACGAATCATCATCCTCGAATCATTGTCATTGTCACTGCTGCTGCTATCTCAATCACTCTCTGACTCTACTTGTCATAGGAAGTTCTACAGAGCCAGTCCTTTTCATACTGGATGTAGGCCCACCACCTGCAGGTCTTCATCATCACTGGCCATACTGTGGAATCCTCAAGACTTATTACATGCGTCACAAAACCTTGCAAGAGCATCCCAGGACTTATTACAGGCACACAGCCCGACCTATCGGATCTCCTAGGGAGCTATCACATGTGACCCTACCACATAACCTCGAAAGAGAATCCCAGGACTGATTATGAGCAGACAGCTCAACCTATTGGATCTCCCAGGGCGCTATTATATGTGGTCACCACAAAACCTTGCAAGAGCATCCCAGGACTTATTACGGGAACACATCCTAACCTATCGGATCTCCTAGGGCGATATTACATGTGGTCATGGAAAAACCTTGCAAGAGCATCCCAGGACTTATTACGAGCACACAGCTCAACCTAGCGGATCTCCTAGGGCGTTATTATATGCCATAGGACAAAACCTCGAAAGAGCATCTGCCAGATATACCAAGGCCAAATTATATGCCTTATGCAAAACCTTGCTAGACTATCTGCAGATCTCCCAGGGCCAAATTATATGTTCTCCCAGAGCAAAACCTCGAAAGAGCATTTGTCAGATATCCCAGGGCCAGATTACATGCCATAGGCAAAACCTCGAAAGACTATCTGCAAATCTCCCAAGGCCAAATTATATGCTCATCTGCACAACCTAATCCATGGCCAAAAGGTATCAACCTGATACTCACCATACATCATCGTGATGTACACATGATCATCCTGATCATCATCACTGCAACATCCTGTTGCATGTCATTTGGAGAAACATCCCGAAGCTCGTCATCCATGATCATCCTGATCATATAATGCATCTACCTGATGCATACCAAGTATCTACCTGATACATATCATCATACATGAACCACCTGAGCATACAATGTATCCACCTGATACAAATAAAAATACATGATCCACTTGATCATACCTGATACATATCAACATACATGATCTACCTGATCATACAATGTGTCCACCTGATACATATACGGATACATGGTCCAAGCATCCAACATGTTGCATATAAAAAATACATACAAATGATCCAACTCATCATATCCAACATCCAACATGATGCATATACATAAACAGAGTAGTAACTGGAGCATTGTCCTAATGCTCATCATCCATGATCCTCCTAATCATCTCATCGTCCACAAAGCACAGCCCAGATGCACATCATCCAGCACTTACACCACCGACATGGGAGAACAAATCTACCACCATTCGAGGAAGGCTCCAACCCTTACTTTTTCACCATGGGAGAACACATCTATGACCATGTGAAAAATGGCTTAGCAATTACATCACGACCAAGGGAGAACACATCAACCATGTCAGAGAAGCTCATGTGCATCTGCATCTTCTGGACTCATCACTCCCCTTCGGAAGGAACCTCGATCTGAAGTGCACCAAGCCTCTCTCTGAAGTACTCAAACTGCACTCTGGCCAATGGCTTGGTCAATACATCTGCAACCTGCTCATCCATCGCAACATAATCTGCTTCGGCTGTACTCAGTGCTACGCAGGACTGCTGCCTGCTAAACCAAGAGATCACACCTGATCCCATACTGAAGCAGCACCCAGATGTGCTCTTCCTATCTGCAGCACTACCTGCCCAATCTGAATCAACATAACCCTGTAGGTTAAACTTTTGATTTGCATCATACTTGAGCCCATAATCAACCGTACCCTTTAGGTACCTCAGAATATGCTTTACAACAACCAGGTGAACATCTCTTAGATCCTTCAGGAACTGGCTAAATGTGTTCACCACAAATCAAATATCTGGTCTCGTGTTCATCAGGTACATAGAGGACCCAATCATCTGACAATACATCATGACATCAACCGGATCAGATGAAGCATCAGACAGAAGCTTCAGGTTCGATGCCATAGGTGTGGCCATATCCTTGCAGTCCATCATCCCGAACGTCTTCAGGATTTCTACTGCATGCTTATCTTGTCCAAGGGAGATTCCATCAGCACTCTGTCACACCTCCATGCCAAAAAAAAATAGTGCATCATCTCCAAGTTCTTCATATCAAATTTGACAGCAAGCTTCCTCTACGTGTCAGCAATCAATCTATCCTCACCTGTTACAAATAGGTCATCCACATAGTAGTATCACTGGATTGCCTTCCTCAACCTTGTAGTGAAGGTTGGAATCTGCTTTACTCTTGGTAAAGCCCAAACTAGATAGAAAGCTGTCTATCCTACCATACCAAGTTCTGCACATATATGAATCCCCCTGTCATGTGTCTCATAACCAAGTGGCTGCTCCACGTAAACTTCTTCTTCAACTACACCATTCAAGAAAGTTGTCTTGAAATCCATATGGTGTATCTTCCCTATCATCACTGTAGCCGGAGCAAGTACTGATCTAATGGAAGTGTATCTGGCTACAGGAGCAAAAGTCTCTATGCTACCACCTGCAGCATGCTTGATATTGTATTTTCTCTTGGAAGTCACTATAGACTCCCCTTCAGGTGTTGGGACTGCATCCCAAACATTTTCATGATCGACTGGTACTCCTCGATCATGGCATTCTTCCCAGATCTTGGGAACTTCAATATCTTCAATATTTTCAATAGATAACTTTGTTGCTGAACAAATGTTGTAGTCCTTCTTTTGTAGGTGATGGTATACGATCTTTCCTACACAACAAGTTAAATTGCATGATTAGAAAACATCTCATAGTTTTAAGAACAAATTCTTACACATAAAGAAATATGTCATACAGTCATGCAATTATCTTAGCCAATGCTTCAATACAACATTTATCCATATTTCGTAACTTTCTAGATGCCTTCCAATCTCTACCAGAACATTGTTAAGAGTGTGCACAACTCCTAACATATCAGCAAAGAGGTTTCATTCTAGATAAGTAGCAATGGAATGTTGTATAGTGCCATAGGCCACTTACCCATGTATATTATTAGTATATTGTTCATCAATGCAACTACTCTAATATGCATAATACACAACCTAATTCTAGGAACATAAGAATATACATCATTGAATAACATTATGTAAGAAATGACAATTCAAATACTTATCTTTGTTTGGTTGCTAGGTGGACTCCCTCTGAATCTTTGCAACTCCATTCTTATGTGGATCGTGAGAAGTGGTCAACTCCCTTTGAATATCTGCATCCTTGCAGAAACTACTGAAGTGTGCTCCTTTGCTTTCTTGTAGGAACCACTGGAGTGTGCTCCCTCTTTATCTTTGCTTCCTGTATTACCTGTCCTTGAACTTACATCCATCCTTAATCACTATGCATGCTTATTAGTATCATCAGTGTGTTATCCTTTAGGTCTCATACATAATCACACATTTATTAGTATAATCTTAATACTATCAAAACACAATAATATTAAACATGTATAGTCATGATCATTCACAGATAATAAACATTAGTATTCAAGGTTTCAAGGAAGTCTTCTTTTACTCATGCATATTCTTATTTGATCATAGGACTCTTCTAATTAGTTAAATCATCAATGCATAAACCCGCGATTACTCAAACCTATACCTTCATGATTCTTCTGGTTAGTCATATCATCAATTATGGTAAGAAACATAATATGCATACATCCATGACTATTCAAACCTATGAATTCATGAATAATCATTATCAACAACACAACATTATAAGATCCTAACACAAGGTAGGATTCTAGCTTGATATAGGAAAAATATACCTAGATTAGCATGCTATCTAGTTATGTCTAACATACCCGCATAGTGTCTTCTGGTTCTCTTCAATGACTTGTGCTAGTAACCTGCATGTCTCATAGGTTAACCATTGTAGGACCAAGTTATACATACCTCAAAAGTAGATCTTCTATGTGATCCATGAAAATGGATGAATCTTTGTCTTCATGTCACCATGATCATATGTTCTTGAAGTAGAACATGATTTGTCTTTCTTGGTGTACCTTTTATGTTAGTGAACAACATAAACCTCATACAACATCACACTGCATTAGTACATTCATAAGTGTCAAAACCTTAATGAATGAATATCTTCTATTAAGGTGATACGACAAGTCTAGTAATTAATCAAGATTGTACTGTAATGATATGAAGACAAACATATGATAAACTTAACCATGAAACATACCTGTAAGCCATACCTGTCAAGATTGCTTGTAATCTTCTTATGGAAGGCCTTAGCCTCATCTCCCTCTGAGACAGGAAATTTTTCACTTATGCAGGTGACCAATCCATCTTCTTCTAGGATTAACCAAATCCACTTGATTTGCAAGAACTGGACCTGGAGCTGGATTAGGGTTTGTCAAAGAAACCCCAAAACTTCAAAATTTCAATTTCAAACTTCCGAAAGGATAGAAATATGTGCCTTGATGAGCTGATCAAGTTGGTATATTCAGAATTTGAAAACTGTAAAGTTTCACCCCTCGAAATTGCCTTTTAGATTTCCGGAGTCACTAGGGAGGACCCTGAATTAGGGTTTGAGTTTCCCAGAGCTTCACCCAACCAAAATATTTGATTCAAAGCTCTAAGCTTTGAATTTTCTGAGGATCTTCCAGCCGTGGTCACAGATTTCCAAAATTCCAATTTTTGCAGAAGCCCTAATTTTCCATCTTTCCGATCAAAGTCCCAAACTGGGGTTTGATCAATCCTGGCCTTCTGCCCAACCAAAAAATCTGATATTGGTCTCTAAATTTCAATTTTTATGAGTAGCATCCAGCTGTGGTCTCCGATTACTAAAAATCCAACTTTCTCCGAAGCCCTAAATTCCGGAAGCCATGAATGAAGGTGCTCAAAAATAATTCTGTTTTGACAGAAATATGTACCTGATTGTTTCTGGTGTAAATCCGGACTTTTCAATCCACAGGGTCTGAAATTTTTTTTTGACCTAGCCCGACTTGTTATCTTTCCATCCCAATAGGTCTGACCTCAATTGGATTCTCTGAGAGAGAGTTATGCCAAGTATTGCAACGTGACCTATTTATGGGATAATATAGGAGAGTGAATTTGTACGGCGTGCCACATGTCACTAGTTCAACTTCATCCTCTAAAACATTTTCTTGAGATATCCCGACCTGTTGTATTTACATCCCGATAGGTATGACCTCAATTGGAATCTCTGAGAGAGAGTTATGCCAAGTGTCGCAACGTGACCTGTTTATGGGATAATACAAAAGAGCGAACTTGTATGGCATGCCACGTGTCACTGGTTCAACTTCGACCTCTGAAAAAATTTCTTGAGATAGTATATTCTGTTTTCTACCTGTAACGTATTACAAAATTTCATTTGGAGCTTCCCATCCCAAGTTATGACCTTTTTCCCAAGGTCACGTGATTTTGACTCAGATTTGGAAGAGGCAGAAACCCTATATTGTACAGATCGTAAATCACAAAGTACAACGAATTAGAGGTTGTCCTTTGCACACAAGATACATGGGGATCTGATCTTCGACCTGTAAAAGTTTCAGATCCGAAAACTTTTCCAAAATGGATTTATAGCGAAAGTGCTACGATGACTGATTTTTTCTATATCAAGCCCTAGCATCGTAAGTGCAACAAGTGTCATATATGCCATATCATGCCTTCTTTCAGGCTAGCTCTGAAACCATGTTGAATTTTTAGAATTTACTTCAATCTGATCTAGGATCTTAACTGAGAGAACAACATGTACAACAAATCTACAGCATATCAATCATGGACACAATAATGCAAGCACACAAGAGACACAGAGTTTACTTGGGGAAAACCATAAAGGTGAAAAACCCCAATAACTTCCTCAAAGATAGATAGAGCAATGACACAACCAGAATACAAGAGATAGTCTTCTCCTAGCAGCAGAGCCTCCTCCTCCACAAGTGCGCCACTCTCCCAAGTGTGAGTGAGAGAATAGAATGATCAAATAGAGATCTCTCATTCTCTATTTATACTAGACTTGACTTGCCTAATAACCTTTACTAAGTCGGCCTTAACTTAACCACATAACACAATGCTGACTAGGCCGACACCCAATAGGGTGGTCTAATAACCCTTTGACCCACATGGCTGACCCCCACTACGGTGGTCTAACAACCCTTCGACCCACATGACTTATACAGGGCCGAACCCAACAAGGTGGTCTCATAACCCATCAAGGATAAGTTACGACACTTACAATATAAATGATGACACTTCCGTATAGAGGAATAATAACATCTCTATAAGAATATAAAATACATATATGAAATAAATGGGTGAAATACATTCCGAAGTTACATATACATCAACACATTCGAACAAGGGGAACCTCTCTCTCATGGGGACATCACCAGGTGCTCATCTTGTTTAGTCATATCAGAAACTAGGGTTTTTCTCACTAAGAGAGTATGCATTTTTGGCATGATTAGGTAAAATTTTGAAAATCCTTGGCCTTGGAACAATGGGTAGTCCCATGTCGAACATGCCAAAACATACTTGCATGATCTTATGAAACTCAATTCTATGCTTAGTTGGGCTTGTATGCCCTGACGGCATATTTACCAAGTGTCCCTGAAACGATTAAGACCCGATGTGTTGCAAGTCCTCATAAAATGATGAGCTTGGTTCAAATTGACAAATCGTTGACTCCATTGGGCTCATGGCAATGCATTCCAACTATGGGAACCTATTTCCCATGTTTCCATCATTTGGTGCTCATATTTTTTAGTGATCTCAGAAACTAGGGTTTTTCTTAGTAAGAGACTATGCATTTTTGGCATGACTAGGTCAACTTTTGAAACTTCTCGACCTTGGTATTGCGGGTAGTGTTCCAATGATAAATATACCCAAGAAAACATGTAGGAACTTAAATAATTTCAATGCTCAGTTCGGTTTTTATGCCCTAATGATAGAATCAACAAGTGTCGCTAAAAGGATTAACGAGGAAAGTTGAAATTCTCCATAAAATGATGATCGTTGATTGGATCAAAGAACCATCTAATCCATTGGGCTAGTGACAATGCATTATAACTAGGGTAACCTATCCCCCATGGGTCTATCACCTTATGCTCATCTTGTTCACTAATCATAGAAACGAGGATTTTACAAGTTTTGAATGATGAGGTCAACTACTAGATCTCCTCAACCTTGATACTGTGGGTAGTGTTACCATGTTGAACAAGCCCAAACACACATGCCAAAGCTTACAACACTCAATTACAATGCTTGGTTTGGTTTTTATTCCCTAATGACAAATTCATCAAGTCTCCTTGAAAGGATTAAGGAGATGTCTTGCAACTCATCATAAAATGATGACCATGTCTTGGATCGATAAAATTTCAATTCCATTGGGATTGTGACAATGCATTCTAGATAGGGGCAGTTCTCTCCCATGGATTCATAGCCTCGTGATTGTCTTGTTAAGTGATCTTAAAACCTAGGGTTTTGCTTAGTAAGAGACTATGCACTTTTGGCATGATTAGGGCAACTAATGAAACTCCTCGACTTTGGGACCATGGGTAGTGTGCTCATCTCCAACAATCCCAAACACACATGCAAGAGATTTTGTAACTTAATTCTAATGCTCAATCAAGTTTTTATGCCCCAATGATATATTCAAGGTACAAGTTGTGTAACTTGCAAGATCAAAATGGTCAAAAAAAGATTCAATGGACACCCAAAAACACACAAAAACCACAACAGATATCACAATGAAAACAATAATGTATTTCGTTTAATTCATAAAAGAAAATTTATAATGTTTGAATTATAGCCAGGGTTCGGTTTCCTTGTTTTCTTTCAGTCTCTGTTTTCTTCATTTAATGACTCTTCCTTACTTAGAAGTTGAATCTGTTGTTGCAATTACAACTAGGTAGAAGAACTGAAGTCAAAATCCAAAAATCCCCTTCTTCTGGAACTTGCTTTTATTTTATAGACGTAATCTACCACCTTAAATTTCCACTTCAACTTCTTCTAGAAGCCTCTTGGCGCTTTTCTTCTCCACTACATTGCATTCAATTATTCACCTGCAATCTTCTTAGCATACCAATCCATCTAGCATTTCCATTAATCGCCATAAATTCTTCATTAACTACTCCAACTAAACCTGCAACAACCTCTCTTTTCATGTTCTTCAGTCTTCTCAATCATTATGTGACTCGAACAGAACTCATCAGTGTCTTTATCATTCACTTTGTGCAATGCTTTGGTTGTCTCATACCCCCTTGATATTCTTATTCTATATGGTCCAACTAATCCTCAATGGAACCCTCTCCTCATCGACCAATCTTTCGACTAATTTCCCTTTTTTCAGTTGGTCTTTCCCAACTGCTTTTCATCATATGTTGAATTCACCTTCATGTTGTTTTTTCCCAACTATCTGGTTCTCAATCGACCACTCCCTATTGGTATCGACCTCGCTTGCTAACTTTTCTCCAACCTGACTAGTCCAAAGACTAGTATTCTATCTCGGCTATTGAGGAATTCAATTTCCCCTTCTCTCACCTAAAGGTTGTCAAATATCCTCCACGTGACTTCATTCGCTTACCATCGACTAGTGGTCTTGGGGCCCGATGGCCATGCATCAATATTCCCATGTACGAAATAACTATGCCCCCAATTCTACTCTTTTGTTTGAACCATTAATCTTTCATATTCTTCCTATGAAATCCATATCATCTCCTCCAAACATCTATCCTTCAAATGGACCAAATATTCCTTCTTCTTTTTCACTCCTTGTCGAACCAACTTCTCACTCCTCGTGAACTTCAACAAAGTATTCTATTAGTCGTTTTGGTAGTTGGTATTTCCAGTTAATGGTCAATTCACTCCATTTTGTTGACTCTTATTCATAACTACATAAGTTGACAACATTGAATGTTGGTGAAATATCCAACTCTTCTGACAATTCTAATAAATAAGCATTATCCAAAATATTCTTCAATATTTGACACATACAAATTTTATTCAACTTTAACTTGTTGTACATTCTCCTTGGGAATATTTCCTTCCAAATAATGGCATAGCCTAAATCACCTTCTTTGGATGCTTCCAATCATCTCTTCCAGTCGGCCCTCAACTTATAACTGGAATTTCTCTTTTCCAATTGTTTCCTCACTTTCTCATGCAACTCCTTCATATGCTTGGAAAAATATTTCGCGTTTGCACTCTTTTGCATTCAAGTTGGAAACTTCATCAATTTGGTCACTCAATGTGGACTTCTCCCTTACATGATATGGAAATGACTCAATCATGTTTACCTATTCACAAAGTTATTATATGTAAACTCTGCATGGGATAACACATTCTCCCAATGTTTTGGTTGATCATCAACTAAACATCTTAGTGTATTTCCCAAACTTTGATTCATGAATTCAATTTTCCCATCAGTCCATGGAGGACCCTATGGAAGACGTTGGACACAAGTTTGCAGTTCTTTTTTGCATGCTCTTCGAAAAACCATGTAACCTCACAATTTCTTTGAAAAAAAAAACAATTTGTGTGGCATCACTTGTCTGCATGGGAAAACAAATTCTCCCAATGTTTTGGTCGATCAACAACTATACATCTTAGTATATTATACAAACTTTGATTCACGAATTCAATTTTCTCAACAGTGTGTAGATGGTATGCAAAATTGAACTGCAACCTTATGTCCAACTTCTTCCACAAGTTCCTCTAGAAATGTCTCATAAATTTAGTGTGTCTATCTGAAGTTATGTTCTTCGGAAAACCATGTAACCTCCCAATCCCTTTGAAAAACAAAAAACAAAAAAAATTGCGGCATCACTTATATTCTTGCAAGGAATAAAGTGTTCCATTTTCGAAAACATATCGACAACCACAAAAATGGAACCATTTCCTTCCTGATTCTTAGGCAATCCTAAAACAAAATCCATGTTGATATCTTCTAATGGAACCTCTGGTACAAGCAATGGCTTATATAATCCTATATTATGATAAATTTGAGCAAATATAATGATATTTGAACTTTAAAACTTTAAGTGTGGAAATACTGAAGACTTGAATCAATGAACCATTCAATCACATGAAACATTCAACCATAACACAAGATGTACCTTTGGGAAAACCCTAAAAAATATGAGGATGAAAAACCCCAACAAATTTTCAAATTATAATTATTATAGATAACAGAGAATGTCTCTTACAAAAATAACATATTTCTTTCGCCATCCCAGGTGCTAGATAAGAGAGAATACTGAGCAATAGAGAGTAGATATCAACTGCATCAACTTGCCATGTTTCCAACACATTAATGAAGAGCAAGAATAATATTATGCACAAAAAGAAGTACCTTGACTTCAAGGGAAAAGATAATTCACTTCACATTGAATTCATCAATCCCGTAAAAAATATTTATACATTCTTCTCATGCACTGGATTCTATTTTTATCTTCTAAATTTAGGATGAACTCACCCTCAAACTAGATGTATCAATCTTACAAGAAGAAGTGCGCCCCACTTCTCATGGAGTGCTTTATCTCACTGAACTATCTCTTAGGATGAACTTGCCTCTTAACTCAAAGCTTGCCCACTTAGTTAGGTGGCTAACTTAAGTTTCATCATGTAAGTGTCACAACACAAATGCCATATTTTAGTTTAACATAAGTTTCATCATGCAATAAAACTTAATTAACTAGATCTTCTTTGTTGTCACTTGGTTAACCCTCTTTAAATGATTATTTCTTGATAACATCACTGTAGTGATCAATTCGAGTTCTCCCTTGATTTAGTCAAGTTTTGTATTTTAGTTTAACTAAAGTGAAAACACTTTAGTTAACTAGTCCTTATTTAACACTTAGTTAACTATTTAAACTAAAATCATGTTGATTGATTTAATTGCAGTGACCATTGTGAGTTCTTTAGTTAACTAAGGCATACATTGTGGCTTTAACTGAAGCTTGAAAATTCGAGTTCACTTAGTCATCTCATGAGAAATTTGAATTATCTTTTTCTCTATGCATTTATCTTTATCTCTTATCTTTACTTCATGGTCAATATGTGTTAACTTTAATTATCTATCATATTAGATTATACTCAGAATATTTTTCATAGGTTGTGATCATATTATATTAAGTATCTTAGACCAAATGATCATATAATAAAGTAATTCACTCTAGAGGTGACCAATCTCTAAAGGATACTTACTAGAAATTGGCGACCATGGTTAGTAATATATCACACAACATTAATGCTTCAACATGCAAAGCATCTACCTCTATAACTGGAGGTCCACCCCATGGGTACCTACTATAATTGGAGGTACACATGAGAATCATCTACCTCTATAACTCCATGGATACCTTTATACAAAAGGCTCACATGAGAATCATGACTTGACACACAAATCTGAAGCCTTGTCCAACAGAATTTACAACATCATTACTTCGATTAATTACCTCTATACATGAGGAATAACCTTTACATGGAAGGAAATCAAATTTCCCACCTCTATATGGGAGGATCAATCTTAGTTGCACAAGATTGGTTTGGACAATGTCTCCTGATGTTGTACATTTAACACTCCCTCTTAGCGAGGGAGGCATTCTCTGGCATACAAATATTTTCTCAGAAGTACTTGAACTTCGTCACTGATAGAGGAATTTTTAACACATATGCAATCTTCTCATCAGTTGTAGTGTACTGGAGTTTCACTATACCTTTCTGGACCATGTATCAGATGAAGTGATACTTCATTTCAATGTGCTTAAACATGTCATGAAATATTGGGTTTTCAGAAAGCTTGAGGCAACACTAGCAGCTATGTATTACTCTTTTATAGTACTTTGAGATATGAAGCCCTACTTCTTGTTGGACCAAAATATCATAGTTGTTGTTTGGTAAATTAACCTATGATTGGGAAGTTCAAAGAGATCATCAACATATTGTTACTAAGGTACAAAATCTAAATGACAAACATGTACAGTATAAATTATTCTTTTAATCAAGAAAAACTAGGGTTTAAATCCAAAGAACATACCTAGACATACGAAGTTTGATCCAAACTAAATAAGATTTATTCCTCAGATCCACGATCCCAAATGAGAAACCTGCAATATAGAAGACACCTTCCTCAAAGCTTTTGACTACATAAACATGAATAAACTATCATGAAACTCATATATAGAAAAGATATGATAGATTCAATTAACTAGATTCACAAAGTAGACCAGTTATTTTATGGGAAAGAAAATATCTTGCATTATCATCATCAATGGTAACAAACTATACCTGATCTGTAACCTACACTATTGAAAATTGATCCTGGGATCCTTGCGCCTCTTCCTTCAATGCATATTTCTCCAGCATTTCCTTATACAAAATGGTTCTCCCCTTTCTCAAGGCCCTCTCCTTGTATTTATAGCAAGGTCTGAGAGGATAGGATCGAAAGGTAAATGCTTAGGGAATTTATGGTAGTTAGGGTAACTACCATAAATAACCTTAATTTTATTTTTTAATAATTTTTCTGTGATTTTAAGGAATACCCGTGGGTATATTTCTTGACAACAAGTGAGTAACTCACGAGTTTAATGTTAAACAACTAGCGGGTGCAACGTTTTAGGTAAAAATCATGGTTTTTCAATGGAAGCTCCAGCAGGTGACCCACGAGTTGATAGTTGTGAGAGTCACGGTTAAGTATTAAAAATACTTCACAAAAATAGATGAACTGGAGATGATATTGTAAGGTTCATATCAAATGCATCTATAGTCAATGAGGCTCTTCCATCCATAAGGTCCTTTTGTGTGACTGACAATACAGTGTGGTCATGGACGGAGAAGTGCCAATATGACTAATAACAGATGCCCCCTAATGCATGGGTCAGAAGGGTAATGATGGACAAAATGCATTACAAACCAAGAAGTGGAGGAGTGTGAGAGCCACAGGAACAAAGTCTCAAACAGTACCTGAAACAAAATGAGGCTATCGATCAATTACAATCTTGACATAAGGAGATGCTCAAAATGATAGAAAATGATCTCCAATACATATATAGAAAATATGTATATAGCATGGACACTGAAATACAGGTGTGGATCCATGTCAAAAGGATATCATAGCCATAACAACAAACTGGATCTATGTCTCATGAGGAGACAATATGAGTAAGGCTCGGTCTTGCGTAGCTTGGGAAATAACAATGGAGTTGTCTTATAGGCCCAAGGTCTTCAATCCAACCAATTGATAAAAGTACAAACCCTAAACCATGCGAATAAAGGAGTTGAAGTTGAACATGGAGGATTTCCTTTGATTATCGGTCAATGATGATAACTATTAACAAATGCGAGGACACCCACCAATAATGAAAATGGGGTCCAAGGTACTTAGTACATTCTTACAAGTGTGAGTAAGGGGTCTTGAAGTCAAACACTTGAAGAATATGTTGAGTAAGGGACATTGATGTATTCCCATAACTCAATAGCGAGATGATCTTCCACTAATGACAGCAAATATCAAGGTACTAAATTGGAACTCTAAGTCTACTTCCAAAGAAAAATTTGTTGATGTCGATAGGAAGAGACCCGTGAGAAGGAAGGAATTAAGGAATCCTTCATCATCTATTGAGAGATTCAGTTGAAACAAGACTGGGATAAGGGATGGCCGACATGAGGAGGAAAGATAAACTACAGAGTGGTCGACACAGGGGTAATCCTTGAACATTGAGCACCATAGGAAAGTGACTTAGGAAGCTTTGGACAGACAAGAAACATGATATAAGTTTTCCATGTAGGAGACATAACAAACTCTCCATATGATCGGAAGAGTAACCAATCGGAGGATAAACAAACTCTGCAATCAGGTTAAATCCTAAAGCCAAAACTAAGACCCATTGACTCAACATAAGTGCTATGTTCAAGGACATATTAGACTTGCTGCCATATGATGAATAAAATGATTGGGATTTTATTTTCCCTTCTCTTTTTTAGGTGTGTTTTCATTATTTAAACGAGCATGAAAAGATTAAAAGGAATCTCAATAGTATATTTCCTGTTAAATTTTAATGAGTTGAAGAAAGTAAACTCAAAAAACTTCTTCATTTTGAACAAGCTCTAAGAAGAGAGAGAAGAATGCTTGATATTGGTCCAACCATGTGTAATTTAATGAGTCCATGGGAGGGAAACTCAAGACTTTCTTCATTTTTTAACGAGTTTGAAGAAGAGACAGACTTGTACACGATAGGTTACTGATCCATGGATTTTAATATTGAACCTAGATCTGTTCATGCTCGCTGGTGTTTTCATATTTAAGTAGTCTGAAAAAACTTAAACAAGAACTTCGTACATCTACTCGTGGATTTTAATATCGATCACGAGTTGGTATGTGCTTGCCTGTGTTTTCATATTTAGGGAATCTAAAAAACTTAAACAAGAACTCCATAATGCAATTTTTCGTAAAGTTAGCCTCCTTGCCAAAAAAAGTGTAAAAGTACATGAGAGAGGACTCTTCTAGTCGAAAGAACTAGAGTATAACTTTTTCATAAATAATCCACTAACATCTGGAAAAGGGATAAACTTATATCTAACTTAGATGTCTGTTCAAGTCCTTTAACGAGTCTGAACAAGATAAGTATGCTCAAAAATATTTTTAAATTTAAGGAGTCTAAGAAGAGCATGAAGGAACTCCATAGGGATGGGAAACTGATATGAGTAACAAAGTGATGCATGATGAGTGACAAGTTCCCAAAATGGAACGAAATAGTATGGGCACTAGTATGACATAGTTTCCTATCTAGGGTGACCCATGTTTAAGGAAGGTCCTAACCATGGAAGAACAACAACAATGGAGGGTAAAAAATGGGGTAAACATTGCATTCCATGGTGAAAAAAGAGGTCCTAGGACATAAAAATGACAAGGTATAGATGCAATGCAATGATCTAATCAACATGCCATGGGAACCAAAACCTTTTATAGATCACTACTGTGAACACATTTGAGTAAAAAGCGCCTTTTGGTACTTTTACCGAGTCAAAATAACTTCATTAGTCATTTTAGATTAAGAAAAATAACAAAAAGTGGTTTAAGAACTATATAAAATGGGTAAAAATAAAAAATATTTTGTATAAATAGTGGCAAAAACCAAAAATGACCCATATATACAATTTTACCCTTTAGAGAAGAGGAAAAAAAACATAGGACTTTGGACGTTGCATACGATCGATCCAGAGGACCATTTCGCATTCCGCTGTTTGCAGGTCACAAATATCTCTTTGATTTTCATATTTAATACTTTTTGAAATATTTTGAATGTTCTTTTGAAGCTTCATTTTTGCTTAAAAATTTTAGGTCTGCATACCCATGAGTGGGATCTGTTAAAATTCATGTGTACGTGAAATAGTCGTAGGTTGGAGTGGACTCAACTCACGAATTAGGTTTAAAAAAATTAAAACTAATGCAAAATGATGGATGCAATCCATGGATAGAACAACCATGGGGGACCCATTGAATTTAAATGCCTTAAGACGGTGTGGACTTCTTAAATTTTTCCACGCATCAAACATGAGGGAGCAATCCCACTTACTCCAAATGCTAGTTCAATATTGGGATCTTGATCAGGGGATGTTCAATCTGCTAGGGGATATGATAGATATCACAATGGATGATATCTACTTTATTACTAGAATATCCCATCGAGGAGAGGTAGTAAAACTCAAAGGAACATTTAGAGGTGTTGGAGCATTGTCGGTGCAAGATTATATCAATACCTATTGCATAGTAGAGACGAATAAGAGCAGCAGTCAAGTGCCGATTGGACAAGTAGCCAGATTTCCTTTGAAAGTGATCCTGAGTACCACAAACAGGATTGGTGGCAGTACGACCCAATAAATAGCTTCCTGAAGGGTTTTCCTTCACTATCAATTAATGATATGAGGAGGGTTTGCTTCCTCTGGATGCATTGTGCCAACCAATAATTCCTGCCAATTGCACTGTCTGTCGAGGCGACAAATGCGTAGATGTGTCCTTCAAAACTTCATTTTACAGTCATATTCCAACAAGTAGTGGTTTGATAACTTGGATAATTAAAAAAAAAGAGGGAACCGAGATATGGATGAAGAAATGTTTACCTAGTTGTACAATATCATATATATGATCATATTCATTCAAAATAGAAGACTGGCCTTCCTCTACTGTATTTTTTCAACAACTGCACGTGGGTCTACTGCAAGTTATACATGATCCCATTCATCAACCCAATCCATTGATTCACACTCATCCCACTCACAAATAAGGGGTTGTTTGAGATTTGAACCAAATGAAATCCATTAGTTCCTTGTACAGTACTACAACTATAAGAACGCGATCGATCTATATCAACCACATACCAGAAATTTCTAACTACATGTCCTCTACCTATTGGTTTGTGCTACTCCGTGGTTCAGTCTAACATTTTTGCATAGCACCATTGATCTACGGATTCTGCATCCCGAATATGAGGGTTTTTAATGCACCTCATCTCCTCCCTTCGTAGGGAATTTTTGAGACATGCTACAGCCCCATCATGCTCTCCCTTTCCATGATCGATCTCAAAATAGTTCCATATATGCATCACATCATACGTCTTGTGCAAAATACTCAAACACTGGAATACACATGCATTTTTGAACTAGCCTACACAACCATCTAACCATATACAATGCTAATCCATCTGTATACCTCTCTCCTTCAATTGATCATAGAAAATTCTGAAGCAATGTTGCACATAATGCAGGTCGTGGCACCTTTCGTCATTGATGTAGAAGTTGGTCTCTTTCAATATTATCCTCATGTCATTGCTTCTCTCTAGCGCATGCCTATACGTGATATGGACCCTTATGCTAACTTGGTATGAATGGTAGTATTGACTTTGAATCTCATTCTGTGGCTGCAGGGTGTATTTTTTAGCAAAGTCCACAACTGACAATAATGTGTCATTGGGAAAGGTGTCCCTGCACTGTCTGTACTATTCATCCTACCATTATGCTTCGTGGACATGTTGTACATACCGCTCGGTCTTTTGGTATAATTCCTTCATGAAATCGCAAATTTGTACTTGGTGCCACAAAACCAGGGGCATTAATACAATGTGACATTTGTAATCTAAATATATATGTATAAATTCAACACGTACAATATGAAAGTATGCAAAATTAGATTACCTGTGACTTCACCATTGCAATTTTTTTGCTTTCCTTCACACTATCTACTTGATATGATATGTACTTGAAGTTCTTCATTTCTACTGACATCCTCCTAAATTCCTGCTCCTTGATTTCATGGATGCAATGGCTCAATAATGCAAATCCACTACACCTGAAACATGTCCCATATAAACCTGATCTTTTATAATATTTTTGTCCTTCAGGTCTTGGACACATTATGCTATGTATAAATTCTATCGATGCATTCGGTGGTTGTAACGATGGGAAGTCCTGGAAAATGTTAGTATGTAAATCACAAAATATATGTCTATATGTATCATAATAGTACTCAAAATCCACATGGTATCTATAGCAACATGTGTTGCAATCAATGCAAATTATAACATACCAGGGTTTTCATTTTTCAAAGGACCGTTGGCCCAAGTTCAATTGTGTGTGCTCATTCTTGAACCTTTCATAGAGTTACGTTTGTGTCATTTCAAGGAAGTGCTTGGAATGGGGTTCACACCCATTAACACCTTTTCTCAACTTTAACACATCTCTTTGATTCGATGACGGTCTAGTGTTATCATGCCAAAAGTTTTGTACTAGTTCTTTAACAACATCAATAAGTGTCAATTTCTTCTCTAATAGAATAATACTTTTGAATAAGATTCTTTCTATCTACTTTAAATATTTTACATGTGTGTGATAACAGGCAACGTTTCCTTGTGGATTTGTCTACAATCGATTCTGATAGTACACGATGGGATGCATTAAAATATTTTGTATGAGAAGTTTTTCGAATCAAATTAAATGCAGACTATAGATTTATAACAACATGATTGTTCGCCTCCGAACTTCTAACTACCTTTCTTCCCAAAATTCTCCTAACCTGAGCTAGACAATGTGATTTTAACAAAGCCAGAAACAATTGACATTTTGCTGCATCGGTTTTGGATTCAAAAAACTCTTTGATTATCCTGTTATAATGGAAATCAATAGTGCGTTTGGGAAACTTACTTTCAAGTCCTAAAAAGGAGCTTTCATCCACATGAATACGTCTGGTATTTCTTCGTCGTCTGCTTGATAGTCGAATCAAGGCAGTCAAAAAGGAAGTACAAGTCTTGTCATCGGTTTGATGTGGCCCTTCGTTCACAATTTGGTCCTGCAAGGGAGTGTATTCAACATGTGTGTTCTCTTATTGGGGAGGTTTCCAATTAACAACTTGTTCAACATCCATCCCTTCATACTCGGCATCAACCAATATTTTATTGACTTCAACCACTTTGTCATTGCTTGTTGATGGAACTAAGGCACTAGCATTTTGATGTATATGGTTTTCCATGTACAACCTGGCCTTTTCTCTTATCTCATGGGCATTTTGAAGGGGCAGATCCTTCCTTCTAGACTTTCTTTTATTATTACGTCTGTTACCCATATTCAATACTTTTTTTAACAAAACAAAAATATCACCCTTGCAAGAATAAATAACAAATAAGATATTAAAAAACGATGTGCATGATTATTAAAACTCGATGTAGAAATTGATTATGTACAGCAACATGTAGTGAGAATGTTTTCATATAATATTAAAAGCTATTGATAATTCCCTAGATATAACAACAACATCAGCTCTAGGAACTCAATTTGAGATGTTTTCTTGCCATCTTGAAACAATGTACAATGAGCCTCTTTTTGGTAGATTGGCACTTGGCACATGGTTTTTTGACAATTGTTTGTGTTAGTATATGGTATTGGATGGTGGTATTGGATGTTAGTAGGAGCATATTTCCTATAAAAGGAGAAGCTCCTACTCACTTCATTCTCATATTTTGGATGAGGGAAAATAGCCCCAAAATATTAAGAGTTTGATTCTTTAGCTGTTTGTGTGAGTTGTTGTAGTGAAATCATGAGGAATTCAACAAATGTTTGTGTACTGGATGGAGTTATGTGATTATGAAAGGTTATTCGTGGTAATGCAAGTAATTTTTTTTTATTATCTTTATGAAACGTTGAAAACATTAGGAAGATTAAGAAGACTAAAATACATTTATCATACAATTCATGAGGAAAAACTAAAATAGATACAATTCAAACAAAGTGAATGAAGGCTAAAATACATTTGAAAAGAAAAAATCGTCACCATACCTCAAGGATTAGGATTTCTCTTTGCTTTAAATGTAAAATACTATTTTGATGTATGCATTATATGTAAGAAGAGTTCAAGTATTTCCAAGCAGCATGAGAATTCAATCCAAGGAGCCAAATAGAGTCCAACTGTTGTGTATTCAATCCAAGGAGTCAAATAAGTCCAACTGGTGTGTATTCAATCGAACGAGCCAATAAAGTCCAACTAGTGTGTATTCAATCAAAATTGTCAAAGAAACACCAAAATGTGTGTGAATTCAATCCAAATTGCAAGTGATTGTTGAACTTTGTGTGAAAAGAGCGAAAAATATGCGATACATGAGAGAAAAAATGCGGGAGAACAGTGCGGGTTATTTTCTAAATTTTATGTTCAGCATAGGTGGGAGGACATATGCACTCCAAGTGCGTGCACGCCTCTACTGAACATTCCATAGTTCGGTGGGTAATGTTTACTTCCTTTATTGTCCAATAAATCTATATGTGTCAGTTTATTCCTAGAGCCCCTCCCCAATAAATTCCTTTAGGTCCTCTTCTAAACCATAATCCCTAAGTGCATAAGTGCTTCTAGGTGTTTAGGGGTTTTGGGGTTAGGGTTATAAGGATTGTAGGTTAAGAGTTAAAGGTTATAAGGATTGTGGGTTAAGAGTTAAAGGTTATAGGGATTATAGGTAAGTTATGGGGTTAAAGGTTATATAAAAAAAACCTACCAATATTAAAATGTGAATTATGATTGCTTAAAATTATACGAGCTATGCAAAATTGAATGTACAAATTATCATGGAAATTTAACCCATAAAGAAACCAAGATAACTTGAAATACATATTCAAAAGTTGATTTTCTATCAACCACACAACCTGACCAATATGAATCGTTATACCCACATATATTAGGGTCTTTTTTTCTACTGCACAACCCCTATTCATCAAATTACTTGTTAATTATAATGTACCATGCCTTCGGTGCCTTCTTTAGGCCATATATAACCTTCTTCGGTGTGCAAACAAGATGCTCCTACCATGGAACTTGAAAAACCTGTGTCTGATATGTCTACACTTGTTCCTCCAAATCTACATTGAAGAAGGCATTTTCCATATCCATTTGATCGGCATTCCAACTAAATTGTGCTACCGTGGATATAATTAATCAAATTATGCTCATCTTTTACATAGGAGAAAATGTCTATTCATAGTCGATGCCCTCTCACTTAGAGAACCCTTTTGCAACCAATTGTGCCTTATGCTTGTCAATTGTGCCATTTGATTTTTGCTTGACTTTGTACACCCATTTGCAACCAATGGGTCTCTTCCCTAGTGGAAGCTATATGATATTTCAAGTTTGATTTTTCATTTGTATCTCATGTTTGGTTTCCATGGTCTTCCATTCAATTTTCCGTATTCCCTCCTCAAACACCTATGTCTCATTAAATCCCCAAACATTGGCCATCAAAACAAATTTTACCATGTTTGTTTTATGTTTTCTCTTTCCCCTTGATGATATTACTATACCAAAATCTCGTCATCATGAGCCTTATATCAACTCAGTGCCTCAATCCCTGAATTTTCCCTCACTAGAACATCAATGAGCAAGTTGTTAACCTGGTTCTCCACCTTTCCTAGTGAGGCTGGTGCATGTTGTTTCCTAGAAAGGGGTGCCAAACCTTGGCTGATGCCTGATGTACACTAGCAGCATGAGCCATTGGCTCTTGTTGACCTCATGCAGCCTTCGCCTGACCCTCCCTGGCGCCTTTTGTCTTCATGCAGAGTGCGCCAGGGTTAGTTAGAGTGGATAACAAAGTGCTTCGCGTATTCTCAAAGTTGGGTGACATGGATACCTATCCCTAATTGGTAGGAACAACTAGTATTCGGCTCTTAACCTATTGGGAATATCCCTTAGACCTCTCCCCCTAATCCTCAACCTACTCTATCCTCCTAGACTTATAAATAAGACCTCTCTCTCCATTGACAAGGGAGGAAGGACTATAGCACTTACATGCTGGTGGAGTTACCCTAGGTGATCCCTATTCATCTCTTGGGAGGTACACATATCCTTTGCAGGCTTGGCTTGGATTGTTGGAGGACTGTTATAGCGTTAAGGCTTGGGTAGTAATAATCACTCTTCTATGTATTTCCCATTTATTTACAGTAATATAATCTGTTTCCATAAATGTCTTCGTTTTAATGATATTTAGAGCTTTCTTACTTAATTGTTGGCTTAGGTCAATTAGTGTTTAGATTTGATTTTGTTGTTTGTTTGTATCTATATGCTTGAGATGGTTTTGCAGCTCTAGATATGAAGATTACGAAGCTTGGAGTGATAAAGAGAAGAAGGATTTGTGAATCTGAAGGTAAGGCCTCTATCTACTCTAATCTATGATTGATATAGGAAAGTAAATCTATATTATATATTCATTTGTTCTAGCTCCACCTGGACTAGGGAGATCATGCTCGCGTCTGCTTGAGTATATTATCCATAAACAAATCTAGCGACCATATTGGGGAAAGAACATAGATTTCATTTCAGTTTGAAGTTTGATTTCATTGATTTTTGGTGATTCATTTTCTAGCATCCTAAGCCCCTCCCATATTTGAATTTTTTCTATTTAAGAGTCTGTTGGATTTCCTTGGCTTTGTCTGGGATCAATATTAGACCTTTTACTTTATATTTTTGGATATATTTTCTTTCTTGCTATTTACTATTCACCCGACGCACCTGGGGTATACATACCCTACGCTACTAG
This sequence comes from Larix kaempferi, assembly GCA_027924585.1. Lineage (NCBI taxonomy): Eukaryota > Viridiplantae > Streptophyta > Pinopsida > Pinales > Pinaceae > Larix > Larix kaempferi. The sequence goes on along the minus strand of BSBM01000361.1, from coordinate 42,288,634 downwards.
GACTCTGGTGCTCACTTTCCATGAGCATCGTGCACCTCTGGTGCCCATATCCTGAGTGCAGTCTGTGCCAACGATGCCTATAATCTTCATAAAGCCTGTGCCTGGAGCACTGGTGCACAAGAACAAACTACGCAACCATCTGTTGCGTTGGTGATTAACACATTTTCTCCACTTTTTGTGATTTGGTTTGATTGTTTGAGCTCTGCATATTGTATGATTTAGTCAAAGAACCCCTAGGTCCTGCTTGTTTGCATTTGAGTTTTATTTGGTTGATTTTGGGTCTTAATATAGTCAATTGAGCAATTTGGTATTAGCGGGCAATTTCAATACCCCACCTATCCACTTGGTCTTGTGATCCTTGGTCCCATTTCTAGATCTATTCAGTTTCTTAGGTCTAATTCCTAACCCCTTCCTACATTTAGCCATTGAGTTTTGTTTGCGATTTTGTTGTTTGATTTTGCGTGTGTTTGAGTGTTTTTTGAGTTTTCGGTGATCTCTTTTCTTTAGGAATTTCCAGTTTACCATAGCTGGTCGAGACATCGTCTTTGATTTTCTGAATTGTTGATCTAATGAGCATTATAATTCTAAGATCCATTGTGGACATTTGAGTAGGGAAAACAAACATTTATCATTGTCAGGAAGAATTTTCATGATTTTGGGATAAAATATTTGGAAAGCTTGAATGATCAATATTGTAGTTTCTTGGGTATGACATTTTGTTCATTTCTCAGAAAGATAGATGCATATTTGAGTTTTTACAAAGCATCTTTAAAGCTTGAAAATTCTCATTCTATGATTCCCCTCATCTTTTAGGCCATTATTTGGAAAGTTAGAGATTGTTACATTTGAGAGTGAAATCCTTGTTTCCATAGTTCATAGATTCGATTAAATTGAAAAGAGAAAAAAGAAAAGTGTTTACATTTTGGTCCTTGTTTGTTATTTAGTGATTTTTGTTGGCATAATGAAAAGAGTACTTCGCTTGTATTTTTCATTGATTTTGAGTTATAGAGGTATTTTTCTTTTTCCTAATATCAGAAACAAAGGAATTTCTCACTACCTTAGATAGATTTCATCGAATCTGAAAAGAAAAAATTTCATTTTGCATGTAGATTAAATTGCATTTGTTTAAATTCCTATCTACACTCCATGCATTCACCTAACCGCTCAAGATAAAATTAATGGTAGGGTTAGGATAAAACTTGCTAGTAACATGTGTGATAAGTTAGTGACGTGTTCCAGCGTCATTAAGCGTGGCCGCTGTCGTTATTTTCCTACACTGCATCCCACGGTCCTGCAGTTCTTCCACATACCAACTGTTATATCGAAGGCTCTTTCACGTACCCTTGGGTATATCGAAAGTCACTTCACGTACTCAGTATTATATCGGAATGATCTTGTCGTACAATTGTGCATTAGACAGCACCACTACATATTTGAGCTCCCATGTACCTTGAGTATATCAGGAGACTCTCCTAGGATTCCTAAAACCAACAAAGTTAACCATTTGGCCATCTTGGAAGAGAAATACACCGAGAACAACACTTGGGGATATACTATGCACATGCTTCTAGGTATTCGGGTTATATGGCTAGGGGTACGGTCCTAATCCTCCTTGGTTAGTGCTCTGAAAAATTGGGTCGAGTATAACTATTGGATCCTGTGGTATAACGCGAGTTACAAAGCCTTGATAATCCTGTGAGGTTCCATACTTTTGAATCCACACCTATCACATATGTTTTCTTGCAGCTTTAGCTTGTGTAGATATTGGATTGATTTTTTTATTTTCTATAGGTTCCACTTAAGAAACATTTTGATCTGGTCATCCTGGACGATCAACCTTTGAGAAGATCCAGAAGGATTCTCAATTTACCACCTAAATATCCCCTTAACCAGTAGGAGAACTCAGGAGTAAGAATGGATCAAGCGATCACATTTGTGCCATATGAGGGAGATGCCTCTACCCTAGAGTCAAGAACGAACTAATCGTCTCCTGTAAAAACACCTATCTCTCATCCAACAGGACCTTTGATAGGAGCATTGTCTACCTCCCATGACACATCCTTCCATTTTCCGATGGAGGGACATCCTAGAGCTATGGATTGGATTTTCACTCAATCCCAAGATGAATCAGTATCAACAACATTTGGTCTGTCACCATCCTTTTAGGACACATATCTAGGTCGTCATGTCACCAATTTTGGGTCCATTCCCATGGAAGAAACAATGCCTCGTCGTTCGATTCCTAATGATGAACTCCTTGCGCCACTTTATGAACACAGGCACCATTTGCACATGGGTGGCGAACAACTTAGGCGTCAGAGTCTCACGTGATGAGAAAACATTCCAGATACACCCATATTTCAATATTCCTCTGTACGCTCTTCATCATTCACTTCATTGGAAACAAATATGCCTAGCATGACCGCTTACAAACCATCTCAACCCTCATTTCCAATGAGCACACCTCTACTTCAACCGGCTAGTTCTATACCTACTGAGACTCTCACCATGATATCCTCTAAAGGGAAACCCTCAACCACTGTTAACTTTGGGACACTGCCTCCACCTCCCCCACCCCAAAACTCAAGGGGAGGATATAATTTTCTCGTTAGTCTACTATCAGGTGGAAGTAATCCTTTTGGTAACACTCAACCCTCGGTCACAAGTCAACCTAGAATTAGTGTTCAGCATTCGGTCACCGGATCTATTCCAGTTTGTGGACAACTTTCAACTGGGGGGCAGGCCCTAGTTGGTGCATCTAACCTGACTCGGGGCAATAACCCATCCAGTAGTCACATCATGAGTGGAGGATACATTTCTCATCAAATTTTTAGTATGGTTGGAAGTCCTCTCCCAACTGTTGGAAAACCCACATGGACACATCATGTGGGGGGTCCATCCATTTGAACCCTACCCCTATGAGGACACATTATTCCAAGACACCGTAACATCAATATTGGACAAAATCATCCAAGAAAACCTTTTCCCAGATTACCCTACCCTGGAAACTCTAATACCCCATGGGGGCACCAGAATGTCCCATCAACCAGACTCTAGGCTGGAGAGGGACCCTTGCCACCTCCACCACCTCCAATTCCATCTCGTCCACCACCACCACCTCCATCCCATTTCAGAGGAGGAGGAACCTAGACTTCTGGAGGCAGAACTCCCCATTCTGAAGGAGGTAGCCCCCCACATTATGGTGGAAACCCCCATTACTCCGGAGGGGGGGGGATCCCCACCCTTCGACGGAGGCCCACCTTACTCTGGAGAAGGAGGACCCCCACCTTTCGGTGGGGGACCACCACATTCTGGCTGAGACGGACCCCCACCTTATGGTGCAAGACCACCTTACCCTCGAGGTCCCCCACCATTTGGTGGTAAGCCACCTCATTCTAGCAGAGGCGGACCTCCTTCTAGTCGCTCTCCTAACCCCAGTGACCCCCGTCCATATGGCCAATTTCCTATGGAAGGAACCTACAAGAAATCAATTCCTCATCCTACTGGTACTCTGATGCCATACCAATACTACTAGTATCCATAGTCCAACCAACAATTACCCTTTTTTGCTACTCTTGATCTGCCAGATTTATCACTGTTGGCTAATGATCCCATCTACCATGGAACCAATTGGCCGACTATTCCGATGAAGCTTCCATCGGACATCCTGAATTTTGATGGAAAACCGAGTGAGGATCCCAAAAAACATGTAATGACATATCATTTATGGTGTTCGTCTAAGTCCCTAATGGATGATTCAATCCATTTACGGTTATTCTAGTGAACCCTCACCAGTCCTGCCTCCAAGTGGTATATTGAACTACCACCACACTCTTTTCATGATTTTCGATCCTTGTCCATGTCCTTTTTGACACATTTCCAGTTACCAATCCGATACGAGACCGGTACGGATCTTTCTACTTCTGTCCCACAAACTACCGCCACTCATATTTCTGATCATATTCATGAGTGGAGGCGGAGACGGCGTTTGATTAAGGTCCTTATTCCGTACCAACTCCTTGCATATTGGTTTACCAAGTCACTCCTACCCATCATGGCCAGATATGTTTCTATGGGTGGGGTCGTCACCGAAGAGAAATCTATAGCATGTGCCCAGTACTTAGACTTAGTCTATGGTCATTCTGGAATGCTATATGATATTGTACCCAACGCACCCCTCCCTACCTATGACCCAACAAAACCACCCTAGGGACCTGATTCCGATGGAATCATAGGTTCCATTCAAAACTAGACTGCTTCTCAATGCAGTACAGATGATGGTTCCACTTCATCCCCATCACAGTATGGGAACAACACCAATAGATCACCCATCCCTACTGCCACCAAAGAAGTGAATTTAGTCTAGTCTAATTCACCTCATAAATCTGGGGGTAAAAAGAAGAACAAAGGGAAAAACAAAAAACCTTCTAATCAACGGGAACCAAAACAGAACAATCCTGATACCACCAAGCCCAAGTGGAAGGCTAAGTTTCCATGTCTACTGTGCAGTGACAACCACTTTACCAAAGAGTTCCCACATTGGGACGAGGTCCAAAAGTTCCTGAAAGGGAACCCAACACCCACAGTTTTAACCGATCCCTTCCCCACACAACAAGAACATATGGTCACGCAACAACCCTCTCCTCCTCATGGAGAGACATCCTCTACCGCTCATGTTCTCATGATGCGTAGTGAAACCATCAACTTGAACACATGATCACATTCTTATGAATCAGTCCCACCGAAGGAACCTAGTGGAAGTAATCCTGAAAAAGCTTATGTCTCTCCCACGTTGCAAGGTTATCTCACTATTGAGAAAGCTTCCCTTGACTCAGTGCTACATCCGCCCAAGAGCACGACTAGAAAAGTTCTTTTCAATCCTAATGCTCCAGATCCTAAGAATTACAACATTATAGAGGACGTAGCACAAGCCACTTGTGCTATGTCGACATTGGAAGTCTTGCAAAACTGTCACAATCAGCGCAAGACTCTCCTCGCTGCTATCGCCGTTGTAGACCTCAATTCCTTGAACACCATTATGTTCCGACTCAAGTACTTTAAACTGAGGTTTTCCCATAAGTTGGCATTTCAAATTTCCACAAAAGTTGTGGGTAAGACAATCAATCATACTGTGTTGGGCGAAGGAGAATCTACCTCGGGCATGTCACTGTCCTGTTGGAGAGCCATCAACTCTCCTAAGTTGAACTATTCCCCTACCACGTTGAAAGTATTTGACTGTCGTGGATTCGAACCACACGGGTTGTTACAAGCTTTGGCTATTGAGCTGAGGGGAAAGAATATTTCCATCAATATGGAAGTCATCGCTTCCCCATTGGATTATATCCTACTCCTTGGTCGTAATTGGTTTTATGCCATGACTGTGGCTGCTTCATCCATATTCTGCATCGTACAATTTCCTCACCAAGAGAAAATTATTACTATCAACCAATTGGATTTTTGTACACCGGACACCACTACTCATCTTGGTGACAATGTACCCCTCTTAGGTAATTCATCCGAGATTTATGAGAGTTTGGGGGTTGGGCTCCTTAAGGACTCATCCCTTATGGGAGTATCTCCATCACCGGATCCCCCTTCCCATGTTGCAATGGTGAACATGATCTCCTCCATGATCCCATTATTATCCAACTCTAATGACCAATGGCTCGTGCCCACGCTTGATATGTTGGACTTGATTGGAGATACCATGCCTCTTACACCAATGGAAGCTATATACAAGGATATCCAATCATCATTTGATGACCACTCTTCAATGGCATCTACATTATATTCTCCACCACTACAATGGTATTCATCCCTACCAAACTCTCTCCTCTAGTCTTTCAACTTGGATGCGTCCATTATGGAAGTCATGAGTATGGATGAACCTCCTTGGGAATACTTCCATCATGAGTCATCTTTCCTACCACCGCTAGACTCCGTGGAGAATCACATTATAACCTTCATTACGCTAGATGTTGTTCCTTGCCCCCAATCTCCTATCCTCACTTGTGATACGGTAACTGAGGGTAATTTGGAAAACGCCGAACCTACCATACTGATCGACATATCGGCTACACCTAGTGTCATGGAACATATTCTTATAGGACATAAGTGCTCTCATGAAGAGCTTACATCATACACGGCCTTATTCCAACAATTCCGCGACGTATTTGCATGGAGCTACAAGGAAATTCCTAGGATTGATCTTGCCATTGTTGTTCATGAGATCAAAACTTATATCCAGAGGCTAAACCCATCCAGAAAAAGTTACATCCAGTACACCCAAGAAACACTGCGGCTATAAAGGATGATATTGAGAAGTTGTTGAAAGTTGGCTTCATCTACCCTGCCCCCTTGATAGACTGGGTCTCTAATGTTGTCCCTATTGCCAAAAAACAGGGCACCATTAGGGTTTGTGTCTATTACAAGTATATTAATAAGGCTTGTCCCAAGGACAACTACCCTACTCCGTTTATCAACCAAATCATCGACAACTGTGTCGGGAGAGTCATCTTCTCATTTATGGATGGCCTTTCTAGCTACAATCACATTGAGATCCATCCAACCCATCAACAAAAAATTGCCTTCATCTTCCCATGGGGTACATTTGCATATTGTAAACTACCTTTTGGCCTTAAAAATGTTGGTGCCACATTCCAGCAGGCTATGTCATATTCCATTCACAATGTGGAGGACTTTGTAGAACCATATCTCGACGACCTTCCTACTCATTCGCAGCATTGCGAGTTTGTTGGAGCATAGGCCACAGCTATAGTAAAGCTGCAAATTTTGAGGAAAAAGCACAAGTGTTGAGAGGAAAGTGCTAATTTTGAATAAACACCAATTTTTGGGTAGAAGCGAACAAGTGCGCAGTACGGTGCCAGATGGACGAGCTCAGTGCAGATCACGGACTGGAAATCGTGGAGCTCGCACGCACACGTCAAAGGAGAATGAATGTGGCTGAGTAGAAAGCTCAGCTACCGCAATAAATGAAGCGACGGAATAGAGGGCTCAACTACCCTCATTAAGGCTAAGTACAGAATTTATGGTTGCTCTGATCAAGGAAGAGAAACGAATCAAAGCATTGAAGGTGAAGGACAAGGAGTAGTGATTGATGAAGCGGCGCCCATACTCGCAATATACGCCGAAAATCACGAAGCCTGCAGGAAGCGACGACGTGACTGCAAGCGGCGCCTACAGTACACCTAGCCATGTTCGCGGTTAGGGGTTTTGGGGATTACTGCTGGAAAGGCCCATAGTTTTGTAAAGGTGCGACCCTCAGGGCCACCTATATATATGTGCAATTGTAATGGAAGAAGGTTAGATGTTTTAGATGTTAGATGTTTTATCCATTAGAGAGCTAGAGTGGTTAGAAGGCCATTGTAAGTTGGTTGTCGATTGTTTTCTATTGTGTTGTTAGAAGACAAGAGTTAGAACTGGATAGTTGTGAAGCTAATCCATGAGTTGCAGATAGTCTGAGTTGACGTCTTAACTATTGTAATCTCTGTAGAGGAAGAGACTAGATCGAGAGAAGGGCTCCCAGCTGTGTGTGTGGAGTTTCCTGGAAAGATCTAAGGCTGCAGTTGTGTGCGCTGCATTATGGTGTAATTTCCATTTGAGTTAATATAAGATATACTTCCCATGGACGTGGTTTCCCGTGGACGCGAAGTCCATAAGTCTTCTTGTTATGATAATGTTTCGTGTGAATGCATGTCTGTGTGTTGTTATCTGTGATTTCATGAGCATTGCTTTATCTTTATGAATATGTTAAGTACGTTCTCGAAGCTTCCTTAGACGTTATAATTGTTAAGTATCGAAGGAATCTGTAGAACGCAGTCGCTGCGGCGCTTGAGAAGTGTGTTGCTGCGCCATGGCGCAGGGTTGAAAATATTACAGTGTCGGACGCCGCAGGTAATCGCCTAGTGCGTTGGAGTGGAGATACCGCACAGCTGGGCTGGTACGAGTTTCAGCGCTGTCGCGCTGAGAGATCTACGGAAGAGTAAGACATTCCGCTCCGAGGAATCCCGGAAGAGGGGAGAAGATTGCAGTCTCCGCGTCGCTAAGGTTGAGGAAGCCTGATTCCTTAGCCCCCCCATATCCACTTCGGGTGAGACTTCGGGCTGTTGCGCAGCTCATTGCCGAGAGGGCCAGTGTACCAAGGGGTGTTTGTTGCTGTGCTTCATTAAAACCTGGGTCTGTCCAAAAAGCAGCCAACATAGTTCCACATTAACCATTTGATGTCATTGTTCCTCAGATTCAGGGGGTATAACATCTGTCTAAACCCTCACAGGTGCAACTTCTGTTTCGAGTTTGGATGCCTCCTAGGCTTCATTATTTCTAAAGACAGGATCCACATTGATCCCTTGAAGGTGGAAGCCATTGTTTCTCTTCCACCCCCCATTGATATAGCGGAACTACAAAATTTGTAGGGGAAGGAAAACTACATAAGGATTTTTGTGTGTAATTTTGCCGAGAAAACGCAAGGATACATGCTGTTATTGAAGAAGGATGTACCATTCATTTGGGATGAGTTTGCTCAGTGATCCTTCGACAACTTGAAGCACGCTATCACCCATGTCCATGTACTTCAACTGCCTAACTACCACAAGGACTACATCCTCTATATTGTTGCTTCCACTACCACCATTGCTATGGTCTTGGTCTAGGAAGATAGTAATTCCAAGGATCATGTGATCTATTACCAGACTAAGGGTCTCATTGACTCTGAAACATGCAATACACATGTCGAGAAACTCGCTCTTGCAGCGGTCATCGTTGTCCAAAATTTCCATCACTACATTCTCCTTCGCACTACCACCATATTTTTGAACTCTAACCCTATGTACCATGTTCTCACACCATGTCAAGAAGTGTCCTCCCTGTCAGCTTTTTCATTACCAAAAGCGCTCGCATCCAGCGCCACTACATCTTGTTATTGTCATCGGCCCCTTTTCAAAATGGGGCATAGATTTCATGCATTGTAATCCTACCTCAGCAGGGGGGCATGGTTACGTCATTGTTGTCATTGAATATTGTACCAAGTGGGTTGAGGCTATGCCTACATACAACGAAGACAGAAAAACTTCCACACTCTTCATGTTTAACCATATTATTGCACGATTCGGAGTCCCACAAGCCATCGTTAGTGATCATAGATCCCATTTTTAGAACCAGATGGTAGATGAATTAAGTGCCAGACTGGGTTTTCGCCATGCAAAATCAACTCCATATTACCCACAATCCAATGGACAAGTAGATGCCATCAACAAGGTCTTGAAAACCATGATCCAACGGATGGTGGGAAAACACAAGTCTAATTGGCACAATATTCTTTTCTCAACCCTTTGGGCATACCGGACTTCCGTGAAAACTTCCACTGGTTTCACACCCTTTCAATTCGTCTATGGACTAGAGGAAGTACTACCGATAGAGTGTGAGATTCCATCATTAAAACTTACGGTCGAACTCCTTCACAATACCACTGCTGAGGAAGAACGTTTCCTCCACCTAGCGAAACTCGACGAAACCCATCATGACGCTACCTTGGTTAAAGAATCTCATAAGAAGCATGTCAACGCCTAGTATGACAGATCCGTCAAGCCTTGTGCTTTCAACGAGGGTGATCTAGTCCTCACATACAACCAGAAACACGATAAGCTAGGGGCAGGTAAGCTTGAGTCCATGTGGCATGGTCCATATGTGGTGAAACGAGTATTGGAAAAAGGTGCCTATGAACTCGAAGATTACAATGGCATATCTTTAGGGGAGCCTCGCAATGGGATATTTCTGAAGTGGTACTATTCTTAGATTTTTATGCATTAGTACTACGTATATATTGCATATGATGTGTGCTTTGTGTGGCATAACGCTTTGTCTGAGTGTGATAGGAACTTGTTTATACGCTTATACCATGTTCTGCCTGGATGTGCAGATGGAATCATGTGTTGGATTTGCGGATGGCGCCAGTTGGCATACCCATAACCTTGCTTCGGAAGCTTGGGTTCTTTACTCTCCTATCGGCGAGCTTATTAGTTCAGGAGGAAGTTGTCTAGGGTATGCATCCAATAACACCATTGAGTATCACACGGTGATCAGATTCCTAACCGACGCTATTTCCATGGGTATGAACCATGTTGTGATTCACCTTGATTCACAACTGGTGGTATCCCACCTTAACCTGATTTATGCTATCCGTGACCCTACCTTGCTCCGTATATTGCGATGAGTACGTCCCCTAGAGAGGTCATTGGAATCTGTTCAATACCTGCATATTCCTAGAGAGATGAACACTATTGCTTATTCATTAACTAATTTTATTCTAGATTGGTACATTGCACATATGTAAAACATCCAAAAGATACGAAAAAAGACATAACATGTAAACAATGTATAGGAAACACATGTACAAGATCCCATAAATCATCCATATAACACTGTTTATAAAGCTGCAAATAGAGTTTTATATATATATCATGTCGGTACAAATACAAAAAGTGGTACTAATACAAAAGTCTGAATCTCATGAGCTTTCAGTAAGAGTCATCTCTACAAAATTCTGAAGTCCATGACTTTTAGTATAATACATATATGCATGAGCCTAATTCCTAAAACGCTCATGATAGCATATTATATCCCTAGCCACCTTCCTAAGTAGTATTCCAAAATGCTCAGATACACCCACTATGTGTCGCTGGTAGTGACGAGGTAGCTCATGGACACGTGGATCCGAGATGTCAAGAGTCAATCGCTAGAAGTTCTCCTCTAGCTCATCCAACTCCTCCATGGCATCACGGTATTCATCCTCCATATCCTGTAGTGCTCCTCTATGTGCAATCGGAGAAGCGCTCACTGGACGGGATGGAACAATGTCTACACAAACATATTCAAATTATTAGTACTACACCAAAAACATCAAAAAATTATAAAAGAAAAAACAAAACAAAGTTGTCGTTCTTACCTATGTCTCCCCACTGCTCGCCTTCAGGAAGCACCAAGTTTGGGTATCCTCTAAAATCGGCACCCTCGTAGGGGTATTCCTCCACCATGAGGAGTTTTCCCCTCAACTAGTTGAAGAAAGAAGGACCATAACTGATGATGGGTCCCCCGCCTCCATAACGGGCCATGACCTTAGACCATTGCACCATATGTGGATCCCTCAGATCCAACTGATCTATATCAAGCTATGGGCGCATATGTGGAACCCGTACCAGGAAAAAAAGAGACCACAACTTATCCATATCTGAACTGCTTCAGCTCACCACACTGACATTTGGTGAGCTACTCTCTAAGGGATAAAAGGAGCACCTCATACCAGTTAAAAACCATGGGAGCCATGCACTCCTCTGCGTATATCATATGGGTTTTGCTGGACAAGTGAGGTGCTCTACTAACTACTACCCTCTCTATGGTAAACATGACTATACACAGGGGACGATCCCTCACATCTTTGATGGGGATCTTCCCACCAATTGTCTGTGTGCCAGGATGGCACCATTGGGCCACTACATCCTGAGTGGTCCGATCACTCCCACATGATCCTGTCAGAGACATGGGAGCCCCCCGTTGAGACAACGCTATCAGAAAATAGATATCCTCGATATCTATAGTCAATGTATGCACACTAACCCGGAAGTACTGTTGCTTAGTATCCCAACATCGGATCAAATATTCTAGTAACAACACTTGGGCCAGAGAAATTTTTAGGGGCGAAATTTCGCCAATTGGCTATTTTTCGGACCTTTTTTCAAAAAATAAACTCGCTATGTGGTCATTTTTAGACTCTAATATCGCCTATATTTACATAGAGTATGTTTTTTTGTCATAATATTCGCCAAAATTTACAAGTTTCAATACTAAATTGTATGTTTTGTATTTAATATTCGCCTACCTATCTATATATGTGTTTTTTTTCAATACAAAATAATCGCCTATAATACTATACTTAAGTATAGTATTATAATCCTTAAAAAATACCCTGACTTGGGCCCTCATGCCCTAGGCGTGGAAGTATTTCAGTAACCCGCAATTCCTCAATGCATTCATGCATTGAGGGTCATTTTCTGCTTGAGAATCATCTAGCTCATGCTCTCTTTTATGCCACTGGACCATCTCTACCACCTAAACCTATCCCAAAATAAAAAATACACTGATTAGAAGTGGTTCAAAGTACCCAACTCCTTATTGTTTTGCTTGTGCATGATTTTATGGAGGCATTCGGCTTCAGCGCACCCCGTCCATATTGACAGGGTGCCATCGGTGCATGACGTCCTCTTAGGTTTGGTGCCAAGAGGCCCTCAGCACACATCCCAAAAGGGGGAAGTGTGTTGGGCAGAGGGAGCAATTCCCCCCCATTCACAGAAGCCAAAAAATGGAAAATTGGAAGTAAAAATCAAATCTACTCCGATGAAATTGTAAAGGGAAAATTTAGGGTTACCTGACAGTGATGGCACTGAAAACGGTTGATGAGAGCTTCTACAATTAGCACTTGAAAAACGGCTTCAAAATGGTATTCTCACCTCCCAACTTGGTTAAAAACAAATAGTAATTAGTTTTTAATATTTACCCCTATTTTATATATTTCGAAAGGAATATTCCTCTTTTGATTTATTTTTTGTGGGTTATTTTGCTATAGTTGGGATTACTTTTGTGTCTATATACATGATTGATCATGCTGACCTAGTTTTTGAATTGCACAGGTGAAGTAAAGTGTTGTGCTTAGCTTTTGATCGTGATTGTGCTTATTCTACTCCTGTTACTAGGTGTGAACAACTCTTCGAGCGTTTTTGTGTCATTATTTCACTTTTGTAAACTAAATATTAATGACACCGAGCGTACTCTTTGTTCCTTCTTGTTCTCGTAAAATGATGAGAATAAGTTACCGAGTTATCTTTTATCAAATTTTCGGGCTCATAAAACTCCTACGAAAAAGCGACCCCATCGGAGTCCTTCTTTAAGCTCTTTTCAGGCTCCCTAAATACGAAACAATCACCAAGCTAACTTGATGCGTTCACACTTGTAAAAGTATTTGAATGATCATCCTTCTGATGATAGTTTATCCCTTTTTCGGAACAAGGGGCACTTTTTACGAAAAAGGAGCACTCCAACCAACCATGGCTGGAAGAGTTCTCTCTCACATTATTTTACCCTTTTCTGTGCAAAGAGACTAACTTTACGAAAAAGGAAATTTGGAGTCTTCTTTAGTTCTTTTCAGACTCTCTAAACATGAAATGACGATGCGTTTTCCTTCTTTGGACTTGTTAAAATATAACATCGAAGGGTCCGTCATGAGACGAACCCCTCTTATCCTAGGGGTTAGCACTTAGATTTTACCTCTAGTTGTAAAAGAAATAATACCTAAGGTAACCTATTTCAAACTAGTCTTTAGGTAGAAAAATTAGCCTTTTTTTCCACCAGAGAGGGCTCTCTCACAAAATATATAAAAGGATAAAGATATATGGAACAAACTCAAATTTTCAAAGTAATTTGCTTGGTTGAAAATGAAACAAGAACACTGGGCATGGAGTCAATATCAAGATATTTCGTATACCAGTAAGTGATTAATACCAAATAAGTTTCCACAGAGGCAAGATAGTTATCATGTCACAGTCAATTAGCTTTGCAGATGGTATAGAAAGAAATGATGACAATCCATCAATAATAGGCACCAAATAAAGATGAATCTACTTTCAACTTTAGAGAAACAAATGGATACTTATACGCGATAAATCGAGGCTTACGAATAAGAATATCAATTTATTTTAGACGTTCATCTAAGCATAGAAGAAAAACATAATGGAAGGTATAACTGAGAAGATAGACATGCACATGTAAAGGAAAGGAAAAAACAGACTGTAATAACGATTAACACATGAATCTCTGGTCTCAAAAAATAGGTCTTTTCACTGTACGGCCTTTTTCATTAGTATAATCAATTCGATCACCAAAACTTATTGTCTCTCAAAAGGTTTCCAACCCATTCAAAAATGATTCACATTGTCTTTTATACAAAATTGGAAGAAGCATAACCTAACTTCTTCTTCTAACTAATAACTGGAAATATCTTAACTAAAGATACTTAAATACTTTCAAGTTTAAATGTCTGTATACAATATTACAATTTTTCAAAAATAAAAACATTATTGCCACTTGGCAAAAATTCCACGTGCATCTTTAGGAATGAAGTGTGTATTTCACTTTTCCATACTTGTCTACATACCTCCATGGGTCAGTCGTGGGTATATCATAGTTGGTCATTTCCTTAACCGGGACTCGCATCTCGACGTGATCTGCATAAGATATAGGAGGGAATCTTTTGCCAATTGAAACCATCTGATTTAAAATTTCAAAATCTTCGGCAATTTTATCCATTAAAATCTTTCCTGTAAGCAAATGATCCAAATGTTGGAATTTTTCATGATTCGCCCGTATGTCAAATAATAACCTTTTATAATCATTCTGAGGAATCAATTCCTGTTTTGCATCCTAGAAAGTAGGTAATCCTTTAATAATCAATTTTTCAAATAGCTTTTTAAATTTAACCACTTGCTTTCTTATTTCTCCAGATTTGACTTCGACATTTTCAACATGTTTATACTTTCCAAGGATCCTTCTAGCCCATGTGATGACTACAATCCTGTTCTTTATGCCCAACACTGCCAAATCTGCTTCTGTTAAACTGTGATGCACCTGCAACAATTAATTAATAAGAATATGCGAAATAGCAAAAATGACAGAACTCATAATCACTTTTATATTGATCATGGGCCACTTCAAGGGGGCAACCTCCTTTGAGCAAGCTCAATACAATTAACTTCATGGTGCCTTCAATGACCTCAACACACACTTATATACTAAGTCTATGCCCAATACTATGAGTCAAAACCATGGGACATATAATACTACGGGACATCTTACAAAGCATATGCGTCCAATACTATGGGTCAATACTATGCGCTAATATAAACTACGGATCAACAAATACTATGGGACGACTTACAAAGCATATGCGTCCAACAACAATATACTAACATAGTAAAGAGAAGGGTTGACATAGGTTCCTAACATCCCCTCTCCCTTAGAAAAAGCTTTGTCCTCAAAGCTTTGGTTCGAGAAATTGCTGCAAAATCTGAAGGAGTGGTTCCCCGGTAGCATCCTCGAGTTTCATTTCGGGCCACTGATGCCTTTGGAGTGTCAAAGAGGATTGCTTAGAAGGCTGTAGATGAAGAAGAACCCTGTCAGCTGCGTGGAAAATGCGCTCTGAACGGTGCTGATCGGCTTGTTGTTTCAGGCGAATCCTGGCCATGTGAAGATTGTCCTGCAGAATGAGAAGAATCTGATCGCAGGTGCGAAGAACCGAGTCAATTTCCTGAATTGGAGAGCTGCTAAGGGTGTATGGAAGAAGAACTAGTAGTGTTTTTCCATAGACTGCTTCATATGGTGTCCTTTGAGATGTAGTATTGTACCACCAGAGCGCTGCTAGGAAATCCATAGAAATAGTTGGCCAAAGCTGTGTAGGGATGGGAAAGGGTTTGAGCAATCCTGAAAGGAGTGTCGTTTCACCCTTGTTGACTTGAAAAGTATCATCGTCAGCCACCATCTGTTGAATTGTCATTTTTAGTTCATGCCAAAAGAAGTTATGTTGTTCCCGGTCAGACATTTTGTAGAACCCAGAGTGCCCTGTTGATGAAGAAGCATGGAGTTCATAGAAGAGAGAGCCATGTTGAACATATTGCAACCAATTTGGAACAAGCAGAGAAAGAGCTGTAAGAGTAACTGGGTCATCAATTGTGCGAGAAGGAGCATCTTCCACCATATTGTCCTTACCCTTCTTGTAAGTTATCAGATAGGGT
This sequence comes from Larix kaempferi, assembly GCA_027924585.1. NCBI lineage: Eukaryota > Viridiplantae > Streptophyta > Pinopsida > Pinales > Pinaceae > Larix > Larix kaempferi. The sequence goes on along the minus strand of BSBM01000361.1, from coordinate 42,272,783 downwards.
TAACCCATGAGTAGGATAACCCATTTCAGGTGTGTTGGGGAGGAGACCCATTGTTCCAAAAAAAATTCCAGAATCTGGAGATCAGTCTTGATGCAGAAATAATTCCCTAATAGGTATGGTTGCCACTTCTGTACTGCATGCAAAATAGCCATCATTTCCTGCTGAGAGGTAGATGTGGCTAAATTCTTACCAGAAAGGTCTCTTGAAGGCAGTAAGCGCATTGGTTCAACAAAGATACCTGCATATCTATCCAAGGAAGTAGTGGAGACTGTTGATGGGTGCATCTAAATGGAATTGAGCTGAGCGATGACACCATGTGAATTCTTCTTAAGGATTTTTTCCAGGCGATGTGAACTGATGATGCAGAGAGACCCTGGTTGTAAGCCCATAAATTTTTATTGTGCCCCATTGACTTTAAACTGCATCCAAAGTTCAGCAAAATCCCATAAGATGGGGCCAAGTGTCCGTAACCATTAAACGCCCAAAACCACATCACATCCGCTTAAGGACAAGGAAAACATGTTAGAGCGTAGGTTATAATGTTCCATAGAGATACGCACATTGTGACACTTCCCCTTGCAAGGTAAGGTGCCCCCATTAGCAACCATGACTTCAAAGTTGGAGCAAGGATGGACAAAACAATCAGCCTGTTTGGCAATCCGAGGGTCAATGAAGTTATGAGTGCTACCAGAATCAATGAGTATGGTAAGAGGGAGCTTCTTGAAGTATCCCTTGACCCGCATTGTTTGTGGGGTGGTGACGCTGGTTACAGCATGGAGAGAGATCTCGGGTGGATCGTCCTGAGATGGGGTGTCAACAGGCGGGTTTTGAATGTCGACCTGATCATCTACTATATTTGTAGCTTATTCACCAAGTTCTAAGGCAGGTGGAGAATCCACATCCAAGAGATAGAGATTTTGTTGAACACATCTATGTCCCCAAGTGAATTTCTCATCACAATTATAGCAAAGCCCTTTTTCTCGGCATGCCTGCATTTCTATTTCAGACAAATGCTTGATAGGAGTTGGTTGAGGAGAAGGCATGATGGGAGGTCGTTGAGAACCCATATTTTTGAAGGGAACAAAGGTGGGTTTGGAGCGTTGTTGAGCTGCGATCTTGTCCTCAGCCAGTTTAGCCAACCCTGGGACTTCCATCATTGTGTTGGGACAAAACATTTTGACCTCTGAGCGGATTTCATCCTTGAGACCACTGATAAAACAAATCCTGTAGAATTCATCAGACAATCCTTCTATGTGATTGGCTAGTTTCTCAAATTCTGTCTGATACTCCCTCACTGTGCCAGTTTGGTGAAGTTTAGTGAGTGTTCCTATGAATTCGTCAAAGGAACTAGGACCAAATCGTGACAAAAGGAGTTGGCAAAAATCTATCCAGTTTGGCTCTGGATGAGCTTTGATGTACCAACGGTACCATTGAAGGGATTCCTGTTCCAAATGAAAGGATGCAAGTGGAACTTTCTGAACATCAAAAGTATTATGCAAACTGAAATATTGTTCTGCTCGGCATATCCATCCAGTCAGATCAGTACCATTGAAGCAAGGAAAATCAAGCTTCGGCCCACGAAAATTACTGGAAGAAGAGAACCCGGTGGCTACAAAAGATTTTGGCTGTCTGGTATTGTTCATGGCTGAATGCTGAAGATGGAGGCAGAGAAATTTTTCATCCAGATCTTGGAGTTTGGTTTGGATGGCTGCAAGTGCTTCCTCCATGGTGTGTGCTCCTGCACGGGTCACAACCATAACCAGGTTTTTTTTTTTTTTTTGGGTGGAATCGGTAGAAAAACACAAACAGAAGATGATTTGGTAAAGGGAAATTTGGATTGGGGAAACAATCTGATGGGTAATTGGGGTTTGACTAGATTTTGGACACTGTCGAAAGGACAAGAAAGCAAAAAGGGGGATTTCAGAAGCGAGGTGATAGAATGAGAAAATTTGGCAGAGGGACAAAGAAGCAGAATTCAGAAAGGAACTCTGTGGTAAAATTTGAAGGTGATTGGGTGAAATCTGAGGAAGTTATGGCAAACCCTAAAAATAGACAAATGTGGGATTTCGGGCTTTGAGAATGGGAATTGGGGATAGCGTCCTTAGGAATGAAAGATGCAGAATGGAATGACAGGGGTTCCCTGAAAATTTCAAGGGAAACAAAGTGAAAACAAGGAAGATATGGAGAAAAAACTAAATTTTATACTCGTTTTTTTTTTCTTTTTTTTTTTCTTCAGAAATGGATCGGAAACAGCGGCGCGGAAGGGATCCACAACAGATGGATCTGCAACGACACGGAAGGGATCGAAAATGGATGGATCTGAAACGACGACTGGATCTGGAACAACTTTCAGAATAGATCTGAAACGGCTGGATCTGGAGCAGAAGTGATCGGCAACAGTTCAACTGAAAATAGATATGGACCCCAGGTATGTACGAATTCCTAACAATTCAGGTGTTTCACTCGGACACCAATGCTGTCTAACGGCTTGCGTATTGGGGCAGTACCCCTCACTCCACAGCTCAGGTAAAACTGATAACCGCTTTGCCGCAAACGACAGCTCTTGGTTTACCTCACGGGTGGGAACTAGTCAATCAGGTAGGGGTCATTGCCCTTTTTGCTCGTAGGTCCTCTCAATGGGCCAGCTACTTTGGGGTTCCTGCGGTACTCCTCACAATGAGTTTTAGGGCTTATGCCCAAGTACTTCCCACAGTTAAGCGGATAGGGAGTATTCCCAAATCCGAAGCTGCAACAGATGCGAAAAAAAAATTTGTCAGAAATTCCACCCAACAAGCCCAAGAAAGTGCTCTGATACCAGATGTGATGCACCTGCAACAATTAATTAATAAGAATATGCGAAATAGCAGAAATGATAGAACTCAGAATCACTTTTATATTGATCATGCGCCACTTCGAGGGGGAAACCTCCTTTGAGCAAGCTCAATACAATTAACTTCACGGTGCCTTCAATGACCTCAACACACACTTATATACTAAGTCTATGCCCAATACTATGATTCAAAACCATGGGACATATAATACTACGGGACGGCTTACAAAGCATATGCGTCCAATACTATGGGTCAGTACTATGCGCTAATATAAACTACGGATCAACAAATACTACGGGACAACTTACAAAGCATATGCGTCCAACAACATATACTAACATAGTAAAGAGAAGGGTTGACATAGGTTCCTAACATAAACTGTTTAGAAATGTGATTGCATTCTGTGCAGTTTCCTTTGGTTTTCTATTCAGATTTTCCCTTACTGCTGTATAACTTTCAAAAGCATCTTCCATCACCTTTTCTTTAATTCTCATAAATTCAAGATATGGTCTCAATTTTTCAACTTCCTTAATAATTTGGTCCCATACCAAGTGTTTAAATCCCCGCATTGCAGCCTACCCTATCACCTAAATTGCTAATCTTTTATTAGTGTCAATCAATTCTTGGTATTTATCTTGTAAAGCTTTGGTTTCTCCACCCTTCTTTTCATTTTCTTCTTTCAGCCTCTGTGTTTCTTCCTTCAATTCTTTGATTTCAACATCTTTTAGACTTATTTGTGACATAGCTTGCAAAAGACTATTTGCTCCATCTCCTTCTTCAACTTGAGCTGTATGTGTATGCCGTTGACCCAAATCTGATAATTTTCTTTTCAGATCTTCCACATGATCTCTCAAACTTATTCTTTCTTTTTCCCATTGAGTTTCTTCTTCAGCGAGTTTTAACATCTTTGTTGTAACATCCCTTACTTCATTTGATAATTCTTCTTTTTGTTTTTCTATTACAGTCAATTCGGATCCCTGAATAAGTTGAGTTTCTAGAATCTTTAATTTTTTCTTTAATGCCTAGATTATGCTATCTTTTTCCTTAAGCAAATTTGTTCCTGCAGCTCCCGCATTATTCACCAAATCTAACTGTAATTTCATGATCTATTGTTGTCGTGATTTATTCTCCACTTTTTCTTGTTTTAGCTAATTGTACAACTTATCTACTACATTCTTCAACTTTTCAACTTGAAGGATTGCTTCCAAAAATTCTAAATATATGACTTCTCCAGTTTGTCTCTGCAACAAAACCTTATCAGGAGCATTAATATTTTTTAGATCAAATTTCATTTCTGCAACTTTATCCTTGGTAATAACCGCCAATTTTAGAGAGTTTTCCTTTATATTTCTATTTGTGAACAAACTAACTTCTGTACTGGATAAACTTCTAACTTTCGGAAACAATTGACTTGTATACCGAGATGATTCTTGCTTATTTTGGCTATGTTCATTAAAAACGACCACTATGTTTTTGGGTCTATTTACATCCTCCATCACTTGGGCTTCCTGAAAAGTATACTCATTCACACTAACTTCAGGTATTATGAACTCAACTTTCTCTTCACCCTCTGTAAATATCATCAAGTCCTGTTGCTCATCTATCTTTAACTTCTTAATTTTTTCTTGTTTTTCATTTTCAGGATCAACTATATCCTGGAAATTTCTTTTAGATCCAATTACCAAAGTGTCCACCATGGTTTCTGTTCCTCCAGTCACATATGTTAATACTGTTTCCTCCCTTTGATAAATGGAAGTTATTTCTTTATCTTCTTCGTACTCCAACCAGTTTACTTTGTCAAAAATTCCTTCAATTTCTTGATGATCAAATGCTTTGATGTGATGGCTTACTCTCCGTTTTGATATGATGTGTAAAGGGTCATATTAAATAGCTACGTCTTTTTTTAATTCCATTTCTTTCAGTAATTCTTCTATATATGCGACAGCATTTTTTTTTCACAGTGAATGGGCCAATTGTAAATGGATATTTGATGTCTGTAGCTTTCTTAAAAGACAAGAAATTATTGTCTTCCACAATCAATTTCTATTTGATAAATTCAAGGGCGAAAACCCTCATGGTAAGAAATACCGGCAAAATATAAGGTTGATGTCTGAAACCATATAACCTGATCACGGTATTATCCTTTGATAAAAACCAATATCCTACTGCCAAATCTGTACTCAACTGCATAAACGTCTTCATTTCCGATAGAACTCTGGGCATTTTTTCTCCAAAAATCATCCTATATATTTCTGAGAGCATATAATTTATATAATTGAACATATTGTTCTCCAACAAACTTGTGAAAATTATTTCCAAAAAATGTAACTCCTTCTGACTGGACATCATAACCATTTTCATTAAATATGACTGAAATCTGAATTGCCTAAGGGCAGGAAAATTCGTGATTTGCTAGTGAATTCTTTCAGCTAAGAACTCTTCAAAATTGAGGTGGGGAATTTGAATTTCATCAATTTCGTACAGACTTATACTCATTTTATATAACAAACTTAATGAAAACTCGGTCACATACATATATGTATCAAACCCTAACACTAATGCCAATAATGACAGAACCAGTTGGGTATTCTCATTGAACAAAGAGGTATCTATGGGATAAGGAACATCGGTTATCGTCAATTATGGATTAAGGCATGTAGATAAAAGATATTTCTTTGCTTTCTAGGGGATATTGATGGTAAAAATCTATAATTGTGGTCTCGGAGAAGCTTTCTTATTCGAGGGTTTGGGGTAAACATATTTCTAAGGAATCAATTACAATTAACGGCTCTATCTTGCAAACAACTTTGATCTTTTGAGCATTTACAATGGTTATTTCATCTCTGGAGTAATTACAGACACACCAAGACACAAATTCTGGAAAAGATGCAGTTTGTTCTGGGCAAAAAGACAGCAAGGAAGACTGGTAGACTCTATGAACATATACGCCTTCATCCAACAATTTCTTCAATTTAAGCTTAATTTCAGCGACTGAAGAACTAATTAAAGTATCATAAACATCTCCATCTCTGTCTTCCAGGGCTTCTCTAGCTTTAACAGGGTTTACATCATGTACAGTTTCCATTTCGAATTACTTATAAACAAAGCTTTCAGAATATACAAACTGGGTTCACCAGGCCCTACCTGTTGTAGACACGTCCCTTATTCCTTTGGCACTCCTGGCAGCTTCCACACATCCTCGGAGCTTCCAAAAATAATGACACATAGACAATGTGACAACCTTAACTACCTTTTTATTATATATAAACATATTTCCTTATCTTCCTTGCTAGTCTCCAAGTGTTGATCATTCTTAGTCGTTGATTGCACATGTCAAGATCAAGGCCATTTGATCTCCTGCCTTTATCTTCACGGTAGTATCACAATCCCTTGTAATGGTTTTCCTTTTCTAGGTTCTTTCTATGCGATCCAACCACTCGTTGACACTTGTTGGGCGGTTTTATTTCCACGACCACCTTCCATGTTATTGGGCGTGCTCTTTCTCGATGCGTGAACAAATTCACACCATAGATCATTCATATTAGACCTTGATCGTTGTTTATTTCTGACAAGTGGACCCACTCCAATATATTTCTCCTCTCGCCACGTGTCCTCCATGATAACTTTCCAGCTGTTTTCGCATGGTGCATAAGTGGTTTGTGATACCACTACTATTCCTAAGCACTGCAATATATATCCACCACGTAGCAAGGTGGTTTCCCCATCGCAACCACTCAGGACCATTTCCAAATGCACATTTTAGTAATGCGATAATCAACGATCACCGTTGATTTCTTTTCCCACTCCTCCACTGTTAGATCTTGTCGTATTTTAACCTTTTCAAAATATTTCTTTCGAACTATTTCTTTTTGGGTTTTGTTTATTCATTTTTTCACATTTTTCTTTTAGAACATTTTTCTAGGTTTAGTTTCTTTTGGTGTTTTCCATCCCTCTTTGGATTTCACCCAACCGTGAAAACAAAGTGTCAACACTAGGTTCGTAAAATATTTGGGATTGGACTCATCCATGGGATGAGCTATCCCAAGCATCTATTTACCATCCTCAAGCGTGTTAAAAAACAAAAGAGGCACTCATCAATCATGATGGGGAAAAGGAAATATTTTGTGTTACACTATAATATATGTCTGTACATAGTCACTCTAGAGCATGGCACTCATTGGCATATACATTCAATACTTGGGTAATCTGTTTGTATTCGAGTCACGTTGATTCCATGAGTCTTGTTACTCCTTTGGGTCATCCAAATAATGTTTCCATCATTAGTTCCATTATGGGATTGGTATCATTCTCGTCATGTCAATACTGCCAAGTCATGCCATGCCCATGCTCAAGAGACACTTGTGATTCACTATCTGCAGTCATACTTACCTTCCATCGTGTTGGTCGTCCTTGAGTCAATATCACACATTACTGTCCTATTCAGTTCAAACATCTATGATCGCATTTTGTGTCAATGATGGGGGATTCATCATGGCCCTCCTTCGACAGATTCATCCTTTTCGACTTCAACACATCATCCGAGGATTGAATCTAGAAACCAATTAAGTACCTTGGGCCTGCATGCCTCAATGGCAGGTTACCTCTCTTTCAACATGAGTTTGCATCATTAACTCTTGATTGAAATATCCCGTCGAGTGTTCAAACTCAACTCATTGATTCACATTCGATGGTATGTACTGTGATACATTGGGGATCATTGACATCAATGGTGATTTCCCTCGCGCTTGTTAATGGTATACATCAATGATCGGTAATCAAGTGGTTTCTACCATGTTTGACTCCAAGACATTTGTAATCACATGGTTAGATTTGTATTGTTGCGGGTACAGCTTGAAGACCTTGGGGAAATCATATCTTACCCAGGTTGCAATGGAGGTTATTTGACTCATAATACACGGATCCACATTTGTATTGGTCGTGGTTGTGTTATCATCTCATCATGGATCCACATTTGTATTGGTTGTGGCTTTGTTAGGGTACCATCTCATCATGGATCTACAATTGTGTCCAGTAGCCATGATTGTGTTTAGTCAATCCCTACTACAATGGATCTGAAGTGTATTGATCGGAATCCATGTTATGAGTCTTGTGAGACTAGTCTCTTAGAGTCAGTTGTACTGCAATAACTTCTTCTATCCAACAAGTCCTCACCGTCAATCCCTACAAATCATTTCACCTATCTTATTTTACAAGATTCACGCATTGGGGGCATTCTTTTATACCAAAATCTCATCATCATGAGCCCTGTATCAACTCAATGTCTCAATACCTGAAGTTTCCCTAGATAGAACATCATTGAGAAATTTTTTGACCTAGTTTTCCACCTTTACTAGTGAGGCTGGCGCATGTTGCTTCCTAGAAAGGGGCGCCAAACCTTGGCTGGCACCTAATGTACATTGGCAGCATGAGTGTTACACCTAAAATCTACTCAGCATCAGATTCAGTGTATACATCCCTGAAGTCACCTAGACTAAGTACTTTCATGTGGGAGGATTTGCACTCAATCCTGCAAAATTTTGAGAGGTCATCGCAGGTTGCACACTAGCAACATGCGACATCACAGCTTGCTCCACTGCAGGGTGCGACGAGGTCTGTTAATGGGAAAAAATAGCCTATTCGATATCCTTCTCGAAACTTGCTCATTTGGGGCGTTATACCTGACCTCTAGGAGAGCTGGTACTCAACCCCTAACTCTTTGGGAAGATCCCCTATCTCTCTCCTACCATCTCTCAACCTATCCTATCCACATCCTATCCATTTAGTCCTATATAAGTGAGGCTCACTCCCATACCAAAGGTGGGAAGACTATGGTATCTACATGCTGGTGAAATCTATCTCAGGAGGAATCCTATCATCCTTACATGCTGGGGAAATCTCTCTTAAGACACCTTCACTCACCTCTTGGATAATTCATGCCTCCTTGGAAGGGCATGGCAATTGGCTTGGTCGGAGAAGGGCTGCTATGTTAAGTCTCTGGTTGTAGTCCTATATCTCTATCATGTACTCCTCTATTTACAGTAGTACAAATGCTTTCCACCAATATCGTTCTTATGTGTAATGATGTTGTGTTGTTTACCTACTTAACTGTTTACATAGATCTCTTATTGTATAGATGCTCTTTACTCGTTTCTCTTGCTTTTGTGTCTTGACAGGTCTTGCAGCTTGGATCTAACAGTCGCAGGACATGGAGCAACATTCATGAGAAAGGATAGTGAATCAAAGAGGTAAGACATCTAGTACTTGATCCTTAAGTAGATTTAGGAAACGTGTTTGTAGTCTGTTCTATTTGTTCTAGACTCGCATTGAGTTAGGGAGATCCTGCTTGTGCCCGCTCGAGTGGATTTTCTGATAACAATGAGCCAGTGGCTCTTGCTGACCTCATGCATCCTATGCCTGACCCTCCATGGCATTTGTTTTCCTCATGCAGAGTGTGCCAAGGTTAGTTACAGTCGATAACAAAGGGCTTCAAGCGTATTATCGAAGCTGGGTGACATGGATACCTATCCCTAATTGGTAGGAACTGCTGGTATTTGGATCCTGACCTATTGGGAAGATCCCTTAGACCTCTCCTCCTAATCCTCAACCTACTCTATTGTCCTAGCCTTATAAATAAGACCTCTCTCTCCATTGAGAAGGGAGGAAGGACTATAGCACTTATATGCTGGTGGAATTACCCTAAGTAATACCTATTCATCTCTTGGGAGGCACACATATCCTTTGGAGGCTTGGCTTGGACTGTTGGAGGAAGGTTACAACGTTAAGTCTTGGGTTGTAATGATAAATCTTCTATGTATTTCCCATTTATTTACAGTAATATAATCTCTTTCCATAAATGTCTTTGTGTTAATGATATTGAGATGTTTCTTCCTTAACTATTGGCTTAGGTCAATTAGTGTTTAGATGTTCTTTCCCATTTGTTTGTCTCTATATGCTTGACAGGGTTTCGTAGCTCTAGATCTGAAGATTGTGAAGCTTGGAACGACAAAGAGGAGAAGGATTTGCGAATCTGAAGGTAAGGCATCCATCTACTCTAATCTATGATTGATCTAGGAAAGCAGATCTATATTATGTATTCATTTGTTCTAGATCCACCTGGACTTGGGAAATCATGCTCGCGTCCGCTCGAGAAGATTATCCATAAACAGATATTTGATTAATGATTTATCCCACTCAAATATCCGTAATCACTTGTTGAACCACCACTATGGCCTCTTCTTGGGGACCTCCTCATCAAAGTCAGTATTGTCACCATGACTTGTCTTACCTCTACCTATTTCATACGAATGCTAATTTGCATTGTTTGCATAAGAAATTATCGTAATTTTGAAATCTAAAGAAGCTTTGAAAGGTGGAACTTCTTCATCAACTATGACATATCTATTGAAGATCAACTGATTGGTCTTAAAATAAGCCATCCTATAAGATTTATATATGTCGTTGTACCCTATGATCATCAATTTCTCTCTCCTAGGGTCTAACTTGGCTCTTTTCTCATCTAGAATCTAGGCATGGAAAATATAACTAAATACCCTAGGGATGAATGACTTGAGGATTCCTCCTAGACCATGCTTCCTTTGCGATGTTCTGCTTCACCACCATCATTAGAGATCTATTTAATAGATATAATATTGTAAACAATTCCTCATCCCAAAACCTATTTGGAACAAACATGTTCTCCATCTTACACATGGTCATCTATTTAATAGCATGGTTCCACCTCTCAACCGCACTATTCTATTATGGAGTGTAGGGTGTAGTGAACTGTATTTTTGGTTGATGCTTATTGCAAATTTTATCGAATTATTTGGAACAAAATTATTTGTTATCATCAAACACAAGTGCTAAGGTGATTCATATTGTCGTCCTCAACAAAAACAAGGAAATACATGCACATTTTGCTACTATAGTCGTCAATAAAAAGAAAGAAATACTGAACACTAGTGTTGGATTCCATGTTCATTGGTCCACAAATGTTTACATGAACCAATTAAATGACTATGTTTTCTCACCAAATTTGTCCTCTCTCAAATGGTTCTCTATGCTGCTTTATCGTCTAACAAGCTCCAAAACCACCCCATATTTGTGCTTGGATATCAAGAATTCCTTCTACCATATTACCTCAAGCCATATGAGAAAGGTAGGTTAATATTAGGTTCCCATATAATCAATTTCAAAAACTACTTATATTTGATGTACTTCTACTTACCATTGCATGCTTCGTGACCTATCCAATGTTAAATAGTCTAAACAATCCATGACTGTCCACGCCAAGAGCTATAGTCTTGATGGTCTCCTTGTCAACTAAGTAGCATTTATGTTTCCTAAAGTTCACATCTAGGTGGGGTTAACACCTTATAGTTTGACTTATCGAGGGTAGAATAATTTGCATTCCTAATACATAATACAAATTGAGGAAAATCAAGTTCCCCATGACCCATCCTTAGTGCTCATAACCTTCTAATAGTGATATATCACCACTCATAGGCCAAATGTCCTACATAGAGGTCGTGTGTGGTAGTTCAAGGGATTATTGGTTTCCCTTGAGCTTCAAAAGTTATATTTTAGGCCTAATTTCAATGTCTAATTCCTTTACATTGGTTTATGACTCAAGACCTATACATAGTTCTCAAGCAAATATGATCATTTGAAGGTGAAGTATCTACTTGCAATGTCATTTGTGTTTATTGCATCGAGAGTATCAAGGTTCTTACAACTTAGTATGGGGGATATTTGTAATGTAATGTAGCGTAACGATGTCACATTACGTACCAAAAAGAAAAAGTAATTAAGAAAAGTTATGTCGGATCAAAAAATAAAAATTTAAAACCAATTAAAAAATCCATATCTGCTCATAAAACAAAAATTTAAAACTAGATAAAAAAAAATCATTAAAAAAAAAGACCTCGACAAATTGGATGCCTCTTAGTGCTTGATAGATACACGTTTAGGATGGATCTATGTTGGTTCAAGGAAACAATCATATGCTAATGATACCATGATGGCACAACCATCCTCAATAGGCAAATGATACCCTCAAAATGGTATATGTTCTTGGTGGAGGAAACCTTTTTATCCCTAAATGGATGTAACATTCCTTTCAGTCCCAAGCTTCAAGTATCCTCGCATGACCATTTTCAAAACCCCAATTCCAAAGACTTGGATACATAGTGCCATGGAATCATGGATATGCCTGCAAAGTCATACATGGTGCTTTGAGACATTTTTCATGGCTTTAGATGCCTCAATGGTTTCTTTACGGCCAAATGCATGCTATTTTTCCCTCAAATGTCATTCCCAAGGCCTTGAGATACGCACATATTTCTCCAAACCAGATAATTGCACCAACATCCCTAATCATAAGCCATTGGCACACTCAAGAAACCATGTGTGGTTGGTTGAGGAAACCTTCTTAGTATTTGATGGCTAGAAAAATTCTTCAAGGCCCAAGGTTTTGGTATCCTCCACTAAGCATATCCAAGGCCCCAAGACATAAATATAGAGCATCACGAATACCATTGACAAAGTCATGTGTTGTGCTTTGAATCATTTTTCATGGATCTAGATGCCTCAATGCTTTCTTTAAGGATAAATTCAAAGTATTCTTTCCTAGAGCATCATCCTAAAGGCCCCGAGACATGTACATACTACTTAAAAATACTGAATGGCACTAATATCTTTAATCATAGAGTAATGATACCCTCAAGATGTCACATCTAGTTGGTGGATGAAATATTCTTATCCTTGGATTGCTAGAAGATTCATTTAGGTCCATAGGATCAACTCTCCTCCCTTGACTATGTCCAAGGTCCTAAGAAATAGATACATATTTCCACATATATCCCTATGAGGTAATACGTAGTTCCTTGAGGAATTTCTCATGCATTTGGATTCCTCAATGGTTTATTTAGGGCCAAATGCATGGTATTCTTCCATGGAAAACCATTTCCAAGGCCCTAAGACATGTATATACTAAGTTCAAAACAATATAATGGCACTTCCATCCTCAATCATAGGACAATGATACCTCAAGAGGCCATGTGTAGTTAGTGGAGGTAAGCTTCTTAGCCCTAGATGGATATAAGATTCCTTTAAGGCCCAATTATTAGGTCTCCTCCCTTGACCATGTCCAATTCCCTAAGTCCCCAAGACTTGGATACATCTAGCATAATGAATACCCCTGTCAAGTCTTGTTTGGTGCTTTTAGACATTGTTCCTGGCCTTGGATGTCTAAATGGTTTCTTTATGGCCAAAGGCATGGTATTCTTCCACAAAACATCATTCCAAAATCCTTTATTAGGCACATACATATTTCTCAAAACGACTTCATGGTATCGACATCCTTAATCATAAGCCAATGATACCATTAAGAGGTCATGTGTGGTTATTGGACCAAATCACCATAGCTCCTTCTCGATAGAATATTCCTTTATGGCCCAAGGTTAAGGTCTCTCTCTCTTTGACTATCTCTCTAAACTGGCTATGGGTTATAGGTTTTAAGGTTTGGGTGTTTGATGATAGAGTTTAGGGTTGATGAGAATTAGAGGTTATAAGGGTTAGGGGTTAATTTTTATATGACTAGACACTTTAGAGGTTAGGATTACATGGTTAGGATTATAGGGGTTAAGTGATATATATCACTATGTGTTAGTATTTAGGAGTTTTAGGGTCTATACTAGTTTAGGATTTTAGTGGGCCAAGGGTTATGATGGTTAGTTGTACTAGGGACTAGGGATTGTAGTGGCTAGGAACTAATGGTCAAGGGTTTGGGGATTGAGATATAGGGGTCATGGATCTATGGTTACAAGGATGAATATTTATATGTACATGAGAATAATGTGAGTTGGTGATTTTGTATAATAATATATCTCCTAACCCTTGTGGTGAAGGAGAGAAGAGATGGGTGAGTGAGGGAGGAGGGATTGGGTAGAGTGGAAGAGGGGGAGGGATTGGGTGTATATGAAGAGAGGGGGGGTGGGGTGGGGTTATAGAGGGGGGGGGTGGGGGTTTAGGGAGAGATAGATAAAATTAAGGTGTAAAACACAACGTGTGTGCGCATCTACATGTGCGCACACAGCAACGCATGCATGCCTCTACGCGTGTGAGCCTTTACATGTGAGTGCATCTACGCGTGCGTGCATTTGAGCACACACGTGTCTGGATTAAAAAAAAAATCGGTGCCCTTGCAGGTTTGGTATTAGCTTCAGATTGCCAAACCTTGAGGCTCGGTCTGATTTATGGGAGAACACACCAATTTCTGTAACTTCATATTTTTCATGCTTAGTTTCGCATATGTTCCACTTGTGTACTATTGATGAAATTGTACACACTTGTCGAGCTCTGTGTGCATATTCTAACTATATAGTTTTTGAATAGATCTGTTATTTTTTTCTATTTTTAATTCATTTTTAACTGCACTCATGTCAAATCTCTTTATAAAAATAGGTCGTTTATTTGGCCTATAACTTTTGATTGGCTTACATATTTCGAAAACAGAAAAGAAACTGCACAAGAGTACAAGAATACCTACAAGCTAAAAAAAAGTTTATTGATTATGTTCAGACCATGATATGGTGGACCAACACTCGACCATGTCGTTTTAAGGCTTCACTGAATTTCGTAATTTAAAAAAATATATAGAATTAACTTTTAAAATTTTGGAAAAATAACCCTGCACAAGATTTGTCTGTTTCCTACACCTCTACATATTTTTTCCCTCATAAATTGACAATTTACATAACAAACCTGTGGACCAACACAAACGTGTGCATTATGTTTTAGAGAAAAAATAACATACCAATCTTAAAATAATGACATTCTGGGGTGGTTATACCACTTTTCCATGAATAAAATTTATATATTCCGGAAGGTAATCCGTTTTTCTACGTTTCATGTTTTTACACCTAATTCTAAAAAGTTTTCTAGGTACCTATGGGTATCATTACCTTGTACCTTCTTGTGAAAAAAAATTACTACTTTCCACCAGCCCATTTATGTTTTTCTCATGCCATTGCAACTAACCCATCATAAGTGGGTATCATTACCTTGCACCAACCCTTATAATATTTAATTATTATATATATATACCCTTATAATATTTAATTATTATATCTATATATATATATATATATATATAATAATTAAATATTATAATATTTATATATATATATATATATATATATATATATATATATATATATATATTTAAAGTACACATGGAAGGAGTTACACATCCCCGATGTAGAATGTGCCTCTTTCACACAATAAACTCCATCAAAAGGAGCAAATTAATAAGTGGACAAACTCAATCCTTTTGTAGAAATTATTCACCAAATATAGGAATTTTGTTGAAAGTTTTAATTGTGCCTTATGAATGAGAAATTTACCATGGAAATTTTCCCTAGAAATTTTGTCCATTTAAAAGTACCCAAATCTTAAATAAAAATTCTTAATTAATATAAATGAAGTTAAAAAAATAATATTGAAAACTTGGGATAAATGAACTTGATTGTGGAGGAAACTCCATAATTAAGCTTGAGCTATAGGAATCTTGTGATAAATGATATCCCAAAAAATCCCCATTACCAGATACAAGTACCATAACTTATAATAAATTCAAAACATCACACAAATAAAACAATATTATAATATTTAAAAATATACAAATCAATTTAACGAATTACTAATAATAATAGAATATTTAATCTTAAAAATATTATTTAATGATATATTAAATTAATACACAAAATCCCATTTAAAATTTGAAAACAATTTCAATGTATAAATTAAAATACTTTAAGAATATTATAATTTATTAATAATATATTAATAAAAACATTGTAAAATTAAACAAACCTTAAATAATAACAAATAATTTAAAAATGTCAAAACCTCTTAATATATTAAAGCATTTAAAAAATAATAATAATAATAAAGCTATGCTTAACCGTATTAACTAATTTAGCTAAGTTTGTTGAGGTAAACTCCGTGATATAAGACCATATACCCATTGTGTTATTTTTTTATTGTTTTCTAACCGTGGGCACTAGGGACCTTTCCAAACCGTCAAGCGAATCTTGTCATCTTAATCACTTGGATACCAAACCTATGAGCTGGGCAGTGGGAAACTTTCCAAATCGTCTAACGAATTTTGTCATCTTAATTATTTGGATACCAAATCCATGAGCGGGGCCAGCTTAAGGTTGATCAAGACATAATCAATCAAAACATAGACTTGGTATCCAAGTGGTTAAGATGACAAGATTTGATGGACGGTTTGCTTTTCCAAACTGTCCAACGAATCTTGTTATCTTAACCATTTGGATACCAAATCTATGAGCTCAGTACGATTTGACTTTGCTGTTTGTCTGTTGGATGACTTAAACGTATATGTTTTAATCATTATCATAATCATCATCATAATAACTCGAGCTTTTTCTGGGATGCAATTTATTAACTACACCTCCCCACAAAAATCGAAACTGGGTTTCCATAAAAATCGGAACTGGACTTCCTCCGGTCAACCATCAAACCCCACTGGCTCGTGTAGGTTATTGTAATTGCTATCAAACCCCACTGGCTCGTGTGGGCTATTGTAATTGCTATCAAAGTGTACTATAAAAGGCCAATGTCTCTCGCAATTTTAACATCATCGAATCAAAGCCTAATCTCCAATTTCTCGTTTTATGGGCTCTCGTTTTAATCTCCAATTTCTGATTTTAGTGGCTTGCGTGTAACAGTTACCTCTGCCTCCGTTTATCCTTCATTAAGCTATCATGGCGCCTGCTTCAGATTTATTTGACAAGCTTACAGACGATTTGCTGTGCTTCATCCTCTCGTATCTCCCAATTAAAGAAGCAGTTACATCTTCCGTTCTCTCCACCAGATGGAGATATCTCTACAACCAACTTCCCCAGCTTAAGCTGTCCCCACATATTCTTCCGGGCCTGCTCATCCCCAATCCCCTCGCCATTGCACAAGTGGAGAATGCTATTTACAGCATTTTGCTCTTACATTCCTCAGATCTCGAAGTCTTCGATCTCTATACGCCAGACAACTGGCATTTTAATTCTCAGAGTATATGTAAATGGGTGCACTGTGTAGCGTCGAAGAATGTCAAAGAGCTCTGTCTTCGCCATTTCCCAGCCTGGATAGTCCATCCAAGGGAAATTTTACCTCCCTCCGTTTTCTTATGTAATAAACTCAGGAGCCTCACACTCTTCGACTACACTGTCTCCAAAATTCCAACGGGTTTTGGTGGATTCAACCATCTGACTTATTGCCGCTTCAGTAATGGGGAATTCAGAAATGACAGTTTAGCCCTATTTCTTTCACATTGCCCGCTTCTCGAGGAACTTCGACTATGCCGTTGCATTGTGCCACAGAAGATCACCATTTCCGCTCCTCACATTGAATTTTTAAATCTGGCGAGTGTCAACCCGGTGGAGATTTTAACCGTCAACTGTCCGAAGCTGACATATCTCTCGTTATCCGCTATAAAGGATTTGAGAGTGAATGGGCTCTTGTTTCAGGATCTCTCTTCAGCAGTTTCACACGTTTCGATCCGAGATGGAACCGTGATACAGATGTTGTTGAATCTGAGAAGAGAGGAAACAAACCATTTATCGGCGGAGAGATGTGCTGAGAGAATGCAGAGATTCAAATTCCTGAAAACATTATATATTGTTCACCCAATGGGAGACAAGATGGATACTCTTAGGACCAACCTGCTCCAAGGGCTTCCTCATCTTAAGACTCTGTCCATAAAACCCACAGCTTTTATGGTATGATTTCTTTTTAATTATATTATATGTTTGTGTTGAGTAAGAATGATTTTTTGCTATTGGATAGTAATTAGTGTTGGGTTTTCAGTTTCTTGCAGAGTTTATGAAAAAATGCTACGAGTTTAGACGCTCCAGGAAAAGATCCTACAGGGCCATCCTACAAGTTTAGATGCTTCAGGAAAAGATCCTACAGGGGCATCCTATAACGTTAGACTCTCCACTACTCAATGATGTTGAGAAGGAGATCGATGTGTTGCTCTTGAAACATGCATGAACGCCACTGTACCACCACGCGAGAAGCTGGGGAGTACGAAAAGTTCATACAGCTTTTAAGGAGAATGTTGATTTAGTTTGTGTTTACATATTTGCTTTGATTGCACATTGTTTGCTCATTCAATACAAAATTGGAGATATCGGTGAGACTAAAAACTCCTAGTTATTGAGTAAAAAATTGGACATTTAGGTAGAGTGAATACTATATTATTGTGTTTTGTGTATTTATTAAAAATAAAGGATAATTTCTTAAAATTGGAAATGGTCGTACAGTTATAGAAGTAATTGTGATATATTTTTATTATTTTTTTTACATATATGTTTATATCTTAGAATTTGGGGTGGATTATCATCTATGTTTTTACTAAATTGGAAGATGGGACAAGTGTATTGATTTTATAAGGGTCAACAATTTTTATATACATATATATATAACTGGTAGTTGATGCATAGATAACTAGTAACTCACTTAGTGGCACACAAGCCATTCAATTAAGCAGTGATAGACAAGCTATTCAACTAAGTTTGGAGAACAAGTAATTCGTGGCACTTAAACTTGTTACCTACCAGCCTAGATCCAAATCCTAGGTTCTATCAAGGGAAGAGAGGGATCAAATCTCTCGAGGTGCAAACTTCTCATTGAATAGCTCCTTGAGTGCAATACTTGAGCCACCTAATCCTAAGCTCTAAAGTCTCTACTTTAAGTCTCATATTTACTTTTTACTTTGTATTATTCTTTTTTGTTTATGGCCCACATAATATTTATTACTTTTTACTTTGTATTATTCTTTTTTGTTTACTTTGTATTATTTTGTTACTCGACAAATTTGACAAACAATCTAAAGTCTCATATTTAATTTTTACTTTATATTAAAAGTATAAGGTAAAGTCTCTAGTTTAAGTCTCATATTTACTTTTTATTTTGTATTATTATTTTTTGTTCATGACCGACATAATATTTGCCACCAAATCCTAAGCTCTAAAGTCTCTAGTTTAAGTTTGATATTTACTTTTTACTTTGTATTATGTTTTTGTGTTTATGGCTGACATAATATTTATTACTTTTTACTTTGTATTATTTTTTTGTTTACTTTGTAGACAAACACTCCACTAACAACATCTCCCTCATAATGACTGGTTGTAGAGCCCCTCATAGCCACTTACAATTCTTATACCAGCAACAGACCAACTATTCTTAGTTCCTCGCTCGCAGAGTTAAGTATAAATAAAAGCTCCGGGAAACCCACCAGTTCCATATACAAGTAAAAATAAAATAAAAAACCTTCTTGGTCTCGCCTACCCTGCTCGTGAGGATACATACAAGGAACAACTAAAATCACGTTTTTCTTTCGAAAGTCCGAGGAGAGAGCTTACCAGGGGTGAGTTCACGTGGCCCCCTGGAGGCTACGGTAAAACGTGCTGGCCAACCACCGGTAGAACCAGTAGGTATCTATGGTAGGATCCCCTTCTTCGTGCGCGCGATGGATGCATATTACTTGGTTATTAAGATTACTGTGTGATACGTTGTTGAATGCTTTATACTCAATGCTGTTACAATTTAGAATAATTTAGAATATTGGAAGCCGTCTAAAAGTGCCATGATTTCACCATTCAATCAAAACTAAAACTTGGTTGGAATTCTGTGATATGAAATTTAAAAATGGAATGATTTGTGTTGATTAAATTGTTTTTCTGAATATCTAGATAAATTTAGCACCTTGGAATACACCAAGGTATCCAATTTATACATAATTAATATTGCTATTTGAGATTCTAAAAATTCTATCCCGACAAATTTGTGTTTAAAAATACGATTTTCTAGGGCAAAATCGTAGCACTTTTAGATAACTCGTATTGATAAATACACATATAATTGATAATAATGATGATAAAATGTTAATTTATTATTTATTTTTATTTTGTTAATTAAATTAAAATATTTCATTCTTCTAATTTTTTTTTTTAAATTTGATATTTCAAAATAAACTTAAAATATAGATGTTAATTTTCATTTCATTCAAAAAAAACTAAAATTAAAAATTGCACTTCACAGTATCTACTTATCTAACTTATGAATTGACACTTTTCTCCCTATTGGAAGTCTTTACCAAACATTCATCATATCAAATGTCCAAGAATGAGAGAACCCACATTAGAATGACTTGTTGACAATGGAAAAGCTTTATTCCCTTCTTTAAATTCTTGTTATTAATAGTTGCTCCTTGGAAGAACAAATATTTCTTTGAAAAATGATTAGCTATATTATTTAACTTTATAGATATGAGAAAAAAAATGAGAGACTCAAGTAGTATATTATTGATTCTACATTTTAGATTATCCCAAACCACCATCAATTTCAAGTCACCAAACACTTGCACTTTTTTTGCACCCATATATGCTACTACCTTTTGATAGGCAGGTGATAACTCTAGTACTTGATTGAATAGTATTGATGTGAACCTCATAAAGCATAGTGTTAAAATATGAAATGTAGACAATTATGTTACCTTTCGGAATATATAACATTTTTTATGGAAAATTACTATAACTCCAAGAAAACTGTGTCCAAAAATTGCTATGTTATTTTTTTTAAACATAATGAATATGTTCACGTTAGGCCCGAGGTTAGTTATGAAGCAGCCGAGGTTAGTTATGAGGCAGTTCTTGTATGACACTATTTTTTGAGAAAGTAGTCAATATAGATTGGTCACTTTCATATCATTGCAACAAAGGACAAGAAAGTCATGGATTTCATTTAGTTCAAAGCTAAAACAACCTTTGAAATATAGAATCAAAAAACAAGCTTTCTTTTGTGGGCCTTGTAGCAGTGGCAAATGGGATGATTGTGAATCAACTAATTGGGTTGATGAATGGGACCATGTATCGCTTTTGGTAGACCTGCATGTACTTTTTGAAACAACCCAATTAGAGGAGGTCAATAATCTATTTGAACACACTCTAGTCATGTCCTTGGTAGATATATCTACACATTTGCACTTGACCATACGTTGCATTTTTGTATGTCACATATATGAAGTTGTTTCCACAAGATACAGTTAATGGAGAACTCATTATGGGTTGGCATAATGCATACAAGGGAAGCAAACTCTCAATACATTTTTAACTAATGATGAAAGATACAATTAATGGGGAACTCATTATGGGTTGGCATAATGCATACAAGGGAAGCAAACTACAATTAATGGGTATGATGAAGGTAATGATTTTCTAATTGCTTTAATGGTGAAAATCTAACACATGATGAAAATTCAAGAAAGATCAATGGTTATATATGATAATAGGCATGCTCACATGATGAGGTATTTTATTTAAGGGTTTTTCTCATTGATTAATTTATAGTATGAATTCAATTTTTTCATTTATGTATATTCCTAGTTTGAATGTAATATATGAAGATACTAACTATACCATCCTTTTGTATTCCAAGGTTCTAAAACGAATATAGAAATAGCACATGAAAGAGAACAAGAAAGTGATGTCTTTAGACACCACCATGTCATCGTCAACAATTTGTATATCTTTATGGACATGTATATGTTTTTGCAATCGACAGTATTGCATGTGAATTTAATGTATATGTAATTTGTTTAGAACATCCCAATCAACTTTTTCAGTAACAATCTTCTCAACATCCTTATCATTTGTTGGATGTTCTTAAGGCATACAGAACCCTTCATTATGTGTGAGAAACATAGCCATCTTATAAGAATATTATTGGTTTTCTTTGTTAGTAGTTACTAGTAATTTTGTAATTGACCTCATGTTTAATTGAAATTGATATTTTTCCACTCACTCCACGGAATCATCATGACCAATACATATAGATGAAAGATGTGAACAATGATGTGGGTGTTATATACTATGTAAGTAGGATACACAATTAATTTTTAATCAATGTAGATAAATAATTATGCATGATAGGCACTATCCCTAAGGATCTAGAGTAAATTGAATGGTGCAAATCTTAGTTCAGTTCATAAAACTTAGGTCTAGATATCTGAAGCGAAACGCAAATGGGCTGAAGAACAACAGGTTTTATAATCTATTGAATAAGGATGCCATGTTTCAAACTGCCAGAAATCGTAGAAGACTGAAGATGTTATGCTGCCTCTTTTTATGAAATCTTTCATCACAAAAAATTTTCTTACCAGGTTTGCGAGATTATGGGGATCTCGAATTGAGATCGCATATTTTCTTCCCTCTTCTGCATATTCCGCCATTCTGATTGTTCAGATCTGCTGCAAAGAAAACTGCAAAGGTTCTAGGGAAACGAAACATTGGAAAGGGTTTACTACCATTAATATTATTTACCATGGGAAGTATGTATGAAGCACCTCGAACAGTGTCAAAGTATGATCGCAGAGGATAAACAATTTTCACCTGGAGAAACGTGTAGAAGGGAAGATAACTGAAAGTAGAAGGGAAGATAAGAAATTTTCTTCTTAATTTATCCTTCTTTTTCATTATCATCTCTCACACATTTTATAGGTCTTTCAACTCTGTGGCTGATACTCTTTACAAAGAAGCACTGGACAGGATGGATGGTGCAGAGTTGATACTCTTTCCAAAGAAGCACTGGACAGGATGCATGGTGAATTGCGTATGGTGGAATTACTCTTTGGTTCATTACAGGTTTTGTTATTTTGGAGGCCTTCAGCTGTATTTTGACTCTGTTTAGCATGATAGATGCATTAGGGATAATTTATGAATTCTGAATGTTTTATATGAAAGTAAAATCTAGACTGATGATGAGCTAGCATCTCCATATTCATATGCACACATTTTTTATTGTAATGATCGATACAACTTTGTGTTAATATAAAGTTGGTTATTTTTAATGAAAAAAAAAATCTCTCACAATTCTTCAGGATTTTTAATTTTATACATCTGTTATTGTGCAGGTTTGGTAATTGGAAAAGGGAGTTACCATAATGCAAAAGGTTACGGTTTTGAAGATAACGTATGGAGTAGTCATTGCATTTTCTGACCGTGTTCTAAATGGAGAAGATCGTTGTTACCATATCGCAGAACGTGGTGTCATCATATCTTAAATACCGTGGTAAAATCAAGAGATCGGAACAACTAATCAAATGGAAAGAGATTTATGGCAACAATATCGAACTACTTGGAGCAGAAAGAGGATTAAAAATGTTATTTAAACGACACAGATTCGACTGTCAGACATGGGAGCGATCTCTGGAATCACAGAGTGAATTTTCTTCTCTTCTGTATTCTGTCTGCATCTTTTCCTTGGGTGGGATTGAGATTGGAGAGTGTCACCAACAGTGTAATGGATCGATATTCTTAATGGGCCAGTGATGTGTTGGACCTGAAAAGTGTTTCGAAAGGTTATGTATAATTTTTTTCTGCAGTGGTAATAGAATCAAAATTTTCGGTTTCTTCTATTCTTACATAATTTTTTTTTACAGTGGTAATAGAATCAAAATTTTCAGTTTCTTCCATGGTTATTTTCAGCTAGGTTGGTGTAAACAACGACCTTGTTTTCCTCAAATTTCTTTATAATGGTAATATTGTTAATGTGTTTAAAAGGTTATAATTACCATCTTTTCTGATCCATAGATTGTATATCAGTCCATTCTTACATAGTTAAAAGTTTCCTGCAGATTTTTATGATTTTATTCTTTTTGTTTGCAGTAAACTTTTGAATTGCTTATTTAAGTAATTATTAAATAGGCTCTGCCTTGGTTTTAATCATTGCATTTTTAGGATGTAAGATGGATTGGTTAACCTAAACTATATTGTCTCCCACGGTATATGATTTAGGTTACATTTATTAACTGTCTGCATTTTTGCATCTCTCGAATTTACATTGTGCTGTTGTTTAACTTTCAACTTTAGATTATACATTTTCATATAAGCATTACTAAGTAATTGTCTTTCTGGAATTTGATGTCTGTTTGCTAAAGATTTTGGTGAGTGATGTTTGGTTCTTCTCTGCTCATCATCTTTCGGTGAGTGATGTTTGGTTCTTCTTTTTGTTTACTTTTAAAATAAATAAGTAATCCAAAGTCATTCTTCAGACTTGCCAATAAAAATCTTGTAAATTTGTATATGTTGTATATTAGTTATTTTTCATTAGTTTTATGTAGTGTTTTCCATCGTTTAGATTAAGTTTGAGTATTTTATTTAATTAAATAGTTTACTTTTAGTTAGTTCATGATAGATTAGTTTATTTGGCTAAAGGAGCCATAAAATCTGTCAAATACAGCCATACCAAACCACTAGGGGTTGCTAAATACCCCAGCAGGCTGCTACTCCCTTGTTGACCATAGTGCAAAATTGCTAATAAACACAATTGTAGTGGTCTTTAATTTATGAGTTGAAAGAGGATAAACACATTGAGACACCTTAGTGCAAGAATATTATACTATACCATATTACTCCTAAACCATAGTAGAACAAAAAATTATTGATCCCATAACTAGTTTGACAAGGTAGATTTAAATATTCAAGTGGAGGAATATAAATGTTCATTGACATATAATCAACATTTAAGGAACTTAATAGATTTTCCCTTAAATTGTGCACACCAAACTTATACTACTTAGACAACCACCCACTTCTTGTGCATTTATTGTTAACCTAGGCATTATTGCACAATTGCCCCATTAATATTAGGTAGTTGAGAATATATTACCATGGTAATGATCACTTTCCCCCCATATTTGACTAATAGGTTCTTCTAATGGTCAAGTTTTTCAAATCACTTCCATGCTTCTGCTAATTTTGTTGCATCAATTGCAACAACAAAGCATTATTTGTTGAGTTCACTGAGATTTTGACTTGTCACTTTTTCCTCCACCTAGACCAATAGGAACACTATTTACATCTATGAATTGTCACCACATTGTGCAAAACTCTTAGGAATAAGAGAAGCATAGTGGCCAAGCTTCTAGAAATTAAAGAACCTGATCTTTCTCATGTCCTTTCTACCCTAATTTATTGTCATGGGATTTCTAATTTCCATTCTCGTATTTGAGACTGAATGTGGTCATACTACTACTCCTAGAACATGATTTTACAAAAATAATATAAACAACCTAAAACAACTTATCACACAGTGTACACAATGGTTTTATTAAGCATGATAAATGGTATCCCATCCTTGAAATATCCTAACAACTCCCTAGTAGAGTATGCAATTTTTGGCATGATTAGGTCAACTACTTAAACTCGTAGACCTTGGGATCGTGGGTATTTTTCCCATGTAGAGCATGCCCAAACAAATGTACATGAGCTTACATTACTCAATTTTGATGCTCGGTTGGGTTTTTATTTCCTAATGATAGATTCAACAACTGTCCCTAAAAGGATTAAGGAGGGGAGTTACAACTCACCACAAAATGATGATTGTAGCTCGGATCGATGAACCATCAAATTTGTTGGACTCGTGAAAATGCATTCCAACAAAGGGAACCTCTCTCTCATGGTTACATCACCTAGTGCTCATCTTGTTTAGTCATATCAGAAACTAGGGTTTTTCTAGCTAAGAGACTATGCATTTTTGGCACGATTAGGTAAAATACTGAAACTCCTTGGCCTTAGAACAATGGGTAGTGTTCCCATGTCGAACATGCCAAAACATACTTGCATGATCTTACAAAACTCAATTCGATGGTTGGTTGGGTTTATATGCCCCGATGGCATATTCACCAAGTGTCCCTGAAAGGATTAAGGAGTTGTGTTGCAAGTCTCCATAAAATGATGACATTGGTTCAAATTGAAAAATCGTCAACTCCATTGGACTCATGTGACAATTCATTCCAACTATGGGAACCAATTTCCCATGTTTCCATCATTGGGTGCTCATCTTTTTTAGTGATCTAAAAAACTAGGGTTTTTCTTAGTAAGAGACTATGGCTTTTTGGCATCATTAGGTCAACTATTGAAACTTCTCGACCTTGAGATTGTGGGTAGTGTTCCCATGATAAACATATCCAAGAACACATGTAGGCACTTACAGAATTTCAATGCTCAATTCGGTTTTTATGCCCTAATGATAGAATCAACAAGTGTCGCTAAAAGGATTAAGGAGGAAAGTTGAAACTCTCCATAAAATTATGATCGTGGATTGGATCAAAGAACCATCTACTCCATTGGGCTCGTGACAATGCATTCTAGCTAGGGTAACCTCTCCCCCATGGGTCTATCACCTCATAATCATCTTGTTCATTGATCATAGAAAAGAGGGTTTTACAATTTTGGAATGATGAGGTCAACTAATAGATCTCCTCAACCTTGAGACTTTGGGTAGTGCTACCATGTTGAACAAGCCCAAACACACATGCTGGAGCTTACAAAAATCAATTACAATGCTTGGTTTGGTTTTTATGCCCTAATGACAAATTCACCAAGTGTCCGAGAAAGGCTTAAGGAGACGTCTTGAAATTCATCATAAAATGATGACCATGTATTGGATCGATAAAATTTAAACTCCATTGGGATTGTGACAATGCATTCTAGATAGGAGCAGTTCTCTCCCATGTCTTCATAGGCTTGTGATTGTCTTGTTCAGTGATCTTAAAACCTAGGGTTTTTCTTAGTAAGAGACTATGCACTTTTGGCATGATTAGGTCAACTACTAAAACTCCTCGACCTTGGGACCATGGGTAGTGTGCTCATATCCAACATTCCCAAACACACATGAAATATATTTTGGAACTTAATTCTATTGCTCAATCAAGTTTTTATGCCCTAATGATAGATTCAAGGTACAAGTTGGTTAACTTGCAAGATCAGAATGCTCAAAAAAATCTTCAATGGACACCCACAAACACAAAAAAAACACAACAGAGATCACAATGAAAAAATAATGTATTTCTTTTAATTCATAAAGAAAATTTACAATGTTTGAATTATAGTCAGGGTTCGAATGTGTAACATCCCAAAAAAATCACAAAAATTTAAAAATTTTCGACATAACAATTAATGCCTATTCAATTTGTGCGGAATATAATAATGCATAAAAGTTGTCTTAATGTACTAAATACCATGCTGGTTTATAGTGTAAGGTTTGCGACTAAATGATTTAAATTTATGTCTTGATATTATTCATGCTCAGCTGTACTTTTACAAAACTTCTATTGTTGATGCAATGATTGATGATTTAACTATTTTGACTAATGTGCTTTTGTTGATGATGAAGGGGTCCTACGGACGCCCCGAGGATTGCTTAGCATTCATGCTAAAGCATGTGAATTCGTACTTGTGGCCATTTACAGGTAAGGACTAATGTTTACGACAAGTGATCTCTTTTGTAAAAATGTTTTGAGAGATAAGACATTGAGCACTCTACTCGGTGATAAACTTTGGTTAAAGACTAAACGTTAAACCTATGCTAGCTATTTAATTCCTTGGACAAGTTTTTATCTAGGATCATAAAGAGAGAAATCCTACCTTTATATATCTTATTATGAGCTCTAGAGGAATGTAGAACTTATCAAGATGATGATATCGAGATACGATTGCTTAAGCAATTAGTGTGTCTTATTTAAATGTAAACCATAATTTATATTTTATTCTAGAGAATATCTATATCGATCATGACTCAACTCAATGCTCAGAAAATATATGTGATTTTTATTTTAATTTCATGTGGACTAGAAATATATATGTATATTTCTTATCTCAAAGCCAACTTAGAAATTCTATGTACAAATGATTTAATATTTTTTATAGGAACTAAATACTCGAATATATTATAGTTCCAAGTGATAAAATGATTTATTGAGTTACTAAGTTCAATACATTTGCATAATGAAATGTATGTGTGTGCAATTTAGGTGACCCCCATAAAAATTATGCAAAACCCTAGCAACACCACTATATGCACTTTACCATGACATACGATATCGTTACAAAGTCATGTATCATGACTTACCATAAAACATGTTCAATATAATTAAAAGTGTGATGTGAACGTTACTAAATGTCACATGCTGGAAGATATTAACGCTTCGTAGGCATTGAATGCTCACATTTGCCGAGACAGTGGAGTTCCACCGAGGATGGTGTAGTGAGCTTAAGCACGTGATGTTATAGTGGTGTTTACAAGTTCTGTGATGAGTTGTAAATAAAAAATGGTTCGATGGTTAACCGAGTTGACTCCTTCGTGGTAGTAGTAATGATGGTTCAATTAATATGGTTGGTTTGCTTGGTGTTCGTGAAGCTGCCCTGATGATCTCCAGCATTGATCTGGCAGGGTTTCGATGGATGAGGATTAAACCCTACCTCCACTATGTTAAATGTGTTTATTGTTTCCTTAGCATTCGGTGGTAGTGGCCTTGCATTTGGCCGACAGGATGAGGATCTTTAGGGTTCTCGATTTACAGTTTGGAGGCGTAATGCCTGTGTTTTGAACCCATGACGTGTAGCAAGTTTTAAAATCCAAGTCTCTCACAGTGATAACTTGCCATTAATTGAAGTTTGAGAGTCTGGTTCTGGTGGTGATTCGAAACTTAGACCTGTTGAGAGTATTTCTTTTAAAACTAGGCTCATGCGAAGCTTACAGTTGTAGCTTTGTTTTAAGGTTCAGAATGAGAGGCCAAGTCCTTGCAATAGTTGATACAGGTCTCTACATTTCATAACTGTTTAATGGTAGTGAACTCAGAGTTGTTTCCTTCTTTCTTAGCATCTGACTATCAACTATGGAGTATTGGTTGCAGTTGTACATGTCTGGCATTTCTTCTCTGTGCTAACATTAAAAAGGTAATGTTCTCGATTTTTAACCCTGCAACTTCCATACTATTTCGAAATTGCAGAAATTGTTATTTTGACACTAATAATTCTTTTTTAATTTCATTTGACCAGATCTTAAAATCCATTGTGGGTCCCTTCATCGATGGCTTCACCAGTTTAGGTTTTCGATAGATGACTGTGGATATTTAGATCGGTAAGCCTCAGAGGTTACCTTGTAACTCTGGTTAGATGGAAGTGATGGCCTTCATGTTTGTTCCGAGATCTTCATGTTTATCTTTGAGAATTTGCCTTTCGTCGAATAGGTTTTTTTTAAGGATGTACAATTGTAAAAGCCGTGAAGAAGTCTTCCTATTCATAGACTTGGATAATGTAAAATTTCTGATTCAATAAATACTGGTAGATGTTTGAAATCTATAGAAAGGTTTCGGCCTGGGTGACGTTCGTCGAATTTATGAGTACTGCGTTTTCCTTCTATATGAATTTTGAGGATTAGGGTTTGACTCTGTGTTAAAATGTATGGTTTTGGTTCTGCTCCTCATTATGATCTCGGCATCAAACTTGTTTTTGTTACTTCTGTTTAGAGTTGTTCTACTGTCAATGTAATAACAGGAACCTTGAGATGATACTGAGATTTTTACTAGCTCGATCTATAGAAACGAATACAGTTTATATGTTTGGTTTTATGGAAATAAAAACATGGTTTGACCTTCTGTTCATGAACTGTCGAAATGTTGGCCGTGTGCCGAGAGTTGATATCATGGTTTAGAGTTATATATCGAATTGGTAATTGCTTCGTTTCCTACTTTGGAATGATAATGTAAAGCTAAATTTTCCAACTGTTTGTGATGTTGAAGCCATAACTCGGTTCTGTATGTAATGTATTGATACTCTTTAATGTTTTTGTTGCCATTGTCCAACGAAAAACTTAATAGTTTGAAGGATTGGCTCGAAAGTGAAATGTATAAAAACCCTAGTTTTGAAACATAAGACTTCTACTTGTATGACAAGAAGATTGTTTGCTAAAACAATAAATAACATAGTAAATGAAAAATTTGTACATAAAGAATTTATACTTAATAACTATGTACTGTTTTTTAAAAATGGAAAAATAATAATATGTTGTATGGTGTTATTAACTCTGCAAATGTTCTGATATAAACATATATATTTTAAATACTATAACACAGGAAGAGAATTCTTATACTTTAGACAGGGAAACTATTTGTTTCGAGACAAAACATATTTATAGAATGGAGAAAACATTATTGTGCATTTAGGAAAACAAATATCCCTTCTTATTACTGAAAATTTTGAATATTGGCTTGTGAAAGAGAAACACTGAATTCTGAAAACGATTATTTGTAGAGAAAATGGTAAAGAAAACACTGATATATGTATACATAGAAATTTAACAGTAAATAGAAAACTTAAGAAAATATAACATTTCTATCTTCTCAGTCACATGGCTATTTTTCCTATCATTTATCTATCTGACTTAATTTATCTCTATACTAGAGTATGATGCAGATTCACTTTCATGGGGAAAAATGCAGAGAACTATTTTATTCATTCATAATCATTTCTATACAAAATTTTAACTTACTCAAAATCTGAAATAAATTTATAAAATAAGATAGTAAAAATATTATGTAGCAGAAAATTTAAATGCTTGAAATTAGAAAAAGATAATGGAACCTATAATTGATGATAGGGCCGACAAACACCCAAGGAGGCATATTCCTCCCAACCTATTCCAGAAGAATCATCCTAACTGCTGGATTCTTGTGAACCCCCGAGCCTGATTACTGAACCAATAAGTAGATGGAATCTGTGTAGAAACAAGGCACTCAATATGCCTTCAGCAGTTAGCATCAAACTCCTAAATTCAAAATATGCCTTCAGCAATCAGCATCAAACTCCTGAAACTCAATAGAGTTTTGGCAAACTCACAACATGATCAACAACTTAGCATATCCCCTCATCAAATCTCTTGGGTGCAAACACAACAAAACCCTAAGGTAAATTTCCTCGTCAAGAAAAGTGATGAACCTCAGTTCATAATTTGATGGCTATTATATAGATTGCCTAGGTCTTTAGAGGTTAGTTTGGAATAAATGAGCCTCAAGCTCCAGTCCAATATTTGAGGACACTTTGACCACATTTCAAGGGAGTTGTCCCATACCAATAGCTAGTTAGTTGCATCATGATGCTTCCACTTGTCCATTGCCTTCTACCCTAGATTCCATTCCACCTAGTGGGTCAGTAACCACTCTTTCAACAATCCTCTTAGGTGTTTGTCTCCTATTTTATTTATTAAATAATAAAATACTGTGCAAATTGCACTCATCCTTGGACACCTGTCCAACATAAAACTTTATAATAAAAGTTAACATAATGTTTCCAACATAAAATGTTTTTCAGCAAAAAGGGTATGTTACAGACACCCCCACTTAAGCTCAACATCGTCCTCGATGTTGCTTATTCTTCATCAGGTTCCTCATGGAACATAACTGGATATGTTGCCCGCATATTACTTTCCAGTTCCCAAGTAGCTTCATCAGGGCTAAGGTGCTTCCATTGCATCTTTACCCGCTCTATGGTGCGATTCCAAAGCATAATTCCCCTCCGGTCGAGAATACAGTCTGGTTCCACCTGAAAATATCCTTCGGGTTCCACCTGTATATCATTCCAATTCAGCACATGAGTAGCATCGTGCACATACTTCTTTAAAACAGAAATGTGAAAAACATTGTGGATTTTTAAATTATATGGCAATGCCAATTGATATGCAACAACTTCAATCCTTGATAGGATTTTGAATGGTCCACAATACCTTGGTGCTAGTTTAGCACAACTCCCAAGCTTCAAAGAACTTTTCTTGGGTTTTAACTTTATAAAAACATGGTCTCCTACCTGAAATTCTCTTTCAGTGCGTTTCAAATCTACATAGCTTTTATGCCGATCTTGGGAAACCTTTAAGTTACCTTGAACCTGTTTCACGGTTAGCTCCATCTCTTTCAATAAATCTGGTCCTAACATTAATCTATCTACAGGGTTATCCCAAGAAATAGGAGTACAACATTTTCTTCCATACAAAATCTCAAATGGACTTAACTTAGCAGATGCTTGATAATGATGATTGTAGGAAAATTCTACTAAATGTAAGTAATCTTCCCACTTAGATGGCTGGATCTTTAACATACAATATTAACATGTTTTCTAAAATCTGATTTACCCTTTCTGTTTAACCATCAGTTTGTGGGTGGAAAGAAGTGCTGAAATTTAGTTTAGCATTTAATCCTTTAAATAGTGTTGTCCAAAAATTTCCGGCGAACTTAGAGTCCTGGTCGGAAATAATTATCTTTGGAATTCCGTGCAAGCGAAAAATTTGCTTCATGAATACATCTACAATATTAGAATCTTTGAAAGTGGTTTTAACAAGAATAAAATGAGCAGCCTTACTTAACTTGTCCACCACCACCATTATGGAATCATTCTGTTTCTAGTTTTTAGGCAAACCTGTAATAAAGTCAATACTTATAATCTCCCATTTCCATTTTGGAATTGGTAAGGGCTGCAATAGTCCATCTAGATGTTGATGTTCAGCCTTAATAGTCTGACATTCAAAACATCTAGCTATGTATTCAGCTACTTCATTCTTCATGTTAGGCCAAAAATAATCTTTTCTTAACATAGTTATCATTTTCTGATAACCAAGATGTCCTGAATAAGGACTTTTATGAATTTCATCCAAAATTAGCAACTTAACTTTCGACATATTAGGCACATAAATTCTATTTTTATAAATTAAGAAGCCTTTTTCATTAATATTGTAATATGTTATTAATTTTTCAAATGAATTTTCAGCCACTTTAGCATGTAATTTTTGGTAATTTACATCTTGCTTAATTCCTTCTTCGATTTGATTTTCTAGATTTGTTTTAAACATGCTGATTGCTGCCACAAGGTTTAATTTGGCATTTCTTCTCAAGGCATCAGCAACTTTGTTTTCGTTCCCTTTGATGTGTTGAATCTCGAAATCATACTCGCTAAGGAAAGCTAGCCATCTAGCTTACCTTGTGTTAAGATTCGTTTGATCTAACAAATACTTTAGGCCTTTATTATCTGTCATTAAAATAAACTTTCTTCCAATCAAGTGATGGCGCCACATTTTTAGTGCATGTATCACGACTTCCAACTCAAGATCGTAAGTTGCATAATTCTTTTCATGAATTTTTAACTTCCTTGACTCAAAAGCAATGGCATGACCTTCCTGACTTAAGACCCCTCCAAGTCCATCGTTGCATGCATCAGTGCATACGACGAAATCCTTATTGGGATCTGCAATTTTTAAGATGGGTGCAGTAGTTAATAATTATTTTTACTTATTAAAGCTTTCTTGATACTTTTGATCCCATACAAATTTCTACCCTTTCTTCTGTAAAGAAGTGACGGGGTTAGCAATTCTAGAGAACCCTTCAATAAAATTTCTGCAATAACCTGTTATCCCCATGAATGACAGTACATCAGTTACGTCTTTGGGGACATGCCATTCATTAATTGCTTTTATCTTATCAGGGTCAATAGAAATTTCGTCTTTAGAAATTATATGACCTAAATATTGTATTTTATCTTTATAAAAGTCACATTTACTGAACTTAACATAAAGCTGATGTTCTCTAAGTACTTGCAAAATTATTTTTAAATGTTCGTCATTCTCTTCTTTAGTTTTTGAGTAAATCAGATTATCATCAATGAACACCACTACGAACTTATCCAAATATTTATGCAGAACGTTTTTCATTAAACACATGAACACTGCCAATGCATTGGTTAGCCCAAAAGGCATAACTATGAACTCGTAGTGTCCATAACGCGTTCTGAATGCAGTTTTGAATATATCTTTGTCTTTTATTCTGACCTGATGATATCCCGACCTTAAATCGATTTTAGTGAATATCTCTGCTCCGCGTACTTGATCAAATAGATCATCTATGGTTCTTAATTGTTATTTTATTAAGTTGACGGTAATCAATGCACAATCGCATGGTACCGTCCTTCTTTTTCACAAAAATTACTGGTGCTCCCCAAGGAGATACACTTAGCCTTATGTAGTTTTTATCTATCAATTCTTTCAACTGAGATTTTAACTCATTTAACTCTAGAATATTCATCTTGTAGGGAGCCTTCGAGTTTGGTACCGCACCAGGTACTAACTCAATGGTGAAATCAAGTTCCCTTTTCGGAGGTAATCCTGGAATTTCTTCCAGAAATACGTTAGAAAAGTCCCTAAGGATGGGAATATCCTCTAGTTTTAACTTGTCTTATTTAGATGAACACTCGTCATTAATAACATTAATAGAAAACATTTTATAGCCTTTTCTGGCAGCTCTCTTTACTTGTAGAGCAGAAATCTGTCTTACTGAAATCTTCCTATGAATTCCTTTTACTGTTTCTATATTACCTTCATTATTTAAACAGGTAAAAGATTTTTCATAACAATTCAGTAAAACTCTATGCTATTCAAGCCAGTCCATACCAATCAACAAGTCATATGACCCTAAGGGTAAAACATTCAGATTAATTTACATTTTCAACTGACTTATAAATACTTCACAATCCTTGACAAAATCTGTAACTTTTCTTTTAGTACCTATTGCAAGCTGAACTAACCATGCATTATCAAATTTCTCTACTTTTAACTTGCAACGGTTTACTAAAGTAGGTGAAATATAACTCAGATTTGTACCTAGATCTATCATAATAGAAATAGACTCGTTTTGTATCATACCTTCAATTTCGACCATGGATGTTTGATGGTAAGCTTGGTGATTTGCTAGCGCTGCATTTATCATGGACATTTCTCTTACGATATCTCCAACTATAGGTTCTGCTTGCATAATGTGAATATTGTTGGTTGTCATCTTGTTGTGTGGGAAATCTACTCTCTTATGTGGTCCGCCACAGTCATAGCACTTCATAGGTCCTTTCTATTCAGCATACCTGTTGTTGTTATTATTGTTATTGCTGTGATTATTATTGTTAGGTATGTTTCTTGCACCAGTAAAGTTCTGAGGTGCATTATTCTTGTAATTATTATGACTAGGAAAATTTCTGTTATTAAAAATTTTCTTAAAACTTTGAGAATTATGATTAAAATTCTTCTTTTTATAATCAAACTGATTAGTCTTACTGCTCTTCCAGCCAGTTGTTCCTTCTCTTTTTCATGTTTTCGATCAAAACAGAAATTGGATTTTCTCATGGCCTCTTCCAAAGGGGAAGGGTTATCATACTCGATACGGTCCTTTATATTGAAAGGTAGACAACTGAGAAACCTTTGCACTTTAGGCTTCTCTTCGAACATGTAAGGCACATACCTCAGCAAGCTAAGGAACTTGCTGCAGAATACTTTCATGTTCATTGTACCCAACTTCAAATCGTAAAACTCTTTTGACTTATCTTCAAAATATTGTTCCAACAAAAACTTCTTTTTAAACAAACTTTTAAACATATTCCTAGTTACTTCTCTTTGTTTTATACTCTTAATTCTTTTAAGATCCTGCCACCAAATATCTGCCTTTCTGGTCAGATTGTAAATAGCCATCTTGGCTTTTAGTTGAGAAGGGTAGTCGTAAATATTAAAGTACTTCTTCATTCCAGACAGCCAAGCTTCTAATGTCTCACCCTTCTCACTTTCGCCATTAAAGGTGGGTGGATTAATCTTTTTAAATTCTCTAGTAATATGTTCATGATGATTATGTTTTCTCTTTTTAGAGAAGCATTTACTGTTACTGCTATCATAATTAAATTCATTATTACTTGGATAAGATTTAGAGGATGAGTAACTATTCCTTTTATCATTTCTTGCTTTCTTATGCTTATGTTTGTGGGACATTGTTTCAGAATCAGACTTCATTTCTGATTTTCTTGCCTCTTTCATCA
Source organism: Larix kaempferi (assembly GCA_027924585.1). Taxonomy (NCBI): domain Eukaryota; kingdom Viridiplantae; phylum Streptophyta; class Pinopsida; order Pinales; family Pinaceae; genus Larix; species Larix kaempferi. The sequence goes on along the minus strand of BSBM01000361.1, from coordinate 42,237,196 downwards.
TTATGACAGTTCTCCCTCAAATTCTGTTGTAACTCCTCCTATACCTTCAGGATTTGTTCATTCTCTTCTTTAACGGCTCTTAATTCATATTTTAAATCCTATACAGTACGTAAAAATTCGGAAGACTGGTTATTTAATTCAACATAAATTCCTTCAGAATTATTATCATTAATACATTCATTACGAGGAGATCTGTCCTCTGCTGATTCTTCTGGTATTTCCATACCTGCAATTTAAAGGTCAATCTATTCTGTGCAAAAATAAAATTGAATTAAAAGTTAGTAACATAAACGTTTTGATTTGTTTTTTGTTTGCATGCGTGAGCCTAATTCAGGCCTAGAGTTTGAACTTGCGCTTTGATACCACATGTAACATCCCAAAAAAATCATAAAAATTTAAAATTTTTCGACATAACAATTAATGCCTATTCAATTTGTGCGGAATATAATAATGCATAAAGTTGTCTTGTTGTACTAAATACCATGTTGGTTTATAGTGTAAGGTTTGCGACTAAATGATTTAAATTTATGTCTTGATATTATTCATGCTCAACTGTACTTTTACAAAACTTCTATTGTTGATTCTATGATTGATGATTTAACTATATTGACTAATGTGCTTTTGTTGATGATGAAGGGGTCCTACGGACGCCCCGAGGCTTACTTAGCATTTGTGCTAAAGCATGTGAGTTCATACTTGTGGCAGTTTACAGGTAAGGACTAATGTTTACGACAAGTGATCGAACAGTTTTTCAGTAATCTCCTTTGTAAAAATGTTTTGAGAGATAAGACATTGAGAACTCTACCGGGTGAGAAACTTTGGTTAAAGACTAAACATTAAACCTATGCTAGCTCTTTAATTCCTTATACAAGTTTTTATCTGGGATCATAAAGAGATAAATCCTACCTTTATATATCTTATTATGAGCTCTAGAGGAATGCAGAACTTATCAAGATGATGATATCCAGATACGATTGCTTAAGCAATTAGTGTGTCTTATTTAAATGTAAACCATAATTTATATTTGATTCTAGAGAATATTTGTATCGATCATGACTCAAATCAATGCTCATAAAATATATGTGATTTTTATTTTAATTTCATGTGGACTAGAAATATATATGTATATTTCTTATCTCAAAGCCAACTTAGAAATTCTATGTACAAATGATTTAATATTTTGTCTAGGAACTAAATACTATGAATATATTATAGTTCCAAGTGATAAAATGATTTATTGAGTTACTAAGTTCAATACATTTGCATAATGAAATGTATGTGTGTGCAATTTACGTGACCCCCATATAAACTATGCAAAACCCTAGCAACACCACTATATGCACTTTACCATGCCATACGATATTGTTACAAAGTCATGTATCATGACTTACCATATAACATGTTCAATATAATTAAAAGTGTGATGTGAACATTACTAAATGTCACATGATGGCAGATATTAACGCTTCCTAGGAATTGAATGCTCACATCTGCCGAGACGGTGGAGTTCCACCGTGGATGGTGTAGTGAGCTTAAGCACGTGATGGTATAGTGGTGTTTACAAGTTTTGTTATGAGTTGTAAGTAAAAAATGGTTCAATGGTTAACCGAGTTGGCTCCTTCGTGGAAGTAGTAATGATGGTTCAGTTAATATGGTTGGTTTGCTTGGTGTTCGTGAAGCTGCCCCAATGATCTCCACCTTTGATCTAGCATGGTTTCAATGGATGAGGATTAAATGTTAAATTTTCAGAATTTACTTCAATCTGATCTAGGATCTTAACTGAGAGAAAAACATGTACAACATATCTACAACATATCAATCATGGACATAATAATGCAAGCACACAAGAGACACATATTTTACTTGGGGAAAACCATAAAGGTGAAAAACCCCAATAACTTCCTCAGAGATAGATAGAGCAATGATACAACTAGAATACAAGAGATAGTCTTCTCCTAGCAGCAGAGCCTCCTCCTCCACAAGTGCCCCACTCTCCCAAGTGTGAGTGAGAGAATAGAATGTGTAAAATGAGAGAGACACACTCTCTATTTATACACTAACTTGACTTGACCTTTACTCAACTAGGTCGGCCTCAACTTAACCACTTAACATAATGCTGACTGGGCCGACCCCCACTAGGGTAGTCTAATAACCCTTTGACCCACATGGCCGACCCCCAATAGGGTAGTCTAATAACCCTTTGACCCACATGACTTATACAGGGTCGACCCCAACAAGGTGGTCTAATAACCCATCAAGTATAAGTTACGACACTTACAATATAAATGACAACACTTCCGTATAGAGGAATAATAACATCTTCATAGGAATACAATATACATATATGTGAAATACATTCCGAAGTTACATATACATCAACACTCCCTCTTAACTAGGAAGGTATTTCTTGACACAGGTCTTCTAGCACAAGTCTTCTTCTCTGGATCATTGTCACTGGATAATTGTCATCGAGTCATCGTCATCGTCACTGCTGCTACTATCTCAATCAATCTCTAAATCTACTCGTCATAGGAAGTTCTACAGAGCCAGTCCTTTTTCATACTGGATGTAGGCCCACCATCTGCAGGTCTTCATCATCACTAGCCATACTGTGGAAATCTCAGGACTTATTACGTGAGTCACAAAACCTCGAAAGAGCATCCCAGGCTGTTACGAGTGCACGACTCTACCTATAGGATCTCCCAGGGCCATATTATATGTGACCTCACCACAAAACCTCGCAAGAGCATCCCAGGCTGTTACAAGCACACAGCTCTACCTATAGGATCTCCCAGGGACAGATTATATGTGGTCACCACAAAACCTCGCAAGAGCATCCTAGGTTGTTACGAGCACACAGCTCTACCTATAGGATCTCCCAGGGACATATTATATGTGGTCATGGAAAAACCTCGCAAGAGCATCCCAAGTTGTTACGAGCACACAGCTCTACCTATAGGATCTCCCAGGGACAGATTATATGCCATAGGACAAAACCTCGAAAGAGCATCTGCCAGATATCCTAGGGCCAGATTATATGCCATAAGAAAAACCTCAAAAGACTATCTGTAGATCTCCCAGGGCCAAATTATATGTCCTCCAAGAGCAAAACCTCGAAAGAGCATTTGCCAGATATCCCAGGGCCAAATTATATGCCATAGGCAAAACCTCGAAAGACTATCTGCAAATCTCCCAGGGCCAAATTATATGCTCATCTGCACAACCTGATCCACAGCCATAGAGTATCAACCTGATACTCACCATACATCATCCTGATCATCATCACTGCAACATCCTGCTGCAAGTCATCTGGAACAACATCCTGAAGCTCGTCATCCACGATCATCCTGATCATACAATGCATCTACCTGATGCATACCAAGTATCTACCTGATACATATCATCATACATGATCCTCCTGATCATACAGTGTATCCACATGATACAAATACAAATACATGATACATGGTCCAAGCATCCAAAATGATGCATATACAAAATACATACAAATGATCCAACTAATCATATCCAGCATCCAACATGAAGCATACATACATATAAATGATCCAACCGATCATAGCCAGCATCCATGCATACATACATATACATATAAATGATCCAACTAATCATATCCAACATCCAACATGATGCATACACGGAGCAGTAACTGGAGCATCGTCCTGATGCTCATCATTCAGTGCTTACATCCACAGCCATGTCGAGGATCCTCCTTCCAACATGCTTGGAATGGCTTCCGCAAATTTGTCCATCACTTCTTCCTCGAAGTGTCATCGATCTGAAGAAAACCAAGCCTCTCCCTGAAGTATTCGAAGTTCAATCTGGCTAGTGGCTTCATCAATACATCTGCAATCTGCTTGTCGGTTGCAACATACAAGAGCTTCACAGCTCCTCTCTGCACCATATCCCTGATATGGTGATATTTGATCTCAATGTGCTTCGACCTGTCATGAAACACTGGGTTCTCGGACAACTTCACACAACTCTGGTTATCACAAAAGATACCAGTAGCATCCAACGGGAGATTAAATAACTCAAATAGTAGCTTTCTAAGCCATACTGCCTCACAACTAGCTGAATAGGATGCAACATACTCTGCCTCAGTTGTACTCAGTGCTACGCAGGACTACTTCCTGTTGAACCAAGAGATCACACCTGATCCCATACTGAAGCAACATCCAGATGTGCTCTTCCTATCTACAACACTGCCAGCCCAATTTGAATCAACATAACCCTGCAGGTTAAACTTTTGATTCGCTTCATACTTGAGCCCATAATCCACTGTACCCTTCAGGTACCTCAGAACATGCTTTACAGCAACCAGGTGAACACTCCTCGGATCCGTCAGGAACTGGCTCAATGTGCTCAAAGCAAATATATGGTCTCGTGTTCGTCAGGTACATCAAGAACCCAATCATCTGACGATACATAGTGACATCAACTGGCTCAGATGAAGCATCACATAGAAGCTTCAGGTTCGATACCATAGGTGTGGCCATATCCTTGCAGTCCATCATCCTGAACCTCTTCAGGATCTCTACTGCATACTTCCCTTGTCCAAGGAAGATTCCATCTGCACTCTGCCACACCTCCATGCCAAAAACAAATAGTGCATCATCCCCAAGTTCTTCAACTCGAACTCGACAGCAAGCTTCCGCTGCATGTTGGCAATCAATCTATCCTCACCTGTTATGAACAGGTCATCCACATAGTAGTATCACCGGATTTCCTTCCTCAACCTTGTAGTAAAGGTTGGAATCTGCCTTATTCTTGGTAAAGCCCAAACTGGATAGAAAGTTGTCTATCCTACCATACCAAGTTCTACACATATATGAATCCCTGTCATGTGTCTCAGAACCAAGTAGATGCACCACATACACTTCTGCTTCAACTACACCATTCAAGAAAGTGTATCTTCCTCTTCATCACTGCAGCTAGAGCAAGTACTGATTTAATGGAAGTGTATCTGGCTACAGGAGCAAAAGTCTCTATGCTACCACCTGCAGCATGCTTGATCTTGTAGATCCTCTTGGAAGTCACTACAGACTCCCCTTCAGGTCTTGGGACTGTATCCCAAACATCTTCATGATCGACTGATACTCCTCGATCATGGCATTCTTCCCAGATCCTGGGAACTTCAATATCTTTAATATTTTCAATAGATAACTTTGTTGCTAAACAAATGTTGTAGTCCTTCTTTTGTAGGTGATGGTATACGATCTTTCCTACACAACAAGTTAAATTGCATGATTAGAAAACATCTCATAGTTTTCAGAACAAATTATTACACATAAAAAAATATGTCATACAGTCATGCAATTATCTTAGCCAATGCTTCAATACAACATTTATCCATATTTCATAACTTTCTAGATGCCTTCCAATCTCTACCAGAACATTGTTAAGAGTGTGCACAACTCCTAACATGTCAGCAAAGAGGTTTCATTCTAGATAAGTAGCAATGGAATGTTGTACAGTGCCATAGGCCACTTACCCATGTATATTAGTAGTATATTGTTCATCAATGCAACTATTCTAATATGCATAATACACAACCTAATTCTAGGAACATAAGCATATACATCATTGAACAACATTATGTAAGAAATGACAATTCAAATACTTATCTTTGTTTGGTTGCTGGGTGGACTCCTCTGAATCTTTGCAACTCCATTCTGATGTGGATTGTGAGAAGTGGTCAACTCCCTCTGAATATCTGCATCCTTGCAGAAACTATTGAAGTGTGCTCCTTTGCTTTCTTGTAGGAACAACTAGAGTGTGCTCCCTCTTGATCTTTGCTTCCTAGATTACCTATCCTTGAACTTATATCCATCCTTAATCACTATGCATGCTTATTAGTATCATCATTGTGTTATCCTTGAGGTCTCATACATAATCACACATTTATTAGTATAATCTTAATACTATCAAAACACAATAATCTTAAACATGTATAGTCATGATCATTCACAGAAAATAAACATTAGTATTCAAGGTTTCAGGGAAGTCTTCTTTTACTCATGCATATTCTTATTTGATCATAGGTCTCTTCTGATTAGTTAAATCATCAATGCATAAACCCGTGATTACTCAAACCTATACCTTCATGATTCTTCTGGATAGTCATATCATCAATTATGGTAAGAAACATAATATGCATACAACCATGACTATTCAAACCTATGACTTCATGAATAATCATTATCAACAACACAACAGTATAAGATCCTAACACAAGGTAGGATTCTAGCTTGATATAGGAAAAACATACCTGGATTAGCATGCTAGCTAGTTATGTCTAACATACCCGCATAATGTCTTATGGTTCTCTTCAGTGACTTGTGCTAGTAACTTGCATGTCTCATAGGTTAACCATTGTAGGACCAAGTTATACATACCTCGAAAGTAGATCTTCTATGTGATCCATGACAATGGATGAATCTTTGTCTTCATGTCACCATGATCATATGTTCTTGAACATGATTTGTCTTTCTTGGTGTACCTTTTATGTTAGCGAACAACATAAACCTCATACAACATCACAATGCATTAGTACATTCATAAGTGTCAAAACCTTAATCAATGAATATCTTCTATTAAGGTGATACGACAAGTCTAGTAATTAATCAAGATTGTATTGTAATGATATGAAGACAAACATATGATAAAATTAACCATGAAACATACCTGTAAGCCATACCTATCAAGATTGCTTGTAATCTTCTTATGGAAGGCCTTAGCCTCATCTCCCTCTAAGACAGGAACTTATTCACTTATGCAGGTGACCAATTCATCCTCTTCTAGTATTAAACCAATCCACTTGATTTGCAGGAACTGGATCTGGAGCTGTATTAGGGTTTGTTAGAGAAACCCCAAAAATTCAAGCTTTGAATTTCAAACTTCTGAAAGAATAGAAATATGTGCCTTGATGAACTGATCAAGTTGGTATATTCAGAATTTGAAAACTGCAAAGTTTCACCCCTTGAAATTTCCTTTTAGCTTTCTGGATTCACTAGGGAGGACCCTGAATTAGGGTTTGAGTTTCCCAAAGCTTAACCCAACCAAAATATTTGATTCAAAGCTCTAAGCTTCGATTTTCCTGAGCAGCTTCCAGCCGTGGTCACAGATTTCCAAAATTCCAAGTTTTGCAGAAGCCCTAATTTTCCATCTTTCCGATCTAAGTCCCGAAGTGGGGTTTGATCAAGCCCGGCCTTCTGCCCAACCAAAAAATCTGATCTTGGTCTCTAAATTTTGATTTTCATGAGTAGCATCCTGTAATGTCCCCTGTTAGGAATTTGATTAAAATTGCAATTTTCCACTTTTTTCCCCTAGTTCGACCTTTGACTAGTTTTGATCTCTAGGTCCCAAATTTGCCCCAAATGATTTCAAATCTTCTAAGAAGGTATATGAATGAGATTAGAACATAATATGTGTTTTAAGGATGCCTTTGGACCTTTAAAATACTTCTGCAAATACTCTTTCAATTCTGGCCAATGTAGGGAACTTTACTAGTAATTTGCCTTTGACTAGTATTGGTCTCTATGTCTCGAATTGACTCCAAATGCCTTCAAATCTTCAAGGAAGGTGTATTAATGATATTAAGACTTGAATATTATTTTCAAGGATGATATATGGCCACCAAAATACCTCTGCAAACTCTCTTAAGATTCTGGACCAAGTATGCAATTTTACTAGTAATTTGGGGTTCAAATCCCCCTTGTGTTAGTACTGAAAATGGCTTCCCAAATGCCTCCAAACCCACTCAAATTTATGAACAGAGGTATGGAATGTATTAAGGATGTTATTAAGGTCTCATGTGCACCATTAATTGATTATTATATCTGTTCCAACCATCTCCCATTCAACTGCAAAAATCACCAATTCGACCCTTGGGGAAATGGCACTATTTCTTCTCCCAATGCAATTAAACTGAGTAAAAATGCTTCAAATGCTCAAGTACAGTACATGAAACTTGTAGAAGACATCCATGGAAATATATTTATCACAAATATATCACAGAATCATCCATACATTCGAAATCATCATCAATACATTGGCTCACAACAAGGTAGTGGGGAAATGGCATTGTTCTTCCATTAAAAATGAGATTTATACATTTCTACTTGGAATTTCGACCTGAAACTTTTTGGAGATGAAGAAAAGAGTATTTAATTCATATTAAAAAATAAATGGGGCATTAGAATCTCCCCCAAAGAGTACAATAGCTCACCAAAAACGCCCTCCCTCAAGGAGCACGAATATGCCTTCAAAACTGGAAACGGTGGAGAGAAAGTGCTGCACTAAACCAAACCATGAAACTTCCTGTAGCTGCTACCTGCAAATACAAACTCCATTAAAGCACCATGAAAGACCTGAGTGGCCTCTCCAAACACCAACTTGGATGGGAATCTTTCACCCTCGAAATTGGCTAAGGCAAGAAACTAGTCATCCACTAGCTCTCTCTTCACAAATGCAATTTTTCTCAAATCATCAAAAGCTGGTTTCATTCTTTGTTATTGACATTTATAAAGTTCTAATGGCCTCCATGGGTCGAATTCCTTCCAAGAGACTCATGCCAACTCAAGTTGGGAAGAGATTCCAAAGAACGCCACTTGTACAACAATTCCTAGTCTCCCACTTCCACCAAATCACATGTGGAAGCATCTTAGCTTCCCTAACACCCTTGAGCGCCCTCTTGGAGTCTATTTTTAGCCCTGACATGTCATATATGTCATATGTCATCCTTCAGGTCTGATTTGTGTCATAGGTGTCATAGCATCTTCATCATTGTTGTCATAGAACTAGGGAATCTAGCCCAAGTGTCTCACTAGCTCCAAATTGCCTCTTCCTCTTCCATGGGAGTTACTCTTCCTCTATATTTCGACCTTGGATGAGTGATGCCATGAATAATACCTTTTGGACTCCCCCAAGTATGTTACCATTCACCTTGAATTCGAATTGGTGAGAGAATGATGCCAAATGTAGTGGGGAAATCTAGCCATATGTGGGTCCCACTTCCTCCATGTGTCTTCATGATGAAATGCCACTTTGATTTTCACTTGTATATATTTATTTAGCTCCTTTATTAAATATTTATGCCATTCTAATGTTCAAACATCATTTATTATCCCCATTATTCCAAATCCCAAAGCTTCCACCCCAAACCTAGGAAACTAGTAATTTTCCTCCTTGGCAATTATTTGACCTTTAGCATCAATTTGACAAACTCTAATGAATAGGGCCAATGTGATTAGGCCATTGTGACCCAATACCAAATTTGGGACATGAACCCCAAATTACTAGTAAAATTGCATACTTGGTCCAGAATCTTAAGAGAGTTTGCAGAGGTATTTTGGTGGCCATATATCATCCTTGAACATAATATTCAAGTCTTAATATCATTCATACACCTTCCTTGAAGATTTGAAGGCATTTGGAGTCAATTCAAGACATAGAGACCAATACTAGTCAAAGGCAAATTACTAGTAAAGTTCCCTACATTGGCCAGAATTGAAAGAGTATTTGCAGAAGTATTTTAAAGGTCCAAATGCATCCTTAAAAAACATATTTATGTTCTAATCTCATTCATATACCTTCTTAGAAGATTTGAAATCATTTGGAGCAAATTTGGGACCTAGAGATCAAAACTAGTCAAAGGTCGAACTAGGAAAAAAAGTGGAAAATTGCAATTTTAATCAAATTCATAACAAGGGACATTATAGTGGTATCAGAGCATGGTCCTTGCACCTGTGTATTAGGTACATACATTCAAGAATAATTGGAAGCCATGTCTTACTATTATGATGAATCCTATGAGTACAATTCTTATGAGGAATATGCAGATGCTTATGAGCAATATGAAGCAGAATGTGAATGGTATGAGGAAGAGGTGCCATCATGCAACACTTCTTACAATTTCAAGAGAAATGAAGATTATTCTTATGAATTTAAATCTGATGAATATGAATGTGTCACACCAACCAAGGATAATTCTATGAGTGAGTTCCAAAGATGGAGAGCAAAATATAAAACCTTTCCCCAACAATATCAAAAATATCAAGAATATCTTGCTTCGAGCAAAAATACACAAAATGCCATGTCTTTTGAGTACTATGCTGAACATGTTTTTGAAAATAGGCCCAAAAATGAATATGTGGAGTTAGTGAAGAAAGGTTTATGCCCTTCTTGTAAGAACCCTTGGAGCGAGTATCATATATGTGTGCATGAAATGATGTCCTCCTTGAGGAGAGCTTTTGAGATTTATTCAAGAAGGGATTCCAAATATACCGATCCTAAGGAAAACAAGGGGAAAAATGAATCAACTTGCTTGAAGGAGAAAAATGAAGAGACATCACAAGAGCATGAAGAAGATTCTATTGAAAATATGGAAGATCATTTCGAGACACCTTCTAGCTTAGACATGAACCAAAGAGCATCTACTGATGGATGCTTAAACTATGAAGGAGTACCTACTGATGGGTGCTCACACCTCTATGTTGGTGACATAGAGATCACTTTTGAAAGTGTTTCTAGTAGTACAAGTTTCATTAAGCATGATAATGAAGACCTTGTAGCAGTTGAAGAAGAACCAAGATCAACTTCCCCATCACCACTTGAGCTTCATGAAGTTGGTCCAAGCAAAATTAAAGAAGATGAGGAGGTTCATTTGCAAGAGCCTCATTGTCTTGAAGGGTCCTTAAAGATGAATGAAAATAAGATCCAAGAGTCCCTCAGCATTCTCCATGACACTCAAGCATTGGTGTCAAATTCTTGTTGGAGAGCTACTTCATTGGAGGAAACATCCTTCCTTGAAGACATGGAGAAGATTCAAAGAGCAATGTGCCACATCAAAGGTAATTTCATGTCTTTGCTTTTTGATAGAAACCATTTGTTTGAGCTTAATGAATTGTTACATGATGCATACTTGAAGAATAATGAGGATATTCATAAGCTCACAATTCAAAATGAGCAACTTCTTGAAAAGTTGCAAGATACTTGTTTTTCCTCCTATGTTTCAGATTGTCAAATGGTAGATTGTTTGGAGGATTCTCATGACATGGTGGATCATGAGAAATGTGAAAATTTGAATGTTCTTGATGTGTTTGAAGATGAACTTGAAGAGATCCAAACACTTGATGTGGTGGAAGAGGAATTTGAATTGCCTCTTGATGAAGGTTATGCAATTTTTAAAGAAGAGCACGAGTCCTCTACATTGGAACCAAACTATGACAAAGAGTTCACACTTTTGAAGGAGCTGCATGATACTACCCACATGGATCCTTCCCATGATGAAACTCCTAAACTTTTTGATCATTTGGGTGAGTTAGTACATTCTCCTACATCCTACAATTCCATGTTTTGCAGTATTAGTCTCAATGAAGTATGGGTTAAAGGGTTCTTTTTGATGGTGCCACATGAGGAGTATGGAACTCCTAGATTTAACTTTTATGATGACATGGTTGGAACACATTCTTATTCACATTTGCAGCAGCATAATTTGTCACTTTATGATGATTCACATCTACATGGATGCACCTATCATATGGATTTGAGTCACTTGAAGACTCATGGTTTTTCTTGCTCAACACTGGGTTCATTTGATGTTAGAGGAACTTCATCCAACACTTGGATGAATAGATTTATGATGGGAGAAAATTTTTGTTGGAAGCCACATACTTTGTTACATCTTTATGATTCTCACATTCATGGATGTATGGGTGAGACTTATTTGAGTCATTTGAAGTCTCCTTGTTTTTTCTGCTCATTATTTGGTTCAGATTTTAGTGGAGATTCTTCATTCACTTCTTGGATGAAAGAATACATGGTTGAATATTTTGATGCATATCACATCCTTTTGGAGCAGCATTATAGGACATGGGATCCTCACCTATGTCATTGGAGCAGATTTGATTGGTCACTTGAAACTTGTATGCACTTGGAAAATCGTGGTCTACTTGCTTGGAGTTACAAGCACTTTCATGATTCTTTGATTAACACCTCCTTGATGTACATTTTCATTATGTAGTTATGTACTTTGATGATATATATTTTGTACTCATGATGTTTGGAATAATGCATACAAGAAAATGGGATCCAGGAATCATCTTATCTGATGGTATGGGTTGAAGAGCACTCTTCATTGTTCGGGTGCAATACAAGCAATGGGACCCTGGAATAATTTTTATCTCATTGGTTTCAATTTTTTGGGGGAAACAAGAAGTATGGGAGATGGATTTCCCACTTAATAAAGTGATTTTTATCAGGTTAGTGCAGCAGCAAGCATGGTGGTTCCTCTCTAAAATCTTCATGGAAACTCAAAGACTCAAGGTTGGGCAATTCAATGGCAACTTCAAAGAATTATACAGAAAGTGGGTTCTTCAACACCCACGTTTAAAATTGCTTGAGGACAAGCAATATTGGGAAGGGAGGATTTTTCATGTCCCAAATTTGGTATTGGGTCACAATGGCCTAATCACATTGGCCCTATTCATTAGAGTTTGTCAAATTGATGCTAAAGGTCAAATAATTGCCAAGGAGGAAAATTACTAGTTTCCTAGGTTTGGGGTGGAAGCTTTGGGATTTGGAATAATGGGGATAATAAATGATGTTTGAACATTAGAATGGCATAAATATTTAATAAATGAGCTAAATAAATATATACAAGTGAAAATCAAAATCAAAGTGGCATTTCATCATGAAGACACATGGAGGAAGTGGGACCCACATATGGCTAGATTTCCCCACTACATTTGGCATCATTCTCTCACCAATTCGAATTCAAGGTGAATGGTAACATACTTGGGGGAGTCCCAAAAGGTATTATTCATGGCATGACTCATCCAAGGTCGAAATATAGAGGAAGAGTAACTCCCATGGAAGAGGAAGAGGGCAATTTGGAGCTAGTGAGACACTTGGGCTAGATTCCCTAGTTCTATGACAACAATGATGAAGATGCTATGACACCTATGACACAAATCAGACCTGAAGGCTGACATATGACATATATGACATGTCAGGGCTAAAAATAGACTCCAAGAGGGCGCTCAAGGGTGTTAGGGCAGCTAAGATGCTTCCACATGTGATTTGGTGGAAGTGGGAGACTAGGAATTGTTGTACAAGTGGCGTTCTTTGGAATCTATTCCCCAACTTGAGTTGGCATGAGTCTCTTGGAAGGAATTCGACCCATGGAGGCCATTAGAACTTTATAAATGTCAATAACAAAGAATGAAACCAGCTTTTGATGATTTGAGAAAAATTGCATTTGTGAAGAGAGAGCTAGTGGATGACTAGTTTCTTGCCTTAGCCAATTTCGAGGGTGAAAGATTCCCATCCAAGTTGGTGTTTGGAGAGGCCACTCAGATCTTTCATGGTGCTTTAATGGAGTTTGTATTTGGAGGTAGCAGCTACAGGAAGTTTCATGGTTTGGTTTAGTGCAGCACTTTCTCTCCACCGTTTCCAGTTTTGAAGGCATATTCGTGCTCCTTGAGGGAGGGGCGTTTTTGGTGAGATATTGTACTCTTTGGGGGAGCTTATAATGCCCCATTTATTTTTTAATATTAAGTAAATACTCTTTTCTTCATCTCCAAAAAGTTTCAGGTCGAAATTCCAAGTAGAAATGTATAAATCTCATTTTTAATGGAAGAACAATGCCATTTCCCCACTACCTTGTTGTGAGCCAATGTATTGATGATGATTTCGAATGTATGGATGATTATCTGATATATTTGTGATAAATATATTTCCATGGATTTCTTCTACAATTTTCATGTACTGTACTTGAGCATTTGAAGCATTTTTACTCAGTTTAGTTGTATTGGGAGGTGAAATAGTGCCATTTCCCCAAGGGTCGAATTGGGGGTTTTTGCTGTTGAATGTGAGAGAGTTAGAACAGTATTAAAAATCAATTAATGGTGCATATGAGACCTTAATCACATACTTAACACATTATATACCTCTGTTTATAAATTTGTGGGAGTTTGGAGGCATTTGGAAGGCCATTTGCAGTGTAACCCGAGGGGGATTTGATGCACAAATTACTAGTCAAAATTACATATATTGATCAGAATACAAATCAAGTTTGCAGAAGTATTTGGAGGGCCATAAAACATCCCTGAACCTTATATTCAAGTCTAAATACCATTCATACACTCCTACAGAAGATTTGGGAGCATTTGGGTTGATTTGGAGGTCAAAACAGTAAAACTAGTCAAAGGTCGAAATTAGGAAAAAAAGTGGAAAATTGGGCATTTTAATAAAATTTGGAAAAGGGATATTACACATCCAGCCGTGGTCTTTGATTACAAAAATTCCAACTTTCTCCAAAGCCTGAATTGCGGAAGCCATGAATGAAGGTGCTCAAAAATCATTATGTTTTGACAGAAATATGTACCTGATTGTTTCTGGTGTAACTCCAAACTTTTCGATCCATAGGGTCTAAAATTTTTTCCTAAGATAGCCCGACCTGTTATATTTCCTTATCGGCAAGTCTGGCCTCAATTGGATTTCTCTGAGAGAGAGTTACGCCAAGTGTCACAACGTGACCTATTTATGGCATAATATAGGAGAGCGAACTTGTACCGCATGCCATGTGTCACTGTTTACAACTTCGGCACCTGAACAATTTTCTTGAGATATCCCGACCTGTCATCTTTCCATCCCGATAGGTATGACCTTATTTGGATTCTCTGAGAGAGAGTTATGCCAAGTGTCGCAACGTGACCTGTTTATCAGATAATACCGGAGAGAAAACTTGTACGGCATGCCACGTGTCACTGGTTCAACTTAGGCCTCTGAAAAAGTTTCTTGCGATATTACCATCTATGTACTACCTGTCACATTTTACAAAATTTTATTTGGAGCTTCCTAACCCAAGTTATGACCTTTTTCCCAAGGTCACCGGATTTGGACTCAGATGTGGAAGAGGCAGAAACCCTATATTGTATAGATCATAAATCACAAAGTACAACAAATTAGAGGTTTTCCTTCAGACACAAGGTACATGGGGTTCTTATCTTCAACCTGTAAAAGTTTCAGATCCAAAAACTTATCCAAAATGGATTTATAGCGAAAGTGCTACGATGACTAGTTTTTTGCTATATCAAGCCCTAGCATCGTAAGTGCAACAAGTGTCATACATGCCATATCATGCCTTCTTTCAGGCTAGCTCTAATACCATGTTAAATTTTTAGAATTTACATCAATCTGATCTAGGATCTTAATTGAGAGAACAACATGTACAGTATATCTACAGCATATCAATCATGGACATAATAATGCAAGCACACAAGAGACACAGATTTTACTTGGGGAAAACCATAAAGGTGAAAAACCCCAATAACTTCCTCAGAGATAGATAGAGCAATGATACAACCAGAATAAAAGAGATAGCCTTCTCCTAGCAGCAGATACTCCTCCTCCACAAGTGTGCCACTCTCCCAAGTGTGAGTGAGAGAATAGAAATGTGTAAAATGAGAGAGACAGACTCCCTATTTATACACTAACTTGAATTGACCTTTACTCTAACTAGGTCGGCCTCAACTTAACCACTTAACATAATGCTGACTGGGCTGACCCCCACTAGGGTAGTCTAATACCCTTTGAACCACATGGCCGATCCCCAATAGGGTGGTCTAATAACCCTTTGACCCACATGACTTATACAGGACCGACCCCAACAAGGTGGTCTAATAACCCATCAAGTATACGTTACGACACTTACAATATAAATGATGACACTTCCGTATAGAGGAATAATAACATCTTTATAGGAATACAATATACATATATGTGAAATACATTCTGAAGTTACATATACATCAACATTAAACCCTACCTCGACTATGTTCAATGTGTTTATTGTTTCCTTGGCATTCGGTGGTATTGGCTCTGTGTTTGGCCGATAGGTCGAGGATCTTTAGGGTTCTCAAATTTACAGTTTGGAGGCGTAATGCCTGTGTTTTTGAACCCATGACCTATAGCAGGTTTTAAAATCAGAGTCTCTCACAGTGATAACTTGCCATTAATTGAAGTTTGAGAGTCTGGCTCTGGTGGTGCTTCAAAACTCAGACCTATTGAGAGTTTTTCTTTTAAAACTGGGCTCATGAGAAGCTTACAGTTGTAGCTTTGTTTTAAGGTTCAAAATGAGAGGGCCAAGTCCTCGCAATAGTTGATACAGGTCTCGACATTTCATAACTATTCAATGGTAGTGAACTCAGAGTTGTTTCCTTCTTTCTTAGCATTTGACTATCGACTATGGAGTATTGGTTGCAGTTGTACATGTCTGGCATTTCTTCTCTGTGCTAACATTAAAAAGGTAATGTTCTCGATTTTTAATCTTGTAACTTCCATACTATTTCAAAATTGCAGCAAATGTTATTTTGACAGTAATAATTCTTTTTAAATTTCATTTTGACCACATCTTAAAAATCATTGCAGGTCCCTTCGTCGATGGCTTCACTAGTTTAGGTTTTCAATAGATGTATGCAGCTATTTAGACCGGTAAGCCTCGAAGGTTACCTTGTAAATCTGGTTAGATGGAAGTGATGGCCTTCATGTTTGTTCCGAGATCTTCATGTTTATCTCTGAGAATTTGTCTTTCGTCGAATAGGTTTTTTTTTTAAGGATGTACAACTGTAAAAGCCATGAAGAAGTCTTCCTATTCACAGACTTGGATAATGTAAAATTTATGATTCAATAAATACTGGTAGATGTTTGAAATCTATAGAAAGGATTCGTCCTAGGTGACGTTCATCGAATTTTGAGTACTGTGTTTTCCTTCTATATGAATTTCGAGGATTAGGGTTTGACTCTGTGTTAAAATGTATGGTTTTGGTTCTGCTCCTCGTTATGATCTCGGCATCAAAATTGTTTTTGTTACTTCTGTTTAGAGTTGTTCTACTGTCAATGTAATAACAAGAACCTTGAGATGATACTGAGATTTTCACTAGCTCGATCTATAGAAACGAATACAGTTTATATGTTTGGTTTTATGGAAATAAACACATGGTGTGACGTTATGTTTATGAACTATTGAAATGTTGGCCGTGTGCGGAGAGTTGATATCATGGTTTAGAGTTATATATCGAATTGGTAATTGCTTCGTTTCCTACTTTGGAATGATAATATAAAGCTAAATTTTTGAACTGTTTGTGATGTTGAAGCCATAACTCGGTTCTGTCTGTAATGTATTGATACTCTTTAATGTTTTTGTTGCTATCGTCCAATGAAAAACTTAATAGTTTGAAGGTTTGGATCGAAAGTGAAATGTATAAAAACCCTAGGTTTGAAACATAAGACTTCTACTTGTATGACAAGAAGATTGTTTGCTAAAACAATAAATAGCATAGTAAATGAAAAATTTGTACATAAAAAATTTATATTTAATAACCATGCACTATTTTTTAAAAGGGAAAAATAATAATACGTTGTATGGTGATATTAAATTTGCAACTATTATGATATAAACATATATATTTTAAATACTATAACATAGAAAGATAATTCTTATACTTTAGAAAGGGAAACTATTTGTTTCGAGACAAAAGATATTTATAGAATGGAGAAAACATTACTGTGCATTTAGGAAAATAACTATCCCTTCTTATTACTAGAAATTTTGAATACTGGTTTGTGAAAGAGAAACAGTGAATTCTGAAAACGATTATTTGTAGAGAAAATGATAAAGAAAACACTGATATATGTATAAATAGAAATTTAACAGTAAACATAAAACTTAAAAGAAAATATAACATTTTTATCTTCTCAATCACATGGCTATTTTTCCTATCATTTATCTATCTGACTTAATTTATCTCTGTACTAGAGTATGATGTAGATCCACTTGCATGGGGAAAAATGCAGAGAACTATTTTATTCATTCATAATCATTTCTATGGAAAATTTTAACTTACTCAGAATCTGAAATAAATTTATAAAATAAAACAGTAAAAATATTATGCAGTAGAAACTTTAAATGCTTGAAATTAGAAAAAGATAATGGAACCTGTAATTGATGATAGGGCCGACAAACACCCAAGGAGGCCTGTTCCTCCCAAGCTATTCTAGAAGCAGCATCCTAACTGCTGGCTTCTTGTGAACCCCCGAGCCTGATTACTGAACCACTAAGTAGATGGAATCTGTGTAGAAATAAGGCACTCAATATGCCTTCAACTCTCAACATCAAACTCCTAAATTCAAAGCATGCCTTCAGCACTCAGCATCAAACTCCTGAAACTCAATAGAGTTTTGGCAGACTCACAACATGATCAACAACTTAGCATATCCCCTCATCAAATCTCTTGGGTGCAAACACAGCAAAACCCCAAGGTAAATTTCCTCGTTAGGAAAAGTGATGAATCTCAGTTCATAATTTGATGGCTATTATTTAGACTGCCTAGGTCTTTAGTGTTCAATTTGGAATAAATGAGCCTCAAGCTCTAGTCCCATCTTTCAGGGCACTTTGACCACATTTCAAGGGAGTTGTCCCATACCAAAAACTAGTTAGTTGCATCATGATGCTGCCACTTGTCCATTGCCTTCTACCCCAGATTCCATTCCACCTAGTGGGTCAGTAACCACTCTTTCAACAGTCCTCTTAGGTGTTTGTCTCCTATTTTATTTATTAAATAATAAAATATTGTGCAAATTACAGTCATCCTTGTACACCTGTCCAACATAAAAACTTTGTAATAAAATTTAACATAATGTTTCCAACATAAAATGTTTTTCAGCAAAAAGGGTATGTTACAGGATGCCCTTTTTTCATTTGGTCTCTATTTTCTTCATTTAGTGACAATTCTTTAGAAGTTGACTCTGTTGCTGCAATTACAACTAGCCAGAGGAACTGAACTTAAAATCCAAAAATCCCCTTCTTTCGAAACTTGCTGACTTTTCTCCAGCTTGACTAATGCAGAGACTAGAATTCTATCTCGATTGTTGAGGAATTCAATTTCCACTAATCTCACCTAGAGGTCGTCAAATATCCTCCATGTGAATTCATTCTCTTACCCTCGACTAGTGTTCTTAGGGCACGATGCCCCTACATCAATATTCCCATGTACGAAAGAAATATGCCCCCAGTTCTACTCTTTTGTTTGAACCATTAATATTTCATGTTCCTCCTCTGAAATCCATGTCATATCCTTCAAATGGACCAAATATTCCTTCTTTTTCTGACTCCTTGTCCAACCAACTTCTCGCTCCTCGAGAACTTCAACAAAGTATTCTATTGGTCGTTTTGGTAGTTGGTATTTCCATTTAATGGTCAATTCACTCCCATTTGTTGACCCGTATTCATAACTACATAAGTTGACAACATTGAATGTTGGTGAAATATCCAACTCTTCCGACGATTCTAATAAATAAGCATTATCCGAAATATTCTTCAATATTTGACACATACAAATTTGATTCAACTTTAACTTATTGTACATTCTCCTTGGGAACCTTTCCTTTAAAAGAATGGCATAGCCTAAATCACCTTCCTTAGATGCTTGCAATCATCTCTTCCATTCGACCCTTAGCTTATAATTGGAATTACTCTTTTCCAATTGTTTCCTCACTTTCTCATGCAACTGCTTCACATGCTTGGAAAAATATTTCGCGTCTGCGCTCTTTTGAATTCAAGTTGGTCACTCCATGTGGACTTCTCCCTTGCATGATATGGAAAGGACTCAATCATGTTGACCTATTCACAAAGTTATTACATGTAAACTCTGCATGGTATAACACATTCTCCCAATGTTTTGGTCGATCAACAAGTAAACATCTTAGTATAGTTCCTAAACTATGATTCATGAATTCAATTTTCCCATCAGTCCATGGAGGACCTTGTGGAAGAAATTGGACACAAGTTTGCAGTTCATTTTTGCATGCTCTTTGAAAAACCATGTAACCTCACAATTTATTTGAAAAACAAAACAACAATTTGTGTGGCATCACTAGTTTGCATGGGATAACACATTCTCCCAATGTTTGTTAGACACAATGCTCACTGAGAGGGGGGGGTGAATCAGTGAGCCTATACTTTATTAATTTCAACTTCAATCACCAACTCTTATATCATCATTTCATATTCACAACAAATTCATCAATGAACTAACTATCAACAAATGAAACACATCAACACATAATACGAGACACAAGATATAGTTTTTGTAATCTTTTTGTATTTGGTTCAATGGCTACAACCATGAGGCAATTCAGCACCAACTGAAACAAAAGAGCACCAACTGTTTATCTAGGACACTGCCTAGTTTTTCTTAGACCCAACCAAGAAAATGGATACAAGACCCTGCTTGTATTTCTTAGTACAATTCATCACAAGACCCTGCTTGTAAATCATATGTACATTTTACATCAATTAATCTGACCACACTGTCATCATCATCATAATTCTGTCAAGCATACTGTGACACAATCATGCCATCCTATCCATGCATGTCATCAACATCACATTTGTCTTCATATCAACACTTGTCTTTCATCACATGAATTTAGTCATTGTTGTAACCCTAGCACCCGCATCTCTCTCTCAAACAAACAATCTGTCAATATAGTCATTATGTCTTCAATAAATTAGTCCATCATCAACATCTACACATATCATTAAATCTTCTTTGTCCATCAGTTTCCCAGCATCATCATCTCATCAATTTTCCATCTTTATCATTCATCTTTGTCATCATGATTTTTTTGTTTATAAGTTTATCTTCATACTTTCCATAACCATATCTTCAACTGTTCAAATCGATACTCATTCTGCTACCCAAAACAACTATCCTAACCAACCCATAAAAACAAGGATATAAAATTTGTTTTCTGTAGCATCATCATCATCATTTCAATGAGTCATATTGATCCAATCATCTTTCTAGCCGCCTACTATCATATTCTTGATTGTTCGTGTTGTTTTTGCTGCACCAAAACCTAGCTCATATGTGCTTCAAGGATTCACTACTGCTCTTCATATATACATATACTGCCTGCTTCTCTAAAAAGGATGTTGCTACCTTAACACATAATTTCACTCCTCCATAAGGACACCACACAAATACCTCAGTGATGCCCTAGACAAATCTAAAATCATAAAGAAAAGATAAAAGTAGAACTTCAAATCAACTGTTGCCCCTGTTAAAGATCAGTCTGTTGCTCGTGCGAAAATTTTTCCTTAGAAACAGTCTGAAATTCGTCTTAGACAATCCAAATTTCTCACTTCAAGAATGAAGGTTTAAAGGGTATTTATATAGGTCATTTTCTATAAATTCTTTGGAGCCGACTTGCTATATATGTGTAAAATATATTTTGTTGTTTTTTAAGACACTCTTTTGAAGCCGAGCCGACTTGTTCATTTTTATTTCAGCAACAATACATATAGATATTTTTTCCATAGGTTCATCTTCCATCTTAACTGGAGGCTGACTTGTCACATTGTGATTTTATTTTATCATTTAATAAATTAAATGATTATAAATGTGTGTTTGTCTTTCTTACCACATTACGTGGTCTTAACACCCATCTCATGTCATATGCCCTCACCGTCCCTTGAATATGTGCTTCAGGATGTTTGCAGCAAGGGTTTTAACCCTTCTATAATATGCTTGTGTGGCCTTCTTCATACCCACAGCAAGGGTGTAAGAGATGCTCGCAATAGGATTAGCCCACTCAGACATTAAGTGATGCCCGCATGTCCTCACAAGGTATCAGCATTACCTTCCTTTATATGCTTGCAATATACATCAAAAACATGCCCACAAGCTCATGCTTGCATGGCCTAAACCTTGCTTGTCCAAGTCATCATCTTCCTTTGTCTTGCTTGCCATGTCTCTTTGTCATCATAAATGCTTGCTTACTTTTCCACAATCTACTCCTCATCATCTTCATTTAGTTTCATCTCCAAATGACCGCAGTATGGGTCATTTGGCTCATTAGGTGTGCCAAGGGCTCCAATTCCCACATCCAATGTATTTTGTCCATCACCTTGCCAGATCCAATGTCCTTAGTCCATCACCTTAACCTTTGTCATTAATGTTGTCATCAATGACAATCATATTCATCAATCTCCCCCTTTGTCATTGATGGAAACCAAAATTTCTCTCCCCCTTTGATAGTAATGACAAAGGGTTAATGAGCCATTAAAGGCTTCACAATGCCCAAAAAAATTCTTCGAATGCTTTATCATGTTGTAACTTCCAGAATGCTCCCCTAACATTCTACCACCTCTCATAGTTCAGATTTCAATTTTTCCATGATGCTCTGGGGTGCCATGTTTCAAACAGTCCTCAAGTTGCTTCAAATGTTTAACCAAATGAGCTCTCAAGTCTCCAAATGATCGCAAATAGATAACCATCAAATATAGTGTCATCATTTAAAAGTGTACTTCATCATGGGGTTTGTATCAGACTTCAGCTATGCATGTTGTAACAAACTTTCATCACTTCAAGGCACCATCATCATCATTAATATACTTAAGCAATCCTATCACTAAAATTTATGTTTTTGTCTCTTCTGTAGATGACCAGAAATGCGGATAATTATGTGAATACTAAAGTTCTTAGTGTGTCATCAATATGCATCATATATGCATCTCTTCTTTACCAAACTCAGAGTTTTGTTTATACTTCATAACCAAGATTATTACCTTAAGCAATTTCAAAACTCTTGACTTGCTTTTGTATTTTCTTCATTTGCTTCAGCTACTCAATCTTCAACTTTATACATGGGGTTTCTTTATACCATGAATTTTTTCATCCAAACTTGATGCAGGAGCATCGGGGCCTAGGCAGATTAGCTGATGTTGATCGACATAAGGGAGCCAACCAGCAAACGTTTCGATGACCACTAGTGCGGGAAGCAGGTTAACTAGTTGAAGCCAACAAGTGGAGTAGGAGTAGTCGGCATGCGACCGACCGAAGCAGTGCACAACGGATGTGGTGATGGGTTGAGAGTTGACAGGTTATGGTTGACAGGAGACATATGAAAGCGAGATGTCGGGTAGTTGACAAGTGGTTGAACTACGACCTGACAAGGTTTTGGCAGAGCCAAGCGTGGAGGAAGGGGAGGACTGGCTAACCACAGAAGTCTAGAGATTTGGCTGACAGAAAGGTCGAGATGTGACCGAATACTGTAGTAGGGTCGGACGAGTAGAAAGTCAAGAAGACTATACCTAGTAGCTGTTCGGGGTTGTTGATGAAGTTATTACAATTATTGTAGGTAGGTGAAGGACATGACTTATGTCGTCATGGACAGAAGCTATGCAGCACGACGGGGAGCTGATAGTTGTAGGTCTGCAGGATTTGGAAGGATCAGCGGACAGAAGGATGTGTGTCTTGGGGATTGAAATAGTCTTGGGAGCAACAAAAGCAAGGTATAATACGGAGGAGAGGAATCAGTTTAAGGGGGATGATTCACCTTCGATCATTGGTCAGCAGCATCATAGAGCAGAGAAAAGGGTTGTGATGTATCACACAGCCTAAGAAAAAGGTGAGTTGAGAACGATCCATAGCTCAGCGTTCCGTAGTGAACCAGAAGAGGGCGAGGTCGACACACTGAGAGATCACACCACAGTTACTTCTGAATTGTAACGGCTGAGGCTGACTGTAGTTAGTTATTTACTTTCAATTATTCTGCATTGTAACCGATTTCAGAGAAGTAATATAAGCCACCTATGGCATCCTATTTTACACCTTGTTTGTGTAAGCATTATGGTATGTGTCATGTGTATTGTTAAGCAAGAACTTTATTTCATAACGCGACTTGCGTTAGAACTGCTTGCTTCAGGACCAAGGTGAAAGCTTCAATTTTTTTATATTCCAAGTTTAACCAACTCTTGCTTCTGAATATTTCTTGCTGTAGATTATTTTTTGTTATCATGGCTTGACTTCCTTCTCATTTTGGCAACCTTATATTGCTACAAACAATGTCCTTAGTGTTTGTGTCAGAAATTGTTACTAAGGCTAGGGTAACAAGCCAACACAATCTCAAGAATAAAATCAATCCAAACTAGGTTTTTAGGGTTTTAATTTTGTAGGTTTTGGTAAGAAAACTTCCAGAGCATAAGGGAATACATTCAACAATAAGTAAAAACTAATTCATATACATTTGTCCATGAAGATGTACATATATCTCAGAAATTCACCAAAAGATTGCACTGAAATTCATTCAATAAAAGACAAGCACTTACTGGAAATCATACATAAAACCAGAAATGAAATTGTCAATCAAGAAACCATATAAGTTTAAAATGAAGCCAACACATATCAGAAGTGGAATAAGGAGTCATATATTCATAGTTTCATCAAAAATGCAATATGAGAGTTTGCAATACTTAGCAGTGAACAAGTCTGGATGAAAGTACAGTATGCAGACCTCCTCTAGCTCCAAAAGTTCGAACCCTTACAATGTCTTTTTTACATCTATAAATAGTTTTTCATTCCCCCAAAACAGTTAGGGTTTCTCCTATTAATCCTCCATCGAATGGCTAGATTAGGCAAAATAACATTTACATTTTTACAAATTACAATTTTGCTAAAAATAGCAAATCCTTAACAAAAAGCTTTAAATGAACCTAACTGCCCTAGATCTCTTTCGATGCCTCCACTAGCAAAGCTATGCCATCTGGACTTGAGGATCTTTTCTTCACCTTTTTGTGCTTTTGCTCCAGCTCAGCTATCCTTTTGTGTAGATGTTCATTTTCATGCTGCAAGGTCTGAACTGTCCTTTCTAACTCTGAGCAATTCCTGTCAGCCATTCTTTTCCTCCTGAGTGCCTCCTTTGCATCAATCACCAACTCCTGAAAATTGTCATGAGTATCTTGAAGATCTTCCCTCAATCTTCTATTTGCTAGCATTAAACCATCATTTACTTCTTGCATATAGTTCATTTGATGCTTGTACTGTTTCACAATCTTCCTCAAATTATCCTTGTCAGAATTTACCAGCTTTTCTATTGCAGCATCCTGATCTTCACTTGGTTTCCAAAACATGTTAAACTTCTTAAACATCAATTCCTCTGTCAATGGTTTTACAGCAATATCTTCAATGATAGGGTTTGAAACACCTATTACCTGTGTTGATTTAATATCTTCTGTTAACAATTTTCCAGAACTGTTTTCAACCATGGATTTAGAGCTTTCTTCACCTGTCACATTTACAGACCCAACCTCTTCTTTTTTAACTGAATGCAATTCATTTTTCTTTGACTGCTCCTCCATGGATTCTTCATCAGAAATGTCTACCTTATCAGTCTTCAATTTCGGATTCAACAACTTTTTCATATTTAATCTTAATTTGTTTTTAGACCTAGTTTTAGGTCTCCATAAAGAGGCTGGCTCTCCCATCATTTTTAGTGTCTTTCCTTGATATTGGACAGATGATAACTCTACCACTTCTAGCTTTTTTATCTTCTTCTTAGGCTTGGTAGTTTTGTCCTCTATAGATTGATTTTCTTTAGTCTCAGCTTTAATCTTGATCTCTGGAATGAACTGCTCATCCTCTAACATATAGCCCTCATCATCTGAGAGGACTGTGATAGGGCTTTTGGGCAGATTCTGAACTTCCTCTTTTGCTACAGGAATAACCTTGATATCAATTTTCCTCTCTTCATGAACCACTGTTATAGATGATGACTTATTTTCAAGAATTTCATTTTCCTTATTGTCATCGAATAATGAAAGTTTGAGTTCACTGTGCTATGGATTTTCCTGAAGCTGACTGTCAATCTATCCTTCATCTGTCACCTGCTTTGTTTCCTTTTTAACTTTAATGCCATGTTTGTTTGCAGGTTTAGCTGAATACCCCAACTTTTGTACCATTACTCTTCCCTTATCAGTTTGCCTTTTGGGTTGCTGTTCTTCTCCTTTGGAATGAATCCCTGACCAAAATAGAAAGAAGTCCCAAGTTTTTTCTTCCTTCTGCAACACTGTAGAGATGATCAACTTGATGAGGCCATGATGAAACAATGATTGAGAAGTATGATCATCCTGCTGTTTAATTTTGCTAGACATTTTCTGCAAGCTTTTGAAGAAAAAGAATGGCAAATTCATTTTTGACACCCCTGCCATGTGCTGCAAGAACCTGAGATGGTATTTGAAAACTAATGAGTACCTCCCTTCACAAGTTATATAGCTCTGAAGAATTCTTAAAGGTTCAATCCATTCCCTCTTGAAATTATGAATGATGATACCTTTGTTCCAGTCAGGAACAACATTGGGCAATAAGTATCTTTGAGGGTCAAACTCAAAGGGAGATTTCTTAAACCAGAGCTCGCCTTCATTGTCAATTTCAGTGGCTTCTGAAATTAAATCTACAGTCAATTTGAATCTTAAAGGACCTATTATGATCATCTCATTCTTAAGTCCTTTGGCAAAATTGCATGATACTTGGGCATTAAAGCCATCTATCTTCTTGAAGAATTTCAACCATCCTACCTGTTGGAACAGCTCTGCACAATCTGGGAGTTTTTGGATCCATGTCAAGTCTGTGGGTTCAGCCCTATTAATCTTACCACTTTTACTGTTTTTTCCCATCTCTTTCTTATTCAAGGAACTGGAACAGTATAGTTTCAGGTTTCGGAAGTGTCTTATAAGCTGCTTTCTAGACAAACAGTACTGCAGTTTATAACAATTTGACTCATGCACAAATCTACAAACTTCCCTGTGTAACACCCATATCAAACTAGCAGACTTCCCTCTGTTTAAACAAGCTGAATTCTACAGGCAATTCTGTGAGTTCGCCCTATTCAGATTAGGTCATAAAAGGAATAGTCATGCTAATTCCTTCTATCAAGCTTCGGCTAACCATTTCAGTGATAAATTCTTCATCCTTTCATTCTATTACACCTTTCTCAACGACCAATTTTTCAGAAGAACACGCAGCAGCAAAAACCCCAAATTCTTCAGCTATGAGGGTTTACGTAATACCTGTCAATTTCTCCTGCATCGTGGCGTAATGTCTTCAAATTTAGGTGTCAATAACGTTCCTCTTCGAGCACAGGTGTCCTCCTAACGTTTTCTTGGCTGCAGGTGAAATGAATTCAAAGCCCTAATTTGTGTTGGCGCTGGAATCACAGGTGTCTCCTTCCACAGCAACGTAATCCATTGTTCAACGATGAAGACTCCTCCTCAAACACTAAATCCTTAGTGATTATGCGTGTGACGAGGGAGATTTGACAGCGAAACCCGGAACTGGCTGGTCCTTGTGCAACTGAAACCCGCATAACCTGTAATGATGCCCTTGTCTCTCTTCGTGATTATCAACCAACAAACATCATGCTAAAATTGCTGCATACACGTGTTAAACACTTCACAAAATGCGATTAGACACTCACACTCTTCATGATGATTGAAATCAGATCAAGATTTTACGAAAAACTCATGCCACGATATTCCTGTAGCGCACTCTGTGTTAAACTTTGGTGTAGCGCTACAAGAATATCTTAAAACCAAAATTTAGCAGATTTTCTAACTTTTGCCAAATTTATCGGAGATTTTAGCAGCTTTTTGATTTAGGCCACTAATTTAGCTATTCTCTAAAGTCATAATTGATTCTTCTTTTGAATATATAACTCATATTGACCCACTTCCAATATAAAAATGACCAAAATCAAATGAAATGTGAAGACTGGGCTCAAACTTTATTCAAGCATTCATAAGATTCTTAAAAAGGCAGAAAACCAAAACTGAAAACCAACAATTAACTAAGGTAAACTCAAAATCAAACCAAAATTTGGAAAGGAAAAACTAAAAATGCAGAAAAATTTACTGACTTAACACTTAGTTGAAAGATGCCTACCAATAACCAATGTTATCTTTCCAATCCTTAGTGCACTTATACAAATGATTAAATTCATAAAAGGTAAGCATGCTTCAATATTTTCCAGACATCAATATTCCATAATCCCCCTTACACATGCATATCTTGATTTATGTTTAAACCACGATCCTTGGACCTGATTTGCTTCTTGGAGAGCCATTATTCACCATTTGAGTCCATTCTCCAATGATGAACTCAAAGTGTCTTAAGACCTTTTGAAAGATCTTAATTTTGTCTTGGCAAATGGCAACCACCTTCACCTTTTGTGCATTGATCCTCCACTTCATTTAGATCTAGCAAGATATTTTTCTTCACCCACATCTTGGGATGTCCTTGGTTGTGAGAGCTTATCTTCAGATCTTCAGTTTCTCCAGTATCATACTTCTTCCATGATTCATTTGTTCTTCTTTTTGATGTATATGATGGACTCCTCCTAGGTTCTCTTCTTGGACTAGTGCAAGTTTGGACTTTATGGCCAACACCACCACAATTGAAACATCTCAATGTGTTACAATTTGCAGCCACATGTCCAATATAATTGCATTCCCAACAGCTAAATTTTCCATTAGTACTTCCAGCATTTCTTCTTCCATAGGATCTACATTCCAAAGCCTTATGACCAAAATTTGAGCAAGAAAAACAATACCCATTAAATCTATTTTCATACCTTTGAATTTGATTACATTTTGGATTTGACTTGAATTTGCTTTGAGGTGCAGTGATGACTTCTTCAACCATTTTTTACTTTCCAAAATATTTGTTGTCATGTGCAGGTGTGTGAGGAGCTTTTCTTTCTTCTTTGGAAGAGGTGGATCCAACTTCAAGAGGCTTGGGTAAAACATTTCCTTCTTCAAATTTGTCTTCTACCTTTTTATACCCATGGCCAGATTTGTCAAATGGGGACCTTTGACAATCTAATATTTCATCTAGGATGGTTGAGCTGTGATTGATATTGCCATATGCATTAACCTTTTCAATTTTCTTCTTGATTCCAACCACTTCCATTTCAAACCTTTGATTTTCCTTCTCCTTGTTGGTGAAAATATATGCTATCTAATTCAACACTTAAATTGTCAACCCGAGAAGGTAGCTTGTGAGATGGAAACACTATATGTGCAGAAGTAAAGTCTATATTATTCTAGGTTATCCTACTTCTACATCAAACTAAGCCATAAACTAAAACATTTTAATCAACCATGAAAAGATGATGCAACTGATCTATGATTTGAGAACCAAACCTACACTAGCTAAGACTGATCTCTAATTGAAAATCATAACAATAAACTGGAACTATTGCCTCTAAATGAGATTCAAATGAGACTAATAAGCTTGAATTAAAAATTAATTTCTACTCTTTTACATCTACAAAAATAAAATGACTAAACTAGAAATCGAACTAACAAAGTCTAAAACAATACATGCTATATAAATAGAAATGAAAGACTAATTATAAATTCAAATGGGAAATGAAGATGAAATGCTGAACCTACTTGTAACTAATGAAAATTGACAAGATCTATGGTAACATATTAAACAAATGAAAGTAGACCAAAAATTACTTAAATCATAATCAAAGAGACAACTATGTTGCTCTACTTAAACCAGAACTATTTCTCATTTGAATAGTAAAATATATGCTGAATGTAAATGGATTACATTATCATTAAAACTGAAATAGATAATCTATGTGTTAATTATAAAATTGAATATGAAATGAAATATGAAATATTGAAGGGTGATTCGAATCTCAACTAACTACAGAACATCATGAAATGCTGGAAAATTAACCTATACCCCAGCTAACTATTTATGCATAAAACAAAATACTGAAAATTCTGGAAATGACCAGAAATTCTATCTAAGTGCGAATGGAAGGCTGAAAGATAGGCTGAAAGGCAGTCTGAACAAATGGTGTGAATGGAGTGCTGAAAAACAGTCTGAATGAAGGTGCGAATGGAATGTTGAAAAACAGTCTGAGTGAAGGTGCAAATGGAGTTCTGAAAGACAGTCTAAACAAAGGTACGAATGGCGTGCTGGAAGACAGTCTAAATGAAGGTGCGAATGGACGCCCGTATGAATTCTAAACATGCAAGTTACATGAAAACAAGAGAAAATTGTATTTTATAAATAACATAATAATAACAACTATTTGAACAACTCAAAATCTATCTACTCTATGATCTATGTAAATCAAAGACTTATTATTTTGAGAATTGAAATACAATTATGCTATACAAATTCAAATTGCAAACTAGTTTTGAGCAAAGTGAAGCTTGCTCTACTTATCAAAAGAAAACTAACTATGAACATTCGAAATGAAAGTCTCCTTGACTAAACTAAAACTTATTGTTCTACATAAAAAGACACTACTCAATTGCATTCAACCTAAAGACTAATTCGTTTTGTTAACTAATTGAATGAAATAAAAAATGCAATTCTTTCTAATGAGCCAATGAAACTATCTATTGGATCCAATGTGCAAAATGAAAATAAAAATGAATGCAAAAGCATGAGAAATGAACCAAATCCAAATCCTAATTAACCTGAAAGCAAGAACAAGAAACAAGTAAATATATAAGTTGACATATCTATCATTCTTATAAGAACTAAGTCATAGAAACATAAAACTATTTCTATACAGAGCACTCCCACACACAGTCTATCTAATATCATGTAAAACCAGACTATACACAAATCCACACTATATCAAAGACGTTTCAGAAGTAAATTCCAACTATCCTATGCATACACTAAGATCTCATTTGCATAAAATGAATATACTAAAGTTATCAAAATAGAAATAGAAGATATCTGAAACTCTAAGCAAAGTAAATGATTACATAGTCTACAATTCGATTTACACACAGCAATAGTAAAAATGCATATAAGTACTTATCTGATACTAAGAAAGCAATGGATGATTCACGCTGCCACTGAGGGGCCCTCCCAACGAACATCGATCTACTTCTCACGAACTATTCAACCACCGATCTCATACAAAGCAAAAACGTAATGGAATGAAATAGAGTTCTTGTATTATCATAGTTTTTACATTACGGTGTATCTCTCTCTTTTCTTAGCCCTATGGGGCTCTATTTATACATAAAAAATCATTGGAGAGTGGATAAAACCGAATCCCCAAGTTCCTGACCTGTTAAAACTAATTTCTAAATTTAGAAATTGGACAACCACGTTTCTATACAAGTTTGTTTCAAAGAACCATGAACTACTCCCAAATGGATTCGAATTTCCCAAACATTCCTCTTTAGGACCTAAATGGGCCTATTCTGCACAAAACCCATGTGCCAGAATTTTCAATTTCGCCTCTGTGTGCTCACAAATCCAGCCCTAAATTTTGTTGTCTGTTAAAAACACGTTTTTGACAGAATCTTGGAATTGCAAGCTGCTCACATCTGAATGGTTCTGGATGAGATCTGATAAGTGGAGAAGCATGAGAGGACCACCATGAACAAAACCCACGTTTCTGTTTTTGCCATTAATGCCTCTAAGTACCCGAACCAATGATTTCGGAGGTGCGAATGACAGTCTGAATGCGAAGGATAGTCTGAAGGGGCGTCTAAATGGGTTTCCGAATGGGCGTCCGAATGACTTGTAATGGAAGTCAGTTCATAAATCCGGATTCTGAGCAGAATTAATGCTGGGTTGTTGCATGAGTTGATTGTCGGTTGGGTTTGTTGGCTTCAAACTGTGGCTGTGACGTTGGTTGGGTTCTATTGGTTGAGTGCTAGGTTTCCTTTCCTTGTCATCCTTCTTCACGTGATGTGCGTTCTCCATTTTCTCGTGTGTGAGTTCATCTTGCGTCCTGTACATGTTAATTTCATGGCCTGCACAATATGACAAACAGTTATGGTAAATCCAAAAGTCAACGTAATATCATAAAGTTTATGTGAAGTGGCTTAAGATATGAAAATATTTTTAAGCCATTTCATATTAAGTATACCATTTCATAAACTTTTATTTTTTTAATTTATTTAATTCTTCCATGAACGATTTAACTTTATATAATGCATGTTAATGCTATTTAGAATTATTTTGGATTTTAAATGTAAATTAGTGAACCAACTCATCATTACTTCATGGTTTATGCATATGTAGGTATTCACAAGACCAACGAGAAGTAGAAGATGAAGATAAATCAAACCAATAACTCAATAAGAAACATGCAATCAAACTCAGTGAGAAACTTAGGACCGGAAGAAGGGCTGAATGAAAGGTCAAATGAAGCACTGAAAGTTTGTCATTTGCAGAATATTGCGTTTAATATATCAAAAATAACATATTAGGCTCACTTTACATTTACGAGCTTTACTTGATGAAACATAGTAAAAGATAGCCCTTTTTAAGGATGGATGTATTAAATTTCGATAAATAGGCCACGAAATTAATGTAACTAGAATCATTATAAAGGACAATTCCTGTAGCCCAACACTCCTTTTCATCTAACTGATTTTTCAAGACTTATTCAATTCTCTTGTACTCATCCAACTGAACCTTCAAATCAATATTAGCCCATCTTGTCTCTTCATGTTGTCTAGGATCCACAACAGTTTTTTCTTGTTCATTTCCTAGTTCATCCTTCAACCTTTTGACCTTGAGATTTTTACCTTCTAACTCACTTTGCAAGTTTTTGTTCTTGAGCTTCAAACTCATGAACAAGGCTTTTTTCTCCTCTTGGTATTTTTCAAATGCTCCCATAATCTTCTTCTTAAGCCTTGAATTGGATTTGACATCCCTATCCAATAGAGTACTTGTAAAAGCCTCTTTGATTTTCAACAAATCTTCCTCCTCATTCTTTGTAAGTACAATCTCAATACCATCACATTCAGAATTATTGCAAGCAAGAGAGTTCTTACATTTAATTGTTCTTGAAGCTTGTACCTCCTTCTCTTCTTGTTTTTCATCTCCAGATGTCTTGACTTCCTTTTCTTTGTCGATGTCTTGAACTTTCCTTTTGTGCTCACTTTCCAACGTGATCCAAAGATCTTTAGCTGAAGTGTACTTTCCAATGTTTAGTCTTTCCTTCTCTGATTGAGACAAGCCCATCATGATTATCTTAGTGCCTTTTCATTGCTTTCATGTGGCTTCTTAGCAGCTGCTCCTTCGACTGATTTCCAGATATCATACTCTTGTGCCTGTATGTAATACTTCATTTTAATGCTCCAAGACTCATAATTTGATTCACTTAGCAATGGAACTCCATCTTCCGAATAAACCTCCATGACCTTTCTTCCGCTTGTGTTTATGGATCCCTTCAAGCTTGTTAGGATTATGCTGAAGGCCTTCTCTGATACCAATTGTTAGACACAATGGTCACTAAGAGGGGGGGGTTGAATCAATGAGCCTATACTTTATTAATTTCAACTTCAATCACCAACTCTTATATCATCATTTCATATTCACAACAAATTCATCAATGAACTAACTATCAACAATTGAAACACATCAACACATAATACGAGACACAAGATATAGTTTTTGTAATCCTTTTGTATTTGGTTCAACGGCTACAATCGTGAGGCAATTCAACACCAACTAAAACAAAAGAGCACCAACTCTTTATCTAGGACCCTACCTAGTTTTTCTTAGACCCAGCCAAGAAAATGGATACAAGACCCTGCTTGTATTTCTTAGTACAATTCATCACAAGACCCTGCTTGTAAATTATAGGTACATTTTACATCAATCAATCTGACCACACTGTTATCATCATCATAACTATGTCGAGCATACTGTGACACAATCATGCCATCATGTCCATGCATGTCATCAACATCACATTTGTCTTCATATCAGCACTTGCCTTCATCACATGAATTTAGTCATTGCTATAACCTAGCACCTGCATCTCTGTCTCAAGAAAGCATTTTGTCCATATAGTCATTATGTCTTCAATAAATTAGTCCATCATTAGCATCTACACGTATCATAAAATCTTCTTTGTCCATAAGCTTCCCAACATCATCATCTCATCAATTTTCCATCTTTATTACTCATCTATGTCATCATGAGTATTTTGCTTATAAGTTTATCTTCATACTTTCCATAAAAATATCTTCAACTGTTCAAATCAATACTCATTCTGCTGCCCAAAACAACTATCCTAACAAAACCAGAAAAACAAGGATATAAAATTTGTTTTCTATAGCATCATTAACATCATCATCATTTCACTGAGTCATATCAATCCAATCATCTCTCTAGCTGCCTACTATCATATTCTTGACTGTTCGTGTTATTTCTGCTGCACGAAAACCCAGCTCAGATGTGCTTCAAGGATTCACTACTGCTCTTCATATATACATATACTTCCTGTTGCTCTAAAAAGGTTGTTGTTTCCTCAACACATAATTTCACTCCTCCATAAGGACACCAAACAACTACCTAAGTGATTCCCTAGACAAACCTGAAATCATAAAAAAAAAAAGATAAAAGTAGAAATTCAAATTAGTTGTTGCCCCTGTCAAAGATCAGTCTGTTGCTCCTGCGAAAATTTTTCCTCTGAAACAATCCAAATTTCTCACTTCAAGAATGAAGGTTTAAAGGGTATTTATTTAGGTCGTTTTCTATAAATTCTTTGGAGCCGACTTGCTATATATGTGTAAACTATTTTGTTGTTTTTTAAAACACTCTTTGGAAGTTGAGTCGACTTGTTCATTTTTATTTCAACAACAATACATATAGATATTTTTTCCATGGGTTCATCTTCCATCTTAAGTAACTAGAGGCCGACTTGTCACATTATGATTTTATTTTATCATTTAATAAATTAAATGATTATAACTGTGTGTTTGTATTTCTTACCACATTACGTGGTCTTAACACCCATATCGTGTCCTATGCCTGCACTGTCCCTTGATTATGTGCTTTAGGATGTTTCCAACAAGGGTTTCAACCCTTCTATAGTATGCCCGCGTGGCCTTCTTCATACCCGCAATAAGGGTGTAGGAGATGCCCGCAGGAGGCTTAGCCCACTCATCCATTAAGTGATTCCTTCATGTCCTCAGAAGGTGTCAGCATTACCTTCCTTTAGATGCCCACAATATACATAAAAAACATGCCCACAAGCTCATGCTTGCTTGGCATAAACCTTGTCTTGTCCAAGTAATCATATTCCTTTGTCTTGCTTGCCATGTCTCTTTGTCATCATAAATGCTTGCTTACTTGTCCACAAGCTAATCCTCATCATCTTCATTTAGGTTCATGTCCAAATGACCACAGTATGGGTCATTTGGCTCATTAGGTGTGCCAAGGGCTCCAATGCCCACATCCAATGTCCTTTTTCCATCACCTTGCCACATCCAATGTCCTTAGTCCATCCCCTTAACCTTTGTCATTAATGTTGTCATCAATGACAATCA
Source organism: Larix kaempferi (assembly GCA_027924585.1). Classification (NCBI taxonomy): domain Eukaryota; kingdom Viridiplantae; phylum Streptophyta; class Pinopsida; order Pinales; family Pinaceae; genus Larix; species Larix kaempferi. The sequence continues at coordinate 42,201,993 of BSBM01000361.1, read as the reverse complement.
TATTCATCAATATTTTGGTCGATCAACAACTAAACATCTTAGTAAATTATACAAACTTTGATTCACAAATTCAGTTTTCTCATCACTGTGTGGATGGTATGCAAAATTGAACTGCAACCTTGTTTCCAACTTCTTCCACAAGGTCCTCTAGAAATTTCTCGTAAATTTAGTGTCTCTATCCGAATTTATGTTCCTTGGAAAACCATGTAACCTCACAATCTCTTGGAAAAACAAAACAACAATTTTTTTGGCATCACTTATCTTCTTACAAGGAATAAAGTGTTCCATTTTCGAAAACCTATCGACCAACCACAAAAATGGAACCATTTCTTTCCTGATTCTTAGGAAATCCTAACACAAAATCCATGTTGATATCTTCCAATGGAACCTCTGGTACTAGCAATGGCATATATAATCCTATATTCTGTTAAATTTGAGCAAATATAATGATCTTTGAACTTTAAAACTTTAAGTGTTGAAATACTGAATGCTTGAATCAATGAACCATTCAATCACATGAAACATTCAACCATAACACAGGATGTACCCTAGGGAAAACCCTCAAAACTATGAGGATGAAAAACCCCAAAAAATCTTCACATTATAATTATTATAGATAGCAGAGAATGTCTTTTACAAAAACAACAGATTTCTTTTGTCATCCCAGGTGCTAGATAAGAGAGAATTCCTAGCAATAGAGAATAGATATCAATTGCATCAACTTGCCATGTGTCCAACACATTAATGAAACACAAGAATAATATCATGCACAAATAGAAGCGCCTTTCCTTCAAGGGAAAAGAGAATCCGCTTCACATTGAATTCAACAATCCCTTATAACATATTTATACATTCTTCTCAGGCACCGACTTCTATTTTTATCTTCTAACTTCAGGATGAACTCACCCTCAAACTAGATATATCAATATTACATGAAGAAGTGAGCCCCACTTCTCATCCAGTGCTTTATCTCACTGGACTATCTCTTAGGATGAACTTGCCTCTTAAATGAAAGCTTGCCCACTTAGTTAGGTGGCTAACTTAAGTTTCATCATGTAAGTGTCACAACAAAAATGTCATATTTTAGTTTAACATAACTGTCGTCATGCAATAACACTTAATTAACTAGATCTTCTTTGCTGTCACTTGGTTAACCCTCTTTAAATGATTCTTTCTTGATAGCATCACTGTAGTGATCAATTCGAGTTCTCCCTTGATTTACTGAAGTGTTGTATTTTAGTTTAACTAAAGTGGAAACACTTTAGTTAACTAGTCCTTATTTAACACTTAGTTAACTATTTAAACTAAAATCATGTTGATTGATTTAATTGTAGTGACCACTGTGAGTTCTTTAGTTTACTGAGGCATACATTGTGGCTTTAACTGAAGCTTGAAAATTCAAGTTCACTCAGTCATCTCATGAGCAATTTGAATTATCTTTTTCTCTATGCATTTATCTTTATCTCTTATCTTTACTGCATGGTCAATATGTGTTAACTTTAATTATCTATCATATCATATTATACTCAGAATATTTATCAGTGGTTGTGATCATATTATATTACTCTCAGACCAAATGATCATATGCTAAATTAATTCACTCTAGAGGTGACCAGTCTCTAAAGGATACTTAATAGAAATTGGTGACCATGGTTACTAATATATTACACAACATTAATGCTTCAACATGCAAATCATATACCTCTATAACTAAAGGTACACCCCATGGGTACCTACTATAACTGGAGGTCCACATGAGAATCATCTACCTCTATAACTAGAGGTCCATCCCATGGATACATTTATACAGAAGGCTCACATGAGAATCATGACTTGACACACAAATCTGGAGCCTTGTCCAACAAGACTTTATAACATCATTACTTTGATCAATTACCTCTATACAGGAGGAATAACCTTTACATGGAAGGAAATCAAAGTGCTCACCTCTATATAGGAGGATCAATCTTAGTTGCACAAGATTATTTTGGAGAATGTCTCCTAATGTTGTACATTTAACACTCCCTCTTAGTGAGGGAGGAATTCTCTGTCATACAGATATTTTCTCGGAAGTACCTGATCTTCGTCATTGATAGAGGATTTTTTAACACATATGTAATCTTCTCATTAGTAGTAATGTATTGAAGTTTCAGTTTACCTTTCTGGACCATGTCTCAGTTGAAGTGATACTTCATTTCAATGTGCTTCAACATGTCATGGAACAATGGGTTTTTGGAAAGCTTGAGGCAACACTAGCAGTTATGTATTCTGCTTTTATAGTACTCTGGGATACAGAGCCCTCCTTCCTGCTAGACCAATATATCATAGTTGTTGTTCAGTAAATTAACCTATGATTGGGAAGTTCAAATATATCATCAACATACTGTTACTAAGGTACAAAATCTAAATGACAAACAAGTACAGTATAAAGTATTCTTTTAATCAAGAAAAACTAGGGTTTAAAGCCAAAGAACATACCTCGACATACGAAGTTTGATCCAAACTTTAAGATTTATTCCTCCGATCCACGATCCCAAATGAGAAACCTACAAAGCTTTTGACTATAGAAACATGAATAAACTAGCGTGAAACTCATATATAGAAAAGATATGATAGATTCAATTAACTAGATTCACAAAGTAGACAAGTTATTTTATGGTAAAGAAAATCTCTTGCATTATAATCATCAATGGTAACAAGCTATACCTTATTTGTAACCTGCACCGTTGAAACTTGATCCTGGGCTCCTTGCTCCTCTTCCTTCAATGGATATTTCTCCAGCATTTCCTTATACAAAATGGTTCTTCCCTTTCTCAAAGCCCTCTCCTTGTATTTATAGCAAGGTCTAAGAGGATAGGTTGGAAAGGTAAATGGTTAGGGAAGTTATGGTGGTTAGGATAAATACCATAACTAACCTTAATTCAATTTTTTAATATTTTTTCCGTGATTTTAAGGAATACCCGCACGTATATCTCTTGACAACAAGCGATTAACTTGCGATTTTAGTGTCAAACAACTAGAAGGTGCAACGTTTTAGGTAAAAATCGTGGGTTGTCAATGGAAGCTCCAACAGGTGACTTGCGAGTTGATAGTTGTGAGAGTCACGGTTAAGTATTAAAAATACTTCACAAAAATAGATGAACTAGAGATGATATTGTAAGATTCAGATCAAATGCATCTATAGTCAATGAGGCTCTTCCAACCATAAGGTCATTTTGTGTGACCGACAATGTAGTGTGGTCATGGATGGATAAGTGCCAATATGACTAATAGCAGATTCCCCCTAATGCATGGGGTCAGAAGGGTAATGATGGCCGAAATGCATTACAAACCAAGAAATGGAGGAGCGTGAGAGCCATAGGAACAAAGTCTCAAACAGTACCTGAAACAAAATAAGGTTAGTGATCAATTACAATCTTGACATAAGGATATGTTCATAATGATAGAACATGATATCCAATACATATATAGAAAAGATGTATATATCATGGAAACTGAAATACAAGTGTGGATCCATGTCAAAAGGATATCATAGCCATAACAACAAACTGGATCTATGTCTCATGAGGAGACAATATGAGTAACGCTCAGTCTTGCGCAACTTGGCAAAAAATGGAGTTGTATCATAGGCCCAAGGTCTTCAATCCAACCAATCGAGAAAAGTACAAACCCTAAACCATGCGAATAAAGGTGTTAAAGTCGAACATGGAGGATTTTGTTTGATTACCGGTCAATGATGAGAACCCTTAGCAAACACAAGGACACCCACCAATAATGAAAATGGGGTCCAAGGTACTTAGTACATTCTTACAAGTGTGAATAAAGGGTATTGAAGTCGAACACTTGAAGAATCTTTCAGGTAAGGGACATTCATGTATTCCCATAACTCAACAACGAGATGATATGCCACTAATGACTGCAAATATCAAGGTACTAACTTGGAACTCTAAGTCTGCTTACCAGATAAAAATGTGTTGATGTCGATAGGAAGAGACTAGTGAGAAGGAAGGCATTGAGGAATCCTTCATCATCTACTGAGAGATTGAGTTGAAACAAGACTGAGATAAGGGATGGACGAAATGAGCAGGCATGATAAAATGTAGAGTGGTCGAAATAGGGGTAATCCTTGAACATTAAGCACCATAGGAAATTGACTTAGGAAGCTTTGGACATACGAGAAACATGATATAAGTTTTCCATGTAGGATACATAACAAACTCTCCATATGATCGGAAGAGTAACCAATCGTACGAGTAAACGAAATATGGAATCAGGTTAAATCCTAAATCCAAAACTAAGACCCATTGACTCAACGAAAGTGCTATGTTCAAGGACGGATTAGACTTTTTAATGTATGATGAATAAAAGGACTGAGATTTTATTTTCCCTTCTCTTTTTAAGTTTTCTTTTCATTATTTAAACGAGCATGAAAATATTAAAAGGAAGCTTGATAGTATATTTTCTGTTAAATTTTAACGAGTCCAAGAAAGTAAACTCGAAAACCTTCTTCATTTTGAACAAGCTTGAAGAAGAGAGAGAAGAATGCTTGATAATGGTCCAACCATGTGTAATTTAATGATTCCATGGGAGGGAAACTCAAGAATTTATTCATTTTTTAACGATTTTGAAGAAGAGATAGACTGGTACTCGATAGGTTACTAATCTGTGGATTTTAATATCGAGCCTGGATCTGTTCATGCTCGCCGGTGTTTTCATATTTAAGGAGTCTGAAAAACTTAAACAAGAACTCCATACACCTACTCGTGGATTTTAATATCGAGCATCAGTTGGTATGTGCTCGCAGTTGTTTTGATATTTAGGGAGTCTAAAATACTTAAAAAAGAACTCCATAATGTACTTTTTCATAAAGTTAGCCTCCTCGCCCAAAAAAGTGTAAAAGTACACGAGAGAGGACTCTTCTAGTCCGAATAACTAGAGTATACATTTTTTGTAAATAATCCACTAAGATCCGGAAAATGGGTAAAATTATATCTAAGTGGATGTCTATTCAAGTCCTTTAATGAGTGTGAACAAGATAAGTATGCTCAGAAATCTTGTTAATTTTAAGGAGTCTAACAAGAGCACGAATGAACTCCATAGGGATGGGAACCTGATATGAGTAACAAAATGATGCATGATGAGTGAGAAGTTCCCAAAATGGCAAGAAGCAACATGGGCACCAATATGACATATTTTCGTATCTAGGGTGACCCATGTTTAAGGAAGGTCATAACCATGGAAGAAAAACGACAATGGAGGGTAAAAATGGGGGTAAACATCGCAGTCCATGGTGAAAAAGGAGGTCCTAGGGCATAAAACTAACGAGGTATAGATGCAATGCAATGATCTAATCGACATGACATGGGAACCCAAACCTTTTATAGATCACTTGTGTGAACATATTTGTGTAAAAAGTTACTTCTTGTACTTTTACATAGTCAAAATAACTTCATTAGTCATTTTATATTAAGAAAAATAACAAAAAGTGGTTTAAGAACTATATAAAATGGGTAAAAATAAAAAAGATTTTGTATAAATAGTGACAAAAACCAAAAATGACCCATATATACAATTTTACCCTTTAGAGAAGAGGAAAAAAACATAGGAACTTGGACGTTGCATACGATCGATCTGGAGGACCATTTCGCATTCTACTACGTGTAGGTAACAAATATCTCTTTGATTTGCATATTTAATACTTTTTAAAAGATTTTTAATGGTGTTTTGAAGCTTCATTTTTCTTTAAAATTTTTAGGTCTGCATACCCACGGGTAGGATCTGTTAAAACTCATGTGTACGCGAAATAGCCACAGCTTGGAGTGGACTCAACTTGCGATTACTTGCCCCTATGTTAAATGGAGACCCATGGGTGGCACAAACTAGGTTTAAAAAAATTCAAACTAATGCAAAATGATGGATGCAATGCAGGTATGGTGCTCACTTGGAGAGAAAGAGATCATGAGGCCATGGATAGAACAACCATGGGGGACCCATTGACCTTAGATGCCTTAAGACAATGTGGACTTCTTAAATTTTTCCGCACATCAAACATGAGAGCGCAATCCCACTTATTCCAAATGCTAGTGCAATATTGGGATCCTGATCAGGGGATGTTTAATTTCCAAGGGGAGATGATAGATGTCACAATGAATGATATCTACTTCATTACTGGAATATCCTATCGCAGAGAGGTAGTAAACCTCAAAGGCACATTTAGAGGTGTTGGAGCCTTGTTGGTGCAAGATTATATCAATACCTACTGCATAATAGGGATAAAGAAGAGCAGTAGTCAAGTGCCGATTGGACAAGTAGCCAGCTTTCCTTTGAAAGTGATCCTGAGTACCATAAACATGATTGGTGGCAATGCGACCCAAAATCTAGCTTCCTGAAGCTATATGAAAATTGGAATGGAATGTCTACGCAATGTTATATTTGATTGATGTTCTGGTTTTTTGGTGAATATGAAACACCAACTTACGGAGTGCAAAACGGGGAAGAAGAATAATTTTGGTTATGGAAGCATACTTTGTACCTTCGAGAGAGAGAGTCTCTGCCTTGAGTCCAGGAGTGACTCTCCTACCTCTCAACCCTCATGAGCCTATGATGACTCGTTGGGGTGATATTTTCCTATGTCGGGGAGGAGGTGAGACAAGTCATTTTTATGCTGATGAGGATTTTCTTGGATGGTGGACCACCAGGTGCCAGCAATCGAACAGTTTTGGTATGCTGGTATGGAATTCTAGTGGGATCTCGAGCTCATGTTTCCTCCAGGAGCTTCCTGCGGAGATATAGGCACCAAATTTATTTTGAATTTTATTTAATTTTTATAAATTTTGTTGCAAATATAAACATGTGTTTTTGGTGATTTTGAGTGCTAACAACATACATTTTGTGTAGATATTGGGCCCGTGAGGCTAGCTTGACATCCCAAGTGTTTGTGCTAGAAATTTTCCCTAGACTACAAAGGGTACAAGCTAGAACAATCTCAATAAAAATTGAAGGAAAATGAATTGGTTTTTTCTAACTTTAGTTTGAAGGCTTCATTCATAAGAAGGGAATAATTTAATCATCAAACAAATGCAAACACTAAATCATAAAGCAATCAAGAAGAGATGAGATATAAAGATATAAAACAAATGCAAACACTAAATCATTAAGCAATCAATAAGAGATGAGACAAGTAATTTTTATGCTGACGAGGATTTTCTTGGATGGTGGAGCCGCTAGGTGCCAGCATTTGAATAGTTTTTGTATGCTGGTATGGACTTCCAGGGGGATCCTGAGCTCATGTTGCCTCCAGGAGCTTCCTGGGGAGATATAGGTACCAAATTGATTTTCAATTTTATTTATTTTTTATAAATTTTGTTGCAAATATAAAAATGTGTTTTTGGTGAGTTTGAGTGCTAACAACATACATTTTGTGCAGATATTGGGCCCGTGAGGCTAGCTTGACATCCCAGGTGTTTGTGCTAGAAATTGTCCCTAGACTACAAAGGGTACAAGCTAGAACAATCTCAATAAAAACTGATGGAAAATGAGTTGGCTTTTTCTGACTTTAGTTTGAAGGCTTCATTCATAAGAAGGGAATAATTTAATCATCAAACAAATGCAAACACTAAATCATAAAGCAATCAAGAAGAGATGAGATATAAAGATATAAAACAAATGCAAACACTAAATCATTAAGCAAACAAGAAGAGATGAGACAAGTAATTTTTATGCTGACGAGGATTTTCTTGGATGGTGGAGCCGCTAGGTGCTAGAATTCGAATAGTTTTTGTATGCTGGTATGGAATTCCAGGGGGATCCCGAGCTCATGTTGCCTTTAGGAGCTTCCTGGGAAGATATAGGTACCAAATTTATTTTGAATTTTATTTAATTTTTATAAATTTTATTGCAAATATAAAAATGTGTTTTTGGTGAGTTTGAGTGCTAACAACATATATTTTGTGCAGATATTGGGCCCGTGAGGCTAGCTTGACATCCCAGGTGGTTTTGCTAGAAATTGTCCCTAGACTACAAAGGGTACAAGCTAGAACAATCTCAATAAAAACTGAAGGAAAATGAATTGGTTTTTTCTGACTTTAGTTTGAAGGCTTCATTCATAAGAAGGGAATAATTTAATCATGAAACAAATGCAAACACAAAATCATAAAGCAATCAAGAAGAGATGAGATATAAAGATATAAAACAAATGGAAACACTAAATCATTAAGAAATCAAGAAGAGATGAGACAAGTAATTTTTATGTTGACAAGGATTTTCTTGGATGGTGGAGCCACTAGGTGCCAGCATTCAAACAGTTTTTGTATGCTGGTATGGAATTCCAGGGGGATCCCGAGCTCATGTTGCCTCCAGGAGCTTCCTGGGGAGATATAGGTACCAAGTTTATTTTCAATTTTATTTAATTTTGATAAATTTTGTTGTAAATATAAAAATGTGTTTTTGGTGAGTTTGAGTGCTAACAACATACATTTTGTGCAGATATTGGGCCCGTGAGGCTAGCTTGACATCCCAGGTGTTTGTGCTAGAAATTGTCCCTAGACTACAAAGGGTACAAGCTAGAACAATCTCAATAAAAATTGAACGAAAATGAATTGGCTTTTTCTGACTTTAGTTTGAAGGCTTCATTCATAAGAAGGGAATAATTTAATCATCAAACAAATGCAAACACTAAATCATAAAGCAATCAAGAAGAGATGAGTTATAAATATATAAAAAAATGCAAACACTAAATCATTAAGCAATCAAGAAGAGATGAGACAAGTAATTTTTATGCTGACGAGGATTTTCTTGGATGGTGGAGCCGCTAGGTGCTAACATTCGAACAGTTTTTGTATGCTAGTATGGATTTCTAGGGGGATCCCTAGCTCATGTTTCCTCCAGGAGCTTCCTGGGGAGATATAGGTACCAAATTTATTTTGAATTTTATTTAATTTTTATAATTTTTGTTGAAAATATAAAAATGTGTTTTTGGTGAGTTTCAGTGCTAACAACATACATTTTGTGCAGATATTGGGCACATGAGGCAAGCTTGACATCCTAGGTGTTTGTGCTAGAAATTGTCCCTAGACTACAAAGGGTACAAGCTAGAACAATCTCAATAAAAACTGACAGAAAATGAATTGGTTTTTTCCGACTTTAGTTCTTAGGCTTCATTCATAAGAAGGGAATAATTTAATCATCAAACAATGCAAACACTAAATCATAAAGCAATCAAGAAGAGATGAGATATAAAGATATAAAACACATAAACCATTAGAATTCATTAAACAAGAAACTGTTTCTTTTCACAAACTCATAAGCATTCACATGAATAATACCTTAGTCAAGAAATGAAATTATAAATTGAGTGGTCGAACAGACCATAAACATAACCAACAAAAGAGAGTCAATAAGTGGCTTATATATGTATTCAAATCAATATCAGTCTCCAAAAAGAACTTACATGAGAGTATATAGCATTAGTTTGAGTATACAACAGTGCATCAGTCCTATAGCCCTCCTCGAACAAAATACCAACCCCTTGAGTGTATTTTTTCTTCCTTTTATCATTAACAAAATGGAGTAGTTCCCTAACTACTTTTAGGTCAAGCTTTGAAATAGTTACATAAAGTAGTTATACACTAGCTTTCGAATATCTTAAGATTACCAAAATCACTACTAGCAACTATGCATAAGATAACTAAAACAAAATACTCAGACAACTATGCACTAGGTGAAATTTAGAACTGCTTAGAATCTTTTGCTAACATTGCTATTCCTTCCAATGCATGAGATTTATTATCATGTTGAGGCTGCTCTACCTCCATGCTTTGAACCTTGTTTGATAGCACCTTATTCTATTTGCTCAAATCCTCAATCTGCTTGGTTAATTTCTCAGCCTGAATCTCTGTTTCTCCTTTTCTTCTTAAAAATTCCTTTGCTACTGCAATCAACTCTTGATAATGAGCATTGACATCTTCTAGGTCTTCCCTTAGTCTTTTATTTGTATTCATGAGCCTTTCATTGGATTCACTCAAAAAATTATTCTTGTGACTTATGCTGTTGTACTGATTTATTTAGGTTCTCTATCTCTGAGTCCATTTGAACCTCTCCATGCAATGTTGAATCTTGGTCTGATAGGAATGGGATATCCAATTTCTTGAAAATCAAGTCTTCTTCCTGCTTATTTCTCATTGCTACTTTTGACAATGAAACCCTCGAACTCATTTCTTGTTCCATGTTGGGAATAATTTCCTCTTCTGTAACTTCATGATATTCTTGGACTGGTTTTGATATCATTGGATGATCCTCTTCTATGCTTGTCTGAACTTGCTATAACTTCAATTCTTCTCTGTTGTCTATATTTTCTTCACTTAAAGAATCCGGAATAATAGTCACTTTCTCCTTCTCCAATTTAGGGTTTAAAATTCTTCTCATGTTTAGCCTGAGTTTATTCGTGGCTCTGGTCTTAGGTCTCCATCTAGGTCTTTCAAGTTGTACCAAATATTTTACATCAGCTTTAAATTCTAGAACTTGAAAAATCTTCTCCTTCATATTGGTAGTAAGACAAATTAGGACTAAGTTCTCCTCTTTATAGACATAACTCTTCTTTGCATCTATTGAACTATCAACGTTTTATGGATTTGAACCAGCTACCTTTTCCACTGTTTCATCTTCAGGAACGCATTCATGCTCATCTCCAGTTATGTTCTCTTTCTCTGCACCATAAGGGTTTGTAAACTCTCCTTGTACATTGTCATTCTGCAAATTATCTTGTACTATTTCTTCAACTGCATCCTTTTTTAATTTTTTCACAAAACTAGATTGTTTGTTGGGCAGTGGTTTCTTTTCATGCTCTCCTTGCTCAATTACAAACCCTGACCAAAACAAAAAATGGTCCCATCTTCGATTCTCTTTCTCCAAAACTGTTAAAACAATCAATTTGATCAAGCCATGATGAAAGAGTGACTAGCTCGTATGATCAGCGTGTCTCTTGACCTTGTTCGACATCTTCTTAAGGCTTATGAGTAGGAAAAATGGTAAATTCATCTTGGATTGTTGATTTAAGTGCAACAAAAACCTATTATGATACTTAAATACTGACACAAACCTTCCTTCACATGTAATATAGCTCTGCACAATTCCAATAACCTTCTTCCACTCCAGTTTGAAGTTCTTTAAATGAACCCCTTTGCTCCAGTCAAGGGATTCACAACCTGGTAGAAGAAACGTGTTGGGGTCGAAGTCAAAAGGGATTTTCTTAAACCACTGTTCTCCCTCCATGGGTGCACCGATAGCTTCAACAATTAAACCCTCTGTTAATTCAAACTTCAATGTGTCAAAACTAACACTGCAATTAGAAAGGTTTTGGGCAAAAGCATGGGTCACATCTACATTAAAACCTGCAACTCACTCAAAGAAGTTAAACCACCGAACTATTCTGAACAAATATGCACACTCAAGAAAACTCATGGCCCAACTTGTGTCTGTTGGCTCGAACCAACTTATTTTTCCACTCTTACCCATACTTTTTGCAATTAATCACCGAATGGCTTCTTAGAACTAAACAAAATTAGAAATTTTGACAAATATGAGAATACGTGGCTTCCAATTTTAGAATTCGTGGCCTTCCCCTATCTTCAGCTCTCATCATGAATTTGACAAGTGTTATAATGTAACAAATAGCTCCTTGGTGGTCTTCGATCATCAATAAATCGAATGTGCCAACAGTTTTTATGAATTAACCACGAACTTCCATGATTTTGGATTCCGACAACACCTTCATATATGCAATTTAATATCCACAATGCGGGAATGTCTCCATATGAAAATTTTGCAAAAAAAACTCAACATAAAGGTTAAACTTTAATCATAGGAGTTAGGGAAAATTTTAAATAAGTATTTTAAAGACTGTAAAATGAAAAGAAACATTTTAATAACCCACTATGTATAACCTAAGATAAAAATAAAATAAAATAAATCCATACTCATAAATAGAAAATAGAAAGAAAATCAAAATCATTCAATTTAAAATAAAGCAAAATAGAAGTAGAAAGGAATGAAAAAATTAAAAAACCAAATAGGAACTAGGCACAATTCCAGTCCTAACATTTGGCTCTAGTTGGCAGTGTTATAGGTCAAACCTGCACCTCTCCATCCGTGATCACCTTGAGTTGTTGATCACACAAAAGGACAACTTGGATGGAGGAGCATGTTGACCCTAGATGAGACTTTGACTTACTCCACCTCCAGACAACACTGAAAAAACCCTAAAAATATCATTCTGAGATATGAGCGCTACTCTACTTCAATAGACTAGCGCCTGTACCCTACTCCAGTGTGTAATAGTAGTGCTCAAAGCCTTATGAGCGCTACTCCTCTTAAACAGAGTAGCGCTCGACATTTAAAAAGTTAGGAGCGCTAGTTTATAAGCACTAAAGTAGTGCCGTAAACGCTACTTCACTGAACAATAGTAGCGTACATCTCAAAAGATGATTAAAAAAGTAATTAATTTCACGAAGAGGATTAGTTGTAGGTAGTTTCCCAACTTCCCCAACTTCCTCCATAACCATCCCTCGACCTGAACTGCTTCTCTTGTCCTATAAATACAGGGAAGAATAAGGAGAGGGGTTAGAGACATGAATATTATTAAGAGACTTTTAAAGAAGAGCTTGCATTGGAGGAGTTTATGCTGAAGATATCCAAGCTAGAGAAGAGCAGGAGCCCAGAATCAAGTTGCAGGAGCATGTCACAAAGTCAGGTATATTTGTAACATCAATTTGCATTTGACAATAAAAGGTTGAAGCATCTTTCTCGTCCCAAATTAAGTGTTCATTGAAATAATATACTAGTTTGGATCTGTTTTGGTTAATATTGAATGTTCAAATTGCTTTGCCTCTTTCAATCATTATATATTATCCAAGATACGCTGAGAAAGGTACTTGTATTGCAGGTTTAAGGAACAGGAAGTGGACTTGAGGATCGAGCGCAAGATCAAATAAGAGCTAGGATCGAACGTCATTCGAAAGGTATGTTCTCAAGGCCTATAACCTATTTCTTTTCATGAACATCTCTGTAATACAGTTAATATGCTTACCTGTCATCCCCTTCCAGTTGATAGTATCAGTTTCCTTACTATAGGGTACTTTTCCCTGCCAACAGGTGGATGAAAGCCTCCTTACGAGGTTTCAAGATCCTGTAGACTAGTGCCTTCTGCAATCAAAACTGAAACTTCCCTGTTATTCTGTAAACTTCCATTCGGCAATTGGAGTCTTTATTCCACTTATCTCACATCGGTATATACAATGAGTGAAAACCTTTCAATTTAGTAACTGTAAAAATGTTTGAGGATTCGTCCATTCACTGGATTGAACAATTCTTCACCTTCCGAACTCTGAAGTATAAAAGTATTATTTTCCATAATTTTAGAAATTATGAAAGGACCCAGCCATAAATTATCAAACTTTCCATCATGAACTTTCTAATCCTTTCTAGCATCCCACCTGAGCACCATGTCTCCAAGAGAAAAAGTATCTTCTTTTACCTTCCTGTCAAATTTTTCCTTAATCTTTTTTTTGTAAGCTTGATCTCTTTCTGCTAAAGCTTCTCGTTCTAGCTGCAATTCAATCAATGAGAAGATTCTTCTTTGAATATCATTAGGTTCTTCCTGACTATCTTGAAAAACATTCATCACTGGGATACCTAATTGAATTTGAAAGACAGTATCAATACCATACACAAACTGAAAAGAAGACAAACCTATTGATTTTTTAGTTGTTATCCTATGTTCCCAAAGAGCATACTTCAACATTGAATCCCAAGATCTCTTGTTATGATTTTGCAACTTTTTAATACTCTAGATAATATTCTTGTTAGTTGATTTTGCCAATCCATTCCCCCGAGGGTAATAGGATTTGGAATGCTTTAAGATAATTCCATTTTTCTCACAAAAACTAATCATGGCCTTGGACTTAAAAGCATGTGCATTGTCAGTCAACAAATTCTTAGGACAACCAAACCTGCTCAAAATATTTTCTTGTATAAAGTTAATGATAACCTTATCAGTTGCATTGCATGTAGGAACTGCTTCCACCCATTTTGTGAAGAAATCTGTAGCTGTCAGTATCCATCTTTGCTGTCCACTGGAAGCAGAATTGATTTCACATATGAAATCCAATCCCCATTGTTGAAAGGGAGCATTCATCACAATAGGATTCAAAGGTAAGGATAAAAGTTTATGTTTACCAACAAAGTTTTGACATTGAACACAAGCCTTGACCTGCTGATATACATCTGAAAACAAATATGCCCAGTAGTATCCAGATCTTAGAATTTTATAAGCTATAGATTTCCAATATTTATGGCCTCCACAAGCACCTTCATGCATTTCCGAAATGACTTCTTCTATCTTTGATTTTTCCAAACACCTGAGCAACAATCCCCCTGGATCTTTCCAATGTAGTTGTTGATTTACAATATTTGGTGGCCTTCAATTTTAATGATCTAGCTGCCTTCTTATCTACATGAGCAGGACATTGAAAATGCAATAGAAAATAAACTATATCAGCATACCACCCTGATTCTGCATATTTATCCATGATATGTTCTTCATTTTGCTTTGTTTGTAATTCTTCCTGTGTTGGTTGACTAGCCACTAAATGAAGGCCAACAGCTTCACAATTTGAATCAACCAAAATTCTAGCCAAACCATGTCCTTTAACTAGCTTAGTAGGTTTTGTCTCCACATCATATTCCATAATCTTAGCAATCCATCTTCCCCTCTTACTGTAATGTCCCCTCCTATCATACCAGCATGATAAAGAGGACATGACACTAAATCCGGGCATCTAGCCCCATGAACTTTAAGTAAGCATTCACATAATATAAAAGACATATGGAATGTATGATTATAAGAAAAACATAGCGGAAATAATATCAATAACACATCCATCATACATTCAAGATATTCATCAAATAAATAAATACAAAGTTAACACAAGAGAGTACTTATCTTATAACAGTAGTCCCAAGCAATTGGCTATGCAACTGCAACGTTCCACCCAACCATAGGCTAGTTGTGCTTATCAACCTCTTGATACAACTGTCACCCCCGAGCTGGGCATGATTTCTACAAGGATCCAGGGAACAACAGACTCACACATAGCCAAGCATTCACCAAGATGAGCCAAGCCAATCTACAATTGGGTTTATTAGGCTGCTAGGAAATGGAAAGGAAGAATTACTAAGCTAGTGAGCTCAATCACAGAGCTATGGATACCTCTACAAGATCTATTTAGCTTGGCACCCACAATGCCTACACACCCCTACTCAAGGAAGCATTCCCTTCACCAATTCATAGTCCCTCAGGCCATACCTTCCAATTCTAGAGTGTCCCAGGTGTGCATAGAAGAGTAGCCAACCCTCTTGATCTTCTTGAGAGGTTACTCCCTTCACTAGGTTTATCAAGCCAATTCTGTCCACTACCACTCCAAGTTTCTTGGTCACAGGTTCAAATCAAAACAGGGATGCACATAACAACAGAAGTCTAAGTGCTGGGCATGAAGAAACGTTTTTACAGTGAGATGCCCAAAGATGGGGTTTTCATTAGCTTCAGAAAAATGTGGGAAACCCAAAAACGAAACTAGAAGATGGGGAACAAATCTGGGAAGCCAAATCCGTTTCCAGAAAAACGTCCATGGGCATTCTGGGGAAAAAACGACCTCCATAACAGTCCCAAATCGTGGCCCTTCTCTCCCAGCTACTGTACAATGCAAAAACGAGCTCCCAGGCATGGAAAAAAATGCAGAAAATGGATGAAAAACGTGTAGGGAAAGACCCAGCTAGCTCATGTTGCGTGAGAGAGGAAAGACTGTGGGTTTTAAAATGGCTTTGGGCACCATTTCGTGGGTGTTTTCTTGCCCAAGGAGAAAAAATACGATTTCCCAGGTTGATGGCTTGCCCATACACGAAATTGGCTGCCATACTTCTTCATTCCCAAGGCATTAACTACCTCAACCAATTTCTGAAAGAATTAAATGATTGGGCCCATAACCCAAAATGGGTAGTTGAGGGTTTATGGGTTTTCTTATTGACACATGGATTAACACCATTGGCTCAAGGGTTTGAATAATTTCCCTCCCTTTTCCTTGTAGAATCATGCCCCATCTCTTTGTTGCATTGCATAGCTAGTTGTGGGTATTTTCATTAAAAATTTGTATTTACATGATGTCTTATTTACATTGTGCCTATCTAGCCCAAGAACCATAGGAATCTATTTCTTTAATTGCCGATACATAAAATGCTAAATCAATGGTGGGGCCTTGGCCTTGAGCTCCTCACCATGATCAAATTACAATATTTACATCATTTAAGATTTAATACAAAGGGGGTCAAAATGGGGACATTACATTCCCCTCCCCTTACATTAGCACTGTCCTCAGTGCTCATCAAAATTGAACAAAAATGGATATGCCACCCTCATGGAATCCTCTAGCTCCCATGTAGCCTCATCGGGACTGTAGTGCTTCCATTGCACCTTTACCTGTCCGATGGCTCAGTTCCGGAGCAATGTTACCTTCTTGTCTAGGATGCACAACGGATCGGTTTGGAATTCTCCCTCGGGTTCCACTTGGATCACATCCCAATTAATCACATGGTTAGGATCATGTACATATTTCTTAAGCAAAGAACCATGAAAAACATTATGAGCTTTAGTGCTAGCAGGTAATGCAAGTCTATATGAAACTGGCCCTATTCTTTCAAGCACTTCAAATGGCCCACAATATCTAGGTGATAGCTTGGCACAACTCCCAAGCTTCAAGGAACTCTTTATTGATCTCACTCTAAGATACACATGATCCCCAACATTGAATTCCCTATGCACTCTATGTTTATCTGCATAGCTTTTCTGTCTATCCTGGGCTACTTTTAAATTTTGCCGGATCTTGGAAACTTCTTGCTCCATTTCCTTAAGCAATTCTGGCCCAAGTACAATTCTGTTCACTGGATTGTCCCAAGTCACTGGTGTCCTACACCTTCTGCCATACAAAGCCTCATAAGGACTCATTCCCAACGATGCTTGTTTCCCATTGTTATATGCAAATTCTACCAAGTGTAGATAATCTTCCCACTTGGATGGTTTGTCCATTACATACATGCAGAGCATGTCTTCAAGCACCCGATTTACTCTTTCTGTTTGCCCATCTGTTTGAGGATGGTATGCGGTACTAAAGCTTAGCTGTGTACCCAAATCTGTAAAGAGACCCTTCCAAAAATTGGAAGTGAACTTGGTATCCATGTCAAAAATTATTGCCTTAGGCAACCCATGTAATCGGAAAATTTCCTTCATGAAAATATTTGCAATGGCATCGGCTTTATGTGTGGACTTAACCAGTATAAAATGTGCTGCCTTTGTTAACTTTTCCACCACAACCATGATGGAATCATGTTGTCTCACAGTCATTGGCAATCATGTAATAAAGTCCATGGATATTACTTCCCATTTCCATTTTGGAATTGGCACTGGGAGCAATAAACCTGCTGGATGTTGGTGTTCACTCTTCACCTGCTGACATTCCATGCACTTAGAAATGTATTCAGCGATGTCCTTCTTCATCCCTGGCCAGAAATAATATTTTCTTGCTGTAGCAGTTGTTTTCTGATATCCTGGGTGACCAAAGTATGAAGCTTTATGGATTTCATCCATAACAATCCTCCTTAAATCTGTCGCATTTGGAATATAGACTCTATTCTTATAAGTAAGAAGTCTATCTCCTTCCAAATGATAGCCTTCATACTTCTTTTCAAGGTTTTTCTGCTGCAATTTTCCCTTTATCCGCTCATACTCTTCATCCTCAACCATATGGTCAACAATCTGCTGCCTCAAATCTGGTTGGCAAGTACTAAGCCCTGCCACATGCATTTCATGTACCTTCCTGTTGAGTGCATCAGCCACCTTGTTTTCTTTCCCTTTTATGTGTTTGATTTCAAAATCAAATTCACACAAAAATTCCAACCATCTAGCTTTCCTAGCATTTAAAGTTGGCTGATCAAACAAGTATTTCAAACCACAATGGTCTGTCCTTAACTCAAATTTTCTTCCCATTAAGTAATGCCTCCACATCTTTAAGGCATGTACTATGGCTGCAAGTTCTATATCATGAGTAGCATTGTTCTTCTCATGCTCCTTCAACTTTCTTGACTCATAGCATATCACGTGGTTGTCTTGCATAAGAACTCCTCCAAGTCCTTGATTGCATGCATCGGTACACACCACAAAGTCTTTTTCTAGGTTTGCAATTTTCAAAATTGGTGCACTTGTAAGAAGATTCTTCAACTGTTGAAAACTTTCCTCACATCTTGGTGACCATTCAAACTTTATCCCCTTCTTTTGCAAAGAAGTGATCGGGTTTGCAACCTTGGAGAATCCTTCGATAAACCTCCTGTGGTAACCATCAAGGCCCATAAAAGATCTCACATCGGTCACATTCCTTGGAGTTGGCCAATTCATAATGGATTCAATCTTCTCAAGGTCTACAGATATTCCTTCATTGGAGATGATGTGACCCAAATAATGAATTCTATCTTTATAAAAGTCACATTTGCTCAACTTTGCATACAGCTTATGCTCCCTTAGTAATTGCATTGTCATTCTCAAATGTTCTTCATGCTCTTCTTCATTCTTAGAATAGATGAGAATGTCGTCTAGGAATACAAGAACAAACTTGTCCAAATACTTGCTAAAATCATTATTCATGAGACACATGAATGTAGCTGGTGCATTTGTGAGACCGAATGGTACCACTACAAACTCATAGTGTCCATACCTCGTTCTAAAGGCTGTCTTATGAATATCTTCTTCTTTGATTCTTACCTGATGGTAACCAGACCTCAATTCAATCTTTGAAAATACCTTTGCTCCTCTCATTTGGTCAAAAAGGTCATCAATTCGGGGCAATGGGTATTTTTTCTTCACAGTGACTTTGTTCAACTGCCTGTAGTCAATACATAACATGAGTGTTCCATCTTTCTTTTTCACAAATAGAATAGGTGCTCCCGACGGGGACACACTTGGCCTAATATATTTCTTTTCCAGCAACTCTTGTAATTGCATCTTCAATTCTAGCAATTTCGGTGTACTCATCATGTAGGGTGTCTTAGACACTGGTGCCGCTCCTGGCACAAGCTCAATTGTAAAGTCAATGTCTCTCTTTGGAGGGAGTCCTGGAATCTCATCAAGAAAAACATCCCTGAATTCTTGCAATACATGATAGTCCTCCAATTTAAGAGTTTCATTCTCTGCTGCCTCTAAAATGTGGGCTGCATACAATTGAGATCCCTTCCTACAGAACCTCTTCAACTGCATGGCTGAAATCTGTCTAACATAAGTCACCTTTGGAATACCTTTTACAACCCTCGGGTTTCCTTCTTCGTCCATGCATTCAAATGTCTTATTGTAGCAGTCAAGTTTAACCTTGTGTGCTTCTAACCAATCCATTCCAATGAGAATATCATAGGAACCCAGTGGCAAAATATTCAGATCTGCATAGGTGAATAGCCCATCCATCTCTAATGGACATTTCTCTACTATTTCACTAACTTTTCTCTTGGTTCCAGTGGCTAGTTGAACTAACCATGATTTACTATGCTTTAATTTCTTGAAAGCACAAATCTCAACAATTCTAGGAGTGACATAACTGTGAGTAGATCCAGGATCAATCAAAATAGAAACAGATTGCTTAGCAATCTTACCTTCAACTTCAACCACAGTTGACTGATGATCTACTTGGCGGTCGTCTACTGCTACATAGATTCTAGGGATTGTCCTCGCCACTTGACCCATAGTTTCAGCTCTTTGGATGTTATGAACTTGATTTAGATTCCCATTCCGATGTGGACAGTTCCTAAGTATGTGGTCTCCTCCACAACCCCAACATTAAAGTGCTTCTCTTGGCTCCTTTGGATCTCTTTGCTTGTCTCCCATCATCCTAGTTGGCTTAGTTACAACCTGTGATGGCTGCCTTGGCTGATTCCAGAATTGAGGAGGCTTGAACCCCTTCTTCCTTTGATCAAACTTTTCATTTTTTCTATCTTTCCATGCCTTATGGAATTCTGGTTTGCTTCTGTTTTGATCAAAGCAATACTTGGCCTTTCTTATGGCCTCCTGTAGAGTTCGAGGTTCATCGAACTCAATTCTGTCTTTATATGACTGGGGTAGTCCACTTAGGAAACGCTGAATTTTCACCTTATCATCTCGAATGTACCTGACATACCTCAGCATCTCTAAGAACTTGTTTGCATATTCTTCCATGGTCAATTGTCCCAATGTCAACTCATGGAATTATTTGATCTTATCATCATAGTACCTATCAAAGAGGTACTTCTGCTTAAAGTATTTCTTGAACTGCTTCCACACAATCTTCCTTTCATTGATCTTCTTCACCTGCCTGGTGTGTTCCCACCATATAGATGCTCTTCCATTCAAGTTGAGGATGGCTACCCTTGCCTTCATATTTCCCGAGTAGTCTTGGACTTGGAAATATTTTCTCATCCCAAGAAGCCAAGCTTCAGCTTCTTGACCAGACTTTACTTCTCCATCAAATGTAGGAGGTTTTGCCTTTTTAAATTCCCCATGTGAATTGTTCTTGTAGTGCTTCTTCCTCTTACTTCTGCGAGATGAAGAGCTTGAACCCTTAATGGATTCTTCAGAGTCAGATGATTCATTAGAAGAGATTTTTGGAGTATAAGTTCGGTCTGTAGAAACTCTTCTTGGGCTACTGGCCCTCTTACGGGAATTCCTTCTAGAGCTACTCCCACCCCTTTCTGGATTTGATGTCTGGTGCCTAGAGTTTATTTGCCTTTGGATGTCTGTCAAACTTTGCAGCATGGATGCATTCAACTAATTTTGTTCTTCCTAAGCTTTAATCATCCTTTCATTATCTTCTCTGCAACTTTGCAACTCCACCCTTAGGCTTCTCATGGTGGCTGCAATACTTGGACGAGTCTCTTGATTTCTTCCCCCATTAGATTCTGTTTCAGCATTTTCAACATGTATGTTCTCCCCCATGGCATCTGTCTCAGGCTCATAGGGATCCTGTGCATCATCCATGATGTTCATTTTCTTGGCCCAACCAAGATCCAAAACTTTCTAACTGCACTATCTAGAGTGCTGTCCTGAGATAACTGTGATTCTGCAGAATGTGTTCATCCACACAATTGTCAGCTGCATTATATTCTCAGAATTCATAACTTACTTTCATGCACGTGGGAAAAGGTTATATTGACAATTTGTCAAATCATACAATTCTTTTCACAATCAATGACATATGAGGGTGGGGGGAAACAAAGGGGGTCAAGGGGGCTTGCCCCCTTGTGGCTCGCCACTGCAGGGCGGCTCGAGGGCAGTGCCCTAGGTTTTTTTTTTTAAATCTTGCCACAGTTTCGGGGCGATTTGCTAAACGCTTCCGCAATTGTGGGGCGATTGGCCGAATGCTTCCGCAATTGCAAAACGACTCGTGGAATCCTTCCGCAGTTTCAGAACAGTTTGCCGAATGCTTCTGAAATTTTGAAACGATTTCCCGAACTCTTCCGCGTTGCGGAACGATTCGCGGAATCCTTCCGCAAATTTCGGGGAACTCTTCCACGTTGCGGAATGGTTCACGGAACTCTTTCGCAATTGCGGGAAGATTCGCCGAACTCTTCCGCAGTTGCGGGAAGATTCGCCGAACTCTTCCACAGTTGCGGGAAGATTCGCCGAATTCTTCCGCAATTGCGGGAAGATTCACAGAACTCTTTCGCAGTTTTGGAAGACATTCCGGAATTCTTTCCGTAGTTGCGGAAGACTTTTCAGAATTCTTTCCGCAGTTGCGAGGCAGTTCGCGGAACTCTTCCGCAATTTCAGGGCAACTTCCCGAACTCTTCCGCGTTGCGGAATGGTTCGCGGAACACTTCCACAAATTTTGGAAGAGAATCCCTTCCGCAATTTCGGAAGAGAATTCCTTCCGCAAATTTCGGAAGAGAATTCCTTCCGAAAATTTCCTTTCGACGCCGAACACTTAGAAAAAATTTCTGCTTTTTCAGAGCAGTTCGCCGAATTCTTCCGCGTTGCGGGACAACTCACAGAATCCTTCCCCAATTTCGGAAGAGAATTCCTTCCGCAATTTCAGAAGAGAATTCCTTCCGCAATTTCGGAAGGGAATTCCTTCAGCAATTTCCGGCAGAACTCATAGAAACTTTAGAAATTTTTTTAAAATTTGAAAATTTTCTTATCTATCAGTGCTGAGTAGGAAGCATACTTACCTCCGCAACTATGATAGATAGCCCCATAAAGGCCCAATGCTGCAACTACCAGCTCTGATACCAAAATGTAATGTCCCCTCCTATCATACCAGCATGATAAAGAGGACGTGACACTAAATCCAGGCATCTAGCCCCATGAACTTTAAGTAAGAATTCACATAATATAAAAGACATATGGAATGTATGATTATAAGAAAAACATAGCGGAAATAATATCATTAACACATCCATCATACATTCAAGATATTTATCAAATAAATAAATACAAAGTTAACACAAGAGAGTACTTATCTTATAATAGTAGTCCCAAGCAACTGGCTATGCAACTGCAATGTTCCACCCAACCATAGGCTAGTTGTGCATATCAACCTCTTGATACAACTGCCACCCCCGAGCTGGGATGATTTCTACAAGGATCCAGGGAACAGCAGACTCACACATAGCCAAGCATTCACCAAGATGAGCCAAGCCAATCTACAATTGGGTCTATTAGGCTGCTAGGAAATGGAAAGAAAGAATTGCTAAGCTAGTGAGCTCAACCACAGAGCTATGGATACCTCTACAAGATCTATTTAGCTTGGCACCCACAATGCCTACACACCCCTACTCAAGGAAGTATTCCTTTCACCAATTCACAGTCCCTCAGGCCATACCTTCCAATTCTAGAGTGTCCCAGGTGTGCATAGAAGAGTAGCCAACCCTCTTGATCTTCTTGAGAGGTTACTCCCTTCACTAGGTTTATCAAGCCAATTCTGTCCACTACCACTCCAAGTTTATTGCTCACAGGTTCAAATCAAAACAGGGATGCACATAACAACAGCAGTCTAAGTGATGGGCATGAAGAAACATTTTTACAGTGAGATGCCTAAAGATGGTTTTTTCATTAGATTCAGAAAAACGTGGGAAACCCAAAAACGAAACTAGAAGATGGGGAACAACTCTGGGAAGCCAAATCTGTTTTCAGAAAAAACGTCCATGGGCATTCTGGGGAAAAAACGGCCTCCATAATAGTCCCAAATCATGGGCCTTCTCTCCCAGCTGTTGTACAATGCAAAAACGAGCTCCTAGGCATGGAAAAAAATGCAGAAAATGGATGAAAAACGTGTAGGGAAAGACCCAGCTAGCTCATACTGCGTGAGAGAGGAAAGACTGTGGGTTTAGAATGGCTTTGGGGACCATTTCGTGGGTGTTTTCTTGCCCAAGGAGAAAAAATATGATTTCCCAGGTTGATGGCTTGCCCATACACGAAATTGGCTGTCATACTTCTTCATTCCCAAAGCATTAACTACCTCAACCAATTTCTGAAAGAATTAAATGATTGGGTCCATAACCCAAAATGGGTAGTTAAGGGTTTATGGGTTTTCTAATTGAAACATGGATTAACACCATTGGCTCAAGGGTTTGAATAATTTCCCTCCCTTTTCCTTGTAGAATCATGCCCCATCTCTTTGTTGCATTGCATAGCTAGTTGTGGGTATTTTCATTAAAAATTCGTATTTACATGATGTCTTATTTACATTGTGCCTATCTAGCACAAGAACCATAGGCATCTATTTCTTTAATTACCGATACATAAAACGCTAAATCAATGGTGGGGCCTTGGCCTTGAGCTCCTCACCATGATCAAATTACAATATTTACATCATTTACGATTTAATACAAAGGGGGTCAAAATGGGGACATTACACTTACCTTCACTGTTTGGTTGTGTCAAAATTTCCTTAATGGCAGCATTAGGTACATAAGCAATGATCTTTGAATGCAGAATATAAATCCTAAAGAACTTCAAGGTCTTAACCAGTGCATATGCTTGTTTCTCTAGTGTATTGTATTTTAATTATGAATCTCTAAGTGTCTTGCTAAAGAAAGCTATAGGCTACTCTAATCCATCTGCATTTTTTTGCAATAGAACAACTATAGTGTCTTGAGATGCAAAAGAGAAAGTCAACAAGTCTTTTGAAAAGTCTGGTTTTACCAGCACTGGAGCTTATGTAAGGGCTTGCTTGATCTTCTCAAATTAAAGTCTAGCTTCTGCTGTCCACTTTACCTCCTGATATTTCATCAACATTGATGTTATGTGTTTGATAGTTTCAGCAAAGTTTGGGATAAAGCATCTCAAAAAATTTATTTTTCCAATGAATGACTCGACATCTTTTTTACTTCTAGGGATACTGATATTCAAAATAGCTTTGACTCTTTCAGGATCTATTCTAATACCATCTGCTAAAACTAGATGTCCTAAAAGATTTCCTTCTTAGGATTTAAAGACAGTCCAAAATTCCTACATTTTAGGAATGTTTGTCTGAGATGTTTCAAATGTTCATCATCAGATTGACAAAATATAGTAATATCATCTAGATAGATTACTACAAATTTCTCTTTTTCTCCAACAAAGGCTATATCCATAGCTCTTTGAAAAGTCACACCAGCATTCATCAAATGAAATGGAATCTTATCATACATAAACGTACCCCAAGGGGTAGTGAAGGTTGTTTTTCCCTGTCATCCGGATGCACAACAATTTGATTATACCCCGAAAATCCATCAACCATTGAAATTCTCTAGGCACCTACCACTTTCTGCAAAATTTGCTCACTCTTGGGCAGTGGATAATTATCCTTTAGTGAAGCCTTATTCAAATTTCGAAAATCCACACATAACCTAATCTCTCCATTCTTCTTTCATACTGGAACCAAATTTTCTACCCATGATGAATATCTGAGTGGAACTATGATTTTTGCATCTAATAGCTTTTTAACCTCTTTTTCTATGATTGGAAGCAAAGATGGATTGATTCTTCTAAGTTTCTATCTAAAATTTTTTACATTTGGATTTAAAGGAACCTTATGCTCGATTATGCTAGTGTCATAGGTTTTCAAGTCTTCATAAGACCAAGCAAAAATATCAATAAATTCCTTCAACAATTTAATGCACCTCTTCCTTTCTTCAATTGAGAGAGCTTTGGAAACTTTCACCATATTGGGTTGATCTTCTGTACCAATGTTACAGCTAATAATGTTCTCTTCTAAAGATTGCATAGTAGGTTTTAGGAGAGTATCATATTTAGAAAAAATCCTCTCAAGGGGAACCAAACCCTTGGGAATAAAGTTTCCCTTCAACTCAATAATCTTATTCTCAACAATTGTATTTTCTGAATATGCAGCAGTATCATCAACTTCATCATCCTGGTCCTGATCAATTTGTGAATTAGAAAATTCCCCAGTTAATTCCAAGGACCTTTTAGTTTCCAAATCATCTTCAAAAACTCTCAATTTTCTGATATTATCTAGTACTGTAGGACTATACTTAATTTCAATAGGATATTTTAACTAGGTTTTTTTTGGAATTTTAAAATGTATGGCTGCCAAAGCCAGTGAATCTGTTGTTTGGTTTTGATCCCTCAGAATAAAGGAAATATTGAACGCTACAAAGAAATTGTCAATCCTATCTCATACCTCATTTCTGTAAACCTTCAATAGATCCTGTTTTACTCGATATTTGTCCTTCACTTGCTGGACCACTAGTTCGGAGTCACCAAAAACAGAAAGCTGTTGAATTCCCAAGTCCTTTACAGCTCTTAGCCCAAGTATCAGTGCTTCGTACTCAACTATGTTATTAGTAGTAAAAAATTCCAATTTGTACATCAAACAAATCACCTCCCCTCTTGGATAAATCAAAACAATGCATGCTCCTGCTCCTTCCTTGGATGATGAGCCATCAAAGTACATCTTCCATAGATCATCTCTTTGTTCAATAATAGGTCTGATTGGTGCTTCCTTTTCTACACGTAGCATGTCATTTGTCTCCTCATCACTGAAATGTAGCATACAAGATCCCAGATCCTCATCTACAGCATAAATGGGATGGTTCGTTGGATTCTTATCATCAGTGACTATATAAGCAAACTGCAATTCCCTGTACAATCTTCTATGCTCTCCCCCAAATACTGGAATAGTTTCATATTCCAAATCCATCTGCAAAGTACCCCCTATTTTCTTTTCCAAATACCTTGAGAGTAACATACCAAACTTAGATGAAATGTCTACAATAACCACATCCATAATAACACTTTTCATAGGTAACTGGGAAAGACTTACCACAATATCCTTAATCACACCTAAGCACTTTACAGTTCTAGAATCAAATGCAAACAAGTCATGATATGGTTTTGTGACACTCAAACCAAGAGCTTCCATGACTGCTTTATGCATAAGGTTATGAGAAGCTCCAAAATCCAACAAGCAATTTTTGATCATTTGGTCATGGACAATCAGGGTAATGTAAAAAGGAGGAGGAAAATTTGAATTGTTTTCAGGCTTATCAGGTGAATCAGAGCCAAGAATAATAGTAGGGTGTTCTTCTTGAAGATTTACAGTATCTGAAGGGGACTAATTAGTTTGAGAACTCAGTATTTTAAAGGTAGGATCTCTAAAACAAGATGTCTTAATCAATTCGGTTAATGGAACAAAAATTTTAACCTTACAAATCTCATTCTCAAAATTAAAAGTTTGAACAATTATATGGCTTTCTTCAACCTCTGTAGATTTCATTTGATCACCATGACTTTGTTTCTTTTCCAATGTTGGATTAGGTAACTTCCTGTTTGGAGCAACCATCTTCTTTTTTGGAATTTGAGCAATTTGCTTAGGACCAGACCTTAGGTTATAAGACTTTTTTGGATCCGACTGATAAATTCCAACTGGATCTGCTGATTCAAAATCATTCTCTTCTTGATGAACAACTGAGAAAACTTCAGAATTCTGATAATGAGATTTAGTTAGAAGACCCTCAACTGACAGCTCTCCAAAGTGATTTAAATTCTAATCTAAATCTTCATACTGTAAGTCTTCAACCTCTTCTACTTCATCTACCAAATTGTTTTTAAATGGGGGTGGAGCTTGTTGATCTGCATTATCCCTTATTTCTCTCTGAATGCCATTATTTCTCCTTTCCCTAGGAAGAAATCTAGGAACAAATGGGCGTATAAATTGATTAGGATTTCTATCCCCTTCCTAAATAGGTCTACTTGAATTCTTTTCCAACTCTAACTTATTCATTTTCACAACTAAACTTCTAACCAACTTGGTCATCTCATCCATTTTACTCTCTGATGTTTTTGAAGTGGAGGGTGATGGCATCATTTCATTCTTACCTTTCTTGTCATGCACTGGATAATCTGAATGCTCGTTAAGCCTATTGGTGGCCAAAATACTAGTCTCAACCTCTAATGAAGCTTCCTGCATATTCAACAAAGTTATTGACCTCCTTTCTCTTAGGTGCAAAGAAAAATCGTGATCAAAAGCATTGGCATAAGTTAACTTGGCCAATGTCTTAGAAGGCTTAATCTTACATGGAATCCTACCATACATCTTATTAAAATGTTTTGAGAATTCAACCACAACTTCATCCTTTTTCCTTTTTAAGGCTGCGAATTCAGTGATGTAGTAAGTATGGTATTTTGTGTCCCCCCACTATCTCATAAATGCATCTTGTAATTCTTCTATTAAAGTTATTGAATTAGCAGGAAAATCTCTGAACCACTTCCTTACCTCACCATCCAAACTCTGAACAAACATCCTCATCCACACATATTTTGCTTCAATATTCTGATTATTTGCATAATTGAGAAAAGAATTCCAATGCACCTCTGCAGTAGTTTCACCCTAACCATTAAACCTAGGAAGGTACTTCTGATAGTCTCCTACAGGTAGAGCATTCATTGGTTGAGGAAGAACTAAAGGAGCATATCTAGCTGCCACTATACAGTCCATCATATCAAGAGGTTGTCCTACCATCTTGGAGCTAGTTTGTCTTGATGAAGAAAGAGGCTTATTGATTTTACTTGCACCTGGATGAAGAGTAGGAATATTAACTTTAAGTTGAACCAAGGGGATCTTACTAAGAGGCACAGTTTTAACTTTTTGGGAAGAAAATGGACTAGAGAAGTGTTGAATATCAATTTGAGTTGTAGGAGAAAGCCATGATAAGTCTTGTTTTTCTTCTTCTAGTTTAGGTTCTGAATAAGAAAATGAAGTTATTGGCTGTGACTCGTCAGGAGTAAGTAAAGAAGAAGAAGATTGAGATATTCAGAAAGAAGAAGAAGCCAACTTTTTCTTAGCCCCTTTCAAGATCTGCTCTAGACCTGGGACTCCTGAATATAATGGAGAAGTAGGTTTTCCTCTTGTCCCAACTTTCCTAGAAGCCACTCTGAACCACTGTTTGGTGAAAATGTATTCTAAAAAAGTTTATGATCTTGTTCACCTCTCAAAACCAGATCAATAAAAATACCCCATGGAAGATATGCTTCACCTCCATCCTCGGCAACGACACCAAATATTTTTGTGCTAGAAATTGTCCCTAGACTACAAAGGGTACAAGCTAGAACAATCTCAATAAAAACTGAAGCAAAATGAATTGGTTTTTTCTGACTTTAGTTTGAAGGATTCATTCATAAGAAGGGAATAATTTAATCATCAAACAAATGAAAACACTAAATCATAAAGAAATCCAGAAGAGCTGAGATATAAAGATATAAAACACATAAATAAACCATTAGTATTCATTAAACAAGAAACTGGTTATGTCCACAAACTCATAAGCATTCACATGAATAATACCTTAATCAAGAAATGAAATTATAAATTGAGTGGTCGAATAGACCATAAACATAACCAGCAAAAGAGAGTCAATAAGTGGCTTATATATGTATTCAGATCAATATCTGTAAAATTTGAATCACAGCAGAACCTAGCTACTATGGATTCCTCACTAGTGAAAAGATTGCAACACATTTACAAGAAAAAGCATAAATATGTAAAATGAAGAACAATTAACACATGAAATGGGTGAATAATGTAAATATTATTAACTGTCCAACCTCAAAATAGGTTAAGAACATCCATTTATAGAAATCTGAAACAATTCGAATCCATCTGGAGTGTTCACACTGATCTAGCTTAGAAATAGCTCAAACCCCCCTAGGTTGACCAAAATATCCCAAACCATCCCAAACTGGTTCGAAACTACTGTGTGAATGTTGGGAATGACTGGATAGGCCCATGTGACCTCACACATGTGGAGAATCTGGTTGGTTAGAGGTTATGCAGCTAGAATTGGCTAAAAATGGGCAAAGGAGGCAAGTTTTGTCCACATTTTGAGCATGTGCGCCCTTGGTCAAAGAGAATCCCACAAAACAAGGAGCAAGAGCGCCTTAGGCATACAGGAAGCAATAAATGACTAGGAGGGCGCACCCAACAGCTAGTTTGACTTGGCACAATGCTCAGTTTTGTCCACATTGCCAACTGGTTCAAGCTAAATGACCATTTACTCACTAACCAACTTGGGGATGTAATTATTAAGCTGTTTGGTACTAATTAACCATCAATTAATAAATGATTAATGTACATAGGTGTAATAATGTTCTAACACCCCCCCTTAAGCTAGACTTACTAAAATATAAAAAATAAGGCCTTGGCAACTAGGCTCAAGTCACCTTTTACATCATAAAAATTTATTTGTCCATGTAACCAAGGTAAGGAGGAAAACCACATGGGAAATAAAACCTCCCCTCTAAAATGGACATGTGGCATATATCAGAATACACCAATCATCACCATGCATCACTCACCCCAAGCAAAGATCTAAGGTGAGTGAAGGTCTTCTTGGTAAAACACTTGGTGAAGTTATCAGCAGTTTGCTCACTGGAAGGGCAATACTGCAATGCTATGGTCCGGTCATGCACCAAACCCTGAATGTAATGCATGTGTATCTCTATGTGCTTGGTCCTTTTCCTCTGAACTGGATCAGTAGAAATCTTGATTGTACTTTGATTATCACACCAAAGAATAGTGGGTGAATAAAAAACAATCCCGAACTCTGCAAGAATACCTTGCAACCAAACACATTGTCTGGTTGCATTAACTGCTCCCCTGTACTCGGCCTCAGCTGAAGATTATGAAATAGTATTTTGTTTCTTGATTGACCAGCAAATAGGTCCATGTGCAAGCATAAAACATAACTAGAAGTTTATTTCCGATCAATACAATCACCAACCCAATCAGAATCTATAAATCCTGCTAGTTCAAGGGATGAACCAACAACATAATGGATACCAAAGGACTTAGTATCCTGAACATAATGAAGGATCCTCTTGGCTTCCTTCCAATGGATCTCATGAGGTTCTTGCATGTTCCTAGCAACAGCCCCAACAACATATGACAAATCTGGTCTAGAATGAGTAAGATATAGCAAGCTTCCAACAAGCTGCCTATACAACGAGCTGTCCACTAGTGGAGAAGAACCCCACTCATTTAGCTTAACTCCTGAAAGAAATGGAAATTTTGCAGAATTACATTTAGCCATCTTAAAATTCTGCAGCAAATCTGAAGCATACCTTGATTGACATATAGAAATTCCATTCACAGTTTGGTCTATATCCAAACCCAGAAATTGTTTTAGCAATCCTAGATCGGTCATGGAGAATGCACTGTGCAATGCTCTCTTAACTGAGTCAAGTTCTTTGGTGCAGCTACCAATGATAAAAATATCATCAACATATAGTACAATAATCAATATCAGGTCACTAACATGCTGCATATAAACATTTGGATCAGACTTACACCTCTCAAACCCCAAAGATAGTAGAAAATTGTCCATTTTGCATACCATGCTCTAGGAGCTTGCTTGAGCCCATAGAGTGATTTGTTCAACCTGCAAACAAGTGTATGATCAGAAATCAAACCTTCAGGCTGCTGCATATATATCTCCTCATTCATATCCCCATGAAGAAAGGCACTTTTTACATCCATGTGATGAACCTCCCGTCGCTTGGAAGCCCAAATGGCCAAAACTAGTCTTACGGAGTCCATCTTTGCCACCGATGCAAATGTCTCTGTATAGTCCACTCCTTGGACCTGAGAGTAACCCTTAGCCACCAAATTGGCCTTATACTTCATATCAGACCCATCATATCCAACTTTGGTTCTATAAATCCATTTTCATTGCACTAGTTTCCTCTTGGGAGGGAGAGGGACCAAATCCCAAGTTTTGTTCTCATGGAGTGAGTTCATCTCTTCTTGCATGGATGATTTCCACCTTGGTTTTGTACATGATTCTGAATATGACATTGGATTAGATCCAACCATCAAATAACATGCCTCACTCAATACAGAATTATCACATGCAAAGGAATTGTGAAATTGAGATCTAGTTTTCCTAGCATCTTGGGGATCACCCACAAGCTCTCCCACACTTTGAATTGTTTTCTCTACCCACTTGGGCCTTGAGGGAGGGATATGATCAGAATCCATATCAACATCATCTTCAGCAATATCAGAATCAGAAATATCAGAAGAAGAATCACTACTTACTTCATCATCAAGAAGAGGAAATGTGCATTCCCCATCACCTTGTTCACTAGCTTGCAAAAACTCTTCTTCTTCGAATTTGACACTTCTTTCAATGAAATTTTTGAGAGTGGATGGATCAAAGAGCTTGTATCCATTGGAATCCTCTGCATACCCAACCATGATTGACTCCTTGCTTTGGGGCTACAAGGCCTTTCTCTTCTCTGGTGGAATTCTGGCCCAAGCCCTTGAGCCAAAAATTCTGAAATGTGAAACATTGGGTTTGTGGCCCATCCATGCTTCAAATGGAGTAATTCCTTGCAATGCTTTGTGTGGTGCTCTGTTCTGAACATATGGTGCACAATTCATAGCTTCAACCCACAATTTAGGAGACAAATCCCTTGCTTGCAACATGCAAGTTGCCATCTCTTTCAGTGCTCTATTTTTGTGCTTTGCAACACCATTTTGTTGTGGTGTGTAGGGCACTGAGTGTTGCATCTGAATGCCATGCTCTTGACAGAGCTGCTGCAGATTCTTATTGACATACTCTCTGCCATTATCAGTCCTCAAAACCTTCATGGCCTTCCCACTAAAGTTCTCAACCATACTCTTGAAAATTTTGAAACATTCAAAGACTTCAGATTTTTGCTTAAGGAAAAATAACCAGCAGTACCTTGAGTAGTCATTGATGAAGGTGAGCACATATTTGCTGCAGCCATAGGAGAGAGTGGGGAGTGGTCCTATTAGATCAGAATGCACTATCCCAAGTGGTTGATCAACCCTCCTTGCCTTCCCTTTGTCATACTTCTTTTCAGGATGCTTCCCAACCATGCAACCCTTGCATGTTCCATTGGAAAAACTGATTTGTGGTAGCCCTTCTACCATCTCTTCTTTGCTCAAAGCTTGAAGATATCTATAGTTTAGGTGACCATACCTTTGATGCCATATCTTTCTGGTATCATTCCCATGTGACAGAAGTACACTTGGTGAAGAGAAATCGAGAAAGTGGGAGAACTTGTACATCTTCATATCATGGTCTGCAACACCCATTGCAACAATTTTTTCGGTGGAAATTTATGATATCTCCACATCATCCTAAGTGAAGACAACTTTCTTTGCTGCTCCAGTATGTGTCATTTGATATACAGAGAGCAAGTTTTCTGCAAGGTTTGGTACATACAACACATTAAGAACCCATTCTCCATAGACATTTTCCCAATGCCATGAGCAGGGATTTCTGAGTCATCTCCCATTCGAATGGAGAGACCACTGTAGGGTGCAAGTTCAGAAAATGAATCTCTTGAAGAAGCCATGTGCCTTGAGGCACCTGAATCAATGATGAAAAAGGGTGACTGAGATGTGCTAGCCACCAAAGCATGGCAACTCTCCTTGTCTTCAGAAACACACTCCTCTTCTTGGAACTTTCAGGAAGAGGAATATTGTTTTTCTGTAGGAGATGGGTCATCATGTCTATGGTTTTCTTCATGCATGAACTCTCTAGGTGAAAACCCCTTTGACAGTAGCTGCATTTTGTCTTCTCATCCTTCTTTCCCTTGTTCTTGACAGGATTCGAACCCCCCTCAGAGGATTTGGGCCTCTCATCCTTCCTCTTCTTCTCTTGAGGTTTCGGTCCCTTGGGTTTTTGTTTACCTCTTCCATATTTCGAATCTCCAACTACAAGAACTTGGTCCTTTTGCTTGATGGAGCCCATCAAGACCATCTTGTCTTGCTCTTGAGTTAGCATCTCCATGAAGTCAGCCAAAGGTGGCATCTTCCAACCTCTAACTGTGAGCCTTGTGGAGTTGAAGGAAGACACAAAAACTGAGTATTTAGAACCCAGTTTGGAGAGAATGGACAACACCAACTATTCTTCTTTCTTCTCTATGCCACATTGTTTGATTTGCAAGACCAAGTTCTTGAACTAGGTGAAGAAGTCCTAGATGGAATCGAAATTCCCTGGGCTCAATGAAACAAGCTCATTTTCAAGCTGGTGGCCTCTCATCTCATCAGTCTTTCCAAACAAGGTCTCAAGCTTGAGCCACACTTCATTTTGAGTAGCTAGAATTTCTACATGAAACAGGAGGTCTCTTGAAATGCTGAGACAAAGGAGGCCAAATGCCTCATCCATTCTGTTAAAAAACTTGGATTTCTCCACAGCTGAGTTTGGCTCCACCTCAGTGCCTATCGTAATTCTGTAGAGACCCTTAGATCTCAGCAAAATCACCATTTATGCCTTCCAATCGAAATAGTTGAAGGGAGTGAGCACATTTGGGTGAGATGGATCCATTCTTCTCTGTTGCTCACGCACTTGCTGATAATGTTGATCTTCAATACCTGCAAAAAAATCTCAAATCACTCAGGAGGGATCTACACTAATAGATTCGAACCCTATTTGATAGTGGGTGCATTCAGGAGAGCATCACACTTGACAAGAGCCACTAGATTTCTCCAATGAACTCAGGCAATGGCCTCAGGAATTATGTGGTTTCTCCACTGCTTCTGGCAAGCCACTAAAACAGTCTTGCTGGTTCGAATGGTAGCTCCAAGAGCTCTGATACCATGTAAAATCTGAATCACAGCAAAACCTAGCTACTATGGATTCCTCACTAGTGAAAAGATTGCAACACATTTACAAGAATAAGCATAAATCTGTAAAATGAAGAACAATTAACACATGAAATGGGTGAATAATGTAAATATTATTAACTGTCCAACCTCAAAATAGGTTAAGAACATCCATTTATACAAATCTGGAACAATTCGAATCCATCTGGAGTGTTCACACTGATCTAGCTTAGAAATACTCAAACCCCCCTAGGTTGACCAAAATATCCCAAACCATCCCAAACTGGTTCGAAACTGCTGTGTGAATGCTGGGAATGACTGGACAGGCCCATGTGACCTCACACATGTGGAGAATCTGGTTGGTTAGAGGTTAGGCAACTAGAATTGGCTAAAAATGGGCAAAGGAGGCAAGTTTGTCCACATTCTGAGCATGTGCGCCCTTGGTCAAAGAGAATCCCACAAAACAAGGAGCAAGAGCACCCTAGGCATGCAGGAGGCAATAAATGACTAGGAGGGCGCACCCAACAGCTAGTTTGACTTGGCACAATGCTCAGTTTTGTCCACAATGCTCATTTTTGTCCACATTGCCAACTGGTTCAAGCTAAATGACCATTTACTCACTAACCAACTTGGGGATGCAATTATTGAGCTTTTTGGTACTAATTAACCATCAATTAATAAATTATTAATGTACATAGGTGTAATAATGTTCTAACAATATCAGTCTCCAAAAAGAACTTACATGAGAGTATATAGCATCAGTTTGAGTATACAACAGTGCATCAACCCTATAGCCCTCCTCGAACAAAATATCAACCCCCTTAGTGTATTTTTTCTTCATTTTATCATTACCAAAATGGAGTAGTTCCCTAACTACTTTTAGGTCAATATTTGAAACTGTTACATAAAGTAGTTATACACTAGCTTTCGAATATCTTAAGATTACCAAAATTACTATTAACAACTTGCATAAGATAACTAAAACAAAATACTTGGACAGATGTGCACTAGGTGGCATTTAGAGATGCTTAGGAGTTTCTTCTAACATTGCTATTCCTTCCAATGCATGAGATTTCTTATCATGTCGAGCCTTCTCTGCCTCCATGCTTTGAACCTTGTTTGACAACACCTTATTCTATTTCCTCAAATCCTGGATCTGCTTGGTTAATTTCTCAGCCTGAATCTCTGTTTCTCCTTTTATTCTTAAATCTTCGTTTGCTATTGCAATCAACTCTTGATAATGAGCATTGACATCTTCCAAGTCTTCCCTTAGTCTTTTATTTGTAGTCATGAGCCTTTCATTGGATTCACTCATGAATTTTTATTGAGACTTATGATGTTGTACTGATTTCTTTAGGTTCTCTATCTCTGAGTCCATTTGAACCTCTCCATGCAATGTTGAATCTTGGTTTGATAGGAATGGTAAATCCAATTTCTTGAAAATCAACTCTTCTTCCTGCTTATTTCTCACTGCTACTTCTGACAATGAAACCCTCGAACTCATTTCTTGTTCCATGTTGGCAATAATTTCCTCTTCTGTAACTTCATGATATTCTTGAACTGGTTCTGATATAATTGGATGATCCTCTTCTATGCTTGTCTGAACTTGTTATGGCTTCAATTCTTTTGTGCTATATGTATCTTCTTCACTTGAATAATCCTAAATAATAGTAACTTTCTCCTTCTCCAATTTAGGGTTTAAAATTCTTCTCATGTTTAGCCTGAGTTTATTCATAGCTCTGGTCTTAGGTCTCCATCTAGGTCTTTCAAGGTGTACCAAATATTTTACATCAGCTTGAAAGTCTGGAACTTGAAAAATATTCTCCTTGGTATTGGTAGTAAGAGAAATTAGGGCTAAGTTCTCCTCTTTACAGACATAACTCTACTTTGCATCTATTGAACTATCAACTTTTTATGGATTCAAACCAGCTACCTTTTCCACTGTTTCATCTTCGGGAACGCATTCATGCTCATCTCCAGTCATGTTCTCTTTCTCTGCACCATCATGGTTTGTAAAATCTCCTTGTACATTGTCATTCTGCAAATTATCTTGTACTGTGTGTTCAACTGCATCCTTTTTTAATTTTTTCACAAAACTAGATTGTTTGTTGGGCAGAGGCTTCTTTTCATGCTCTCCTTGCTCAATTACAAACCCTGACCAAAACAAAAAATGGTCCCATCTTCGATTCTCTTTCTCCAAAACTGTTAAAACAATCAATTTGATCAATCCATGATGAAAGAGTGACTGGATCGTATGATCAGCGTGGCTCTTGACCCTGTTCGACATCTTCTGAAGGCTTATGAGTAGGAAAAATGGTAAATTCATCTTTGATTGTTGATTTAAGTGCAACAAAAACCTATTATGATACTTAAATACTGACACAAACCTTCCTTCACATGTAATATAGCTCTGCACAATTCCAATAACCTTCTTCCACTCCGGTTTGAAGTTCTTTAAATGAACCCCTTTGCTCCAGTCAAGGGATTCACAACCTTGTAGAAGAAACGTGTTGGCGTCGAAGTCAAAAGGGATTTTCTTAAACCACGATTCTCCCTCCATGGGCGCACTGATAACTTCAACAATTAAACCCTCTGTTAATTCAAACTTCAAAGTGGCAAAACTAACACTGCAATTGGAAAGGTTTTGGGAAAAAGCATGGGTCACATCTACATTAAAACCTGCAATTCGTTCAAAGAAGTTAAACCACCCAGCTATTCTGAACAACTCTGCACACTCAAGAAAACTCGTGGCCTAGCTTGTGTCTGTTGTCTCAAACCGACTTATTTTTCCACTCTTACCCATACTTTCTGCACTTAATCACCGACTGGCTTCTTGGAACTAAACAGAATTACAAATTTTTGACAAATCTGAGAATACGTGGCTTCCAATTTTAGAATTCGTGGCCTTCCCCTATCTTCAGCTCTCATCATGAATTTGACAAGTGTTATAATGTAACAAATAGCTCCTTGGTGATATTCGATCATCCATAAAACAAATGTGCCAACAGTTTCTATGAATTATTCATGAACTTCCATGATTTTGGATTCCGACAATGCCTTCATATATGCAACTTAGTCTCCACACTGCGGGAATGTCTCGATATGAAAATTTTGCAAAAAAAACTCAATATAGAGGTTAAACTTTAATCATAGGTGTTAGGGAAAATTTTAAATAAGTATTTTGAAGACTGTAAAATGAAAAGAAACATTTTAATAAGCCACTATGTATAACCTAAGATAAAAATAAAATAAAATAAATCCATACTCATAACATAGAAAATAGAAAGAAAATCAAAATCATTCAATTTAAAATAAAGGAAAATAGAAGTAGAAAGGAATGAAAAAATTAAAAAAACCAAATAGGAACTAGGTACAATTCCAGTCCTAACACCAGGATATATGTGTGACCAACAGGGCTAGGTGGTATTGATGCCATGCTGCAGATTAATGAGGGGAAGATGGGCCAGTTAACACATGACATTCCTACATACTGCAATGAGCGGATTACCATTGATATGTAAGAACATGTGGTGGGAGTGCCCCCTACATGGATCCGACTACTTAGGAAAGTAGCTAAGCTAGTGATATGTTATAGAGAGGCCGTAGCAAAGTAGGATGAGGAACTTGCCTCTCCTTAGGGATACTGACACTATTTTGAGGTTGTTATGCCCATTTTGTATATTTTTATATGTCTTTGACGAAGATTGACTTCGACTCAAATATTTTTTGGACTTGTATATATACACTATCGGTTATATATACATGTTTGCTTAATATATGTTAATGGTTTATTTTATCGTGTATGATACAAATGCCAATCGAGTACATAGTTTGCATATGCATAAGATAATGTATTGTGATTTCTTGAAATATATTGATATGAAATGTGATCAAAATGTCTTTCAAGTCATCTAACCCTCAAAAAATGATGTAGCAATGAAGGATCTCTGACACAATACTCACCCATCAACTGGAGTACAACTAACTGTGAATCAAGCCTCACTTCCAAACATGAAATGTCGTGATGAATAGTATCTCAGAGTAGATCAATAACCTCACTATACTTAGCTATATTGTTTGTCATAGGTCCTGTTAACACCAAAATTGACCCCCTAGGTTGTGGAGAGGGGAAATTCTGGGTAACCACTAACCAATCTTTGGCTTATGTTTATGACCTAACACAAGCAGAGAGGGCTCTCTCTTTAACTTCCAGGAAGCTAGAAATCATCAAGATTGTCAATAATGAAGAAACGGACCAACATTCAACATTTAAGATATTCATTGAACAACAAGGGCAGAAGATTAGATTTCTGCTGGAACAAATTATTTAAAACCTTGGTAAGAGAATCAGGAGAAGAACTATTGGGAAATGGAGTCAAAAGATGAATAATAAAACACATAACAATGCAGCTGCATAAGATATCTAAATAGAGACAAGGTATCCATCCACGCATAGTCAGAGAGCTTTAAGGGGTGAAACAGAAGAGGAATGAATAGTCCATCAGCATAGGGCATCTAACAAGGATGAATCCTATGCCAAATTTAGCAAAAATTAGTGGTGAAATGTCTAAAATGAAAGGAACAGGGCATTATTTCTATGAATCCCATTCCAATGCTACACTTATCCAAGCATGAGAGAAATTTAACAGAACGAATTACAAAGAAAGATAAACAAAATAACATGGGAAAGGAAAGACAGACTGCAAGAAAAATGACACAGGAAATCTCTGCAAATAACCGAGCCTCAAACACTGCTGATGTATTAACAATAAAATCTCAAAAAAACAGAGCTGAGCTCTCCTAGGATTCAGCCAAAATGATTCACTCACCCTTAATTCTTCTATTACAAAGATTATATAGCTTCCTGGAGCCTCCTACTTGACCTAATTCTTAACAAAAAAATGGTTACAATGTTTGGTGACACCTCATCAAATGAAAATCTGCCACCTATCTTTTTACAAAACAGAAATTAGGCCTAACTGCCTTTTACATTTGGCAGCAATTTTCCCTAAATGACAAATTTATTACAAATAAAAGACAGAAGATATTGTAGATGCCCTCTAGGTGGCTACCCCTCTAACTTTTGAATTCTTCATTTCTGTCCACGAGCAAAATTCAGAGGTTCATCCGAAGCAAAAACACCCATGCCACGAGCTCTACGAGCTCCATCAAAAATATAGTTGAGGATCAAAGCTCGTGCTTCGAAATATATGCAGGCGTCATGATGGGTGAATAGAGAGCCCTACCCCGAGGGTTCTTTTGTTTCGAAGCTTTCATCTTTGGAAACCCTAACGCCTCCTGGTCTGGTGCCACTGCGTATAGATACAACAGGAATGAGATACCATCATGCTAGGAGCAGCAGTGAGGTGGAGTTTATCTTTCCCGAGCCATGATTCAACGCTGGCATTGCATCACCCAAAACCTATAATGTTTACACTATGCGGCCAACATGTCATTCAGAAGGATGAAAAATAATCTCTGTCAATCATCGGCCCTGGTGTGGTCTCTTCCTGGATAAATTTATTTGACCCAGTGCGGTAGGACACGTCTCCTCATCTGCTACAAAGAAAATGGTGGTAGCACCAAACACTAGATGTGGAAATGCTAAACCATGGATGGAGGGGAGGAAAATCGCGGCTACACGAATCCAAAAAAAACATATTAGAGAAGGCGGGCGATTTATTTTGCTTCTCCAAACTCCTCTTCCTTGCAGCTAACTTCCCACACTTAGATAGATGGCGCCTTCTCCCTTATCACATCTGGCGCTTAGGTTTTGGGAGCTTTAGCAATTTGGTCAATGGAAAAGAGAATAGGATGACCCTCCTTTTATAATGTTTCCAAAGGGTGGTATCGCATAGGCTTAAATTGTTTACAATACCACCTTATGTACATGCGACATGCCCATAGCTTGACATGTATGAAGATGGTTTTTTTCACCGCGGCTTGCCTCATCCCTTATCTCCCAAGCAACTTGGTGATGCGATACCAAAAATGAACCGTTGATTTCCATTGGTTTCCAGATCTTTGCTCACATGCTACCCTTTCAATGACAATTATATAATTTTCCAACCGGCGCAAACACCTTCCCCGCAGCTGCGATATGGGCTTCTATTTCATTACCATGCAAGCACCATACACATACCAACTGCTTCACAAAGCCCCCATAACTAATGCGAGCTCGCCCAGACCTGTCCCAGGAGAATGCGATAACAACAGGAGGGAAATGTGTTACACAGTCCCGCGGTTCCAATGGTTTTCCAAAAGGCTGCATAACTATCGACAGCTAATCATCTACATATATGACCTCTCTCCAGTTAAAGTGGTAAAAAAAAAACAACAATGGCTGTCATCTGCCGTGTCCGAAACAACTCGAGCTAGTACAGATCACTGTGGCCCCACTACTACCACCACGTCTTTTCATCCATCCCATAGCTTGATAGCTGAGCACTCGTGCTTTGACTGGTGATATCGTCGTTTCAATTTTGGTATTAATACCACATGAAGCGCAACAAAGTTTAGTTGACACTTTATATATCCCAATGCTTATTGTGTAATTTTAGTAACAAATGAGAAAAGCTTTGGCGTTGGGTGTTTGGGCGATGGAGGATTCGTGGGGATCCTTTGACTTGGCTCTTGGTCCCTTGGTGAAGCCCTCGGTGCTGGGCGCATTGCCTTTTGCTCCACTTTTAAAGCTTGGGCAAAAACCAAAAAAAAATGAAACTTAGGTTATAAAAAATCAATACCCCCAACTTTGACCAAAATTTATCAATGCGCCATACTTAGGCTATACTATGAAAACCTTTGCTCATAAAGTTAGGAGGTAGGCTAGACTACAAAAATCAAAGCCCCCTTTTTGACTTTATTAAAATCTCCACAAAAAATTAACTTTGGCCAAAAATCAATATTTTCTTCTATAAAGTTTAGGCTTGAGCATTAAACCCCCATTTTATAAAAATCCTTTCCTCATTTGTCTTAGGTTTAAAGAATCCTCTAGGTCCCTCAAATAGACTTAGTTCGCAAACACCTAGAACCATTTTTATTTTCCGACCATGGTGTCTGCAACTGAGGACAAATGTTCCTTCTCGACCAAGCTTTGAAACCCCCATCATGAGAAAAACGCTCTAATTTTTGCACTGCCAATGCTTCCTGAAAACAATTAATGTCGCTAGAAGACAATTAATCACAAACTTTTTGGGGTGCTAACAACTGGCTCCAACTGGGGATGCTATCCTCCCTGCGAGGCAGCAAAGAACTCGTAGACCAAGTGCCTGATCCATTGGGCGGCTCCCAACCCTGACAACTGCAACTGAAAACTGCTAACTGCCGAAACTAAAAACATACTGAAATTTTTGGAACATGCCGCAAACTGAAAAAATAACACTGTACCCTACTTCATTGATATGCTACTGCTGGATCAAATGACACAAAAGTGCCAGTGAATCCAATCCAGTAACTGGCCAGTTGTGTGGATCATGCTTACACTCTCTTTGAACAAGTAAAGAAGACAGAAAACGAGCCACTCCAAACATCCACCAATAATGAGCTCAGGTTCTATAAGTGCAAGAAAATTCATCTTCCCCATATACTGTAGTAATTTAGCATAAGGATATTCAATAATTTGAAACATTACCATGTCCTGAGATTCAGCAAAAATGCAAGTACCTCTTTCAATTTGACCTGCATGAATACTTGGCTGTGGATCCATGAGGATGCATAGGGAAGTGTGGCTTTCTGATATCTGAGCATTGACTATACTTTCCTTCAATATGAGCAACTCTGGCTCTCTTCTTGGCATGCTATCTGTTTCAGGTTCATACTCCTTCATATCATAATCTAAAGCATCTTCAAACAGCAAACACTCTTCCAAATCATTAGATATGACCGTCCTATCTCCTTGATGAAAGAAAATGGTGTTTAATAGCTGATTTTCTTGTGGAGAATCCTCATCACAAATGGATTCCTTCAAAAGATCATTATGACTGTCCTCTTTTAAATTCAGATTCACATTTTCAGAAATAGAGGGAGTTTTACTTACATATATCGGACTGTGTGAACACTGCAGATATGATTCAAGTGGGGTTGTAACATGACCTTTCAGGAGCTGATCTATCTCATCTTCAGACAGAGGAGAAATTTTAGAAGCACAGTGAAGGATCTGCTCACCTTTCTTGTGTAATGAAAAATCAGCAGCATCATCTGAGATCTGATCTGCTCCTTGTGCTCCAAGAGAAGCACTGATGTGTTGTCTTTCAAGTGAATCCGACAAGATAGGTTCCTTTAGACCAACAGCTTCTGAAATAATATGACATAAAATGGGACTGATCTGATATTCTTCAGAAACACAAGATGATTGACAAAACTGAGAACACTTCTCATCCACCTCGGGAGAAGAGATATAAAGGTCATCTACATGGCTACTGCTTTCTTTATTTTCAGTTGAGGCTGTAACTGTGTCTTGAGAATTTTCTTGAATATCCCTGACTATGGACTTGTGAAGAAAAATGATAAAATACTCCAGACAGGTCTTCATCATTCATGCTTTACAGATCGTCATTAATACTTTCAAGGTACTGTATGAAATTCTCAAACTGAACACAACAATCTTCCACTAAAGACAAAGATAGAAAATACCCTTTATAATGCTCATAAAATGCTGTGTGAAAATCTTTTAAAGAAAACAAGCTGCCAGGTTTCA
Organism: Larix kaempferi; assembly: GCA_027924585.1. Classification (NCBI taxonomy): domain Eukaryota; kingdom Viridiplantae; phylum Streptophyta; class Pinopsida; order Pinales; family Pinaceae; genus Larix; species Larix kaempferi. The sequence goes on along the minus strand of BSBM01000361.1, from coordinate 42,159,108 downwards.
AACTTTCATACCAATCTCTTGCTTTGCCCTCTAAAGAAGCCATGAACATTTTCATAAGACAGTCCTCATGAAACCTAATATTCAGCTTGTGTACATGTATATGCAATTTGATTAAATGCAAAGCAGCATTGTCGTGATCTCATCTCCGAATTTAGGTAAGTAGGTTTGCCAATATACTTTAGGGATCTGATTTAGAAAACCAGGAATATGAGACCTGCTTAAAGGAGCATACCTTCTTGACAATGAAGTCATATTGAAATATTGAAGCTGCAAATTCTGATTTGAAGAAGGATGAGACTAGCTTGTGAAACAATGGGCTGTTGGGTTTCTTGAATGTGGAGTCGCCATGAGACCTTCAAGATCTCAAATTCTGATATGGAGTCACTGTTCTTCCCAGTGGAGTCACCTTCGTACTGGAAATTTTATGAGTGGAGTCGCCAGGTGAATGATACAACCTTCTTGATGTCTGACTGTTGTTCACCATCAACATTCAGATCTGAACTTTGTCGATCTCCTAGGGATTGTGAAACAATCTCTTCCCCGGCAACGACACCAATTTGTTAACACCAAAATTGACCCCCTAGGTTGTGGAGAGGTAAATTCTGGGTATCCACTAACCAATCTTTGGCTTATGTTTATTACCTAACACAAGCATAGAGGGCTCTCTCTTTAAATTTCAGGAAGCTGGAAATCATCAAGATTGTCAATAATGAAGAAACAGACCAGCATTCAACATTTAAGATATTCACTGAACAACAGGGGCAGAAGATCATATTTCTGCTGGAACAAATTATTTAAAACCTTGGTAAGAGAATCAGGAGGAGAACTATTGGGCAATGGATTCAAAAGATGAATCATAAAACACATAACAGTGCAACTTCACAAGATATCTAAATAGAGGCCAAGGTAGCCATCCCTGCATAGTCAGAGAGCTTTAAGGGGTGAAACAGAAGATGAATGAACAGTCCATCAGCATAGGGAATCTAACAAGGATGAATCATATGCCAACTTTAGCAGAAATTAGTGGTGAAATGCCTCAACTGAAAGGAACAGGGCATTATTTCTATGAATCCCATTCCAATGCTACACTTATCCAAGCATGAGAGAAATTTAACAGAACGAATTACAAAGAAAGATAAACAAATTAACATGGGAAAGGAAATACAGACTGCAAGAAAAATGACACAGGAAATCTCTGAGAATAGCCCAGCCTCAAACACTGCTGATGTATTAACAATAAAATCTCAAAAAAACAGAGCTGAGCTCTCCTAGGCTTCAGCCAAAATGATTCACTCACCCTTAATTCTTCTATTACAAAGATTATATAGCTTCCTGGAGCCTCCTACTCGACCTAATTCTTAACAGAAAATGGTTACAATGTTTGGTGACACCTCATCAAATGAAAATCTGCCACCTATCTTTTTACAAAATAGAAATTAGGCCTAACTGCCTTTTACATCTGGCACCAATTTTCCCTAGATGACAAATTTATTACAAATAAAAGATAGAAGATATTGTAGACGCCCTCCAGGTGGCTGCTCCTCTAACTTTCGAACTCTTCATTTCTGCCCCCTTTCGACTGCAGGTATTACATTACTTCGTTCTTTAAACTTTTCCCCCAAACCTTCAGTGAATTTTCAAATAGCAACTCTGACTTTGCAATAATGTGGCTTGAGCCATTCTTTACCCTTTCGGCAACATTCTCAACTGCAACACTTACCTCCTTAATATTTATACCAGAAAATATCCAAGGGGTTCGAAGAGTATTGGAAACAATGGTACCTGCAGTAGCTTCTTTCACGGGATCCACTCTCTGAGTCATACTGAATGGTTGACATTCAGGTTTCGGAGAAACGGACATTAGCACAGTGATAACAACGAAAAATGAGTTGCTACACGCATATGAGTACCAAGGTGCCATATGGCCTGCAAAAGTTGCTGAAGAAGAGCTTCTGGAAAACCCTACGTCTTCGTCTTCGGCTTGACCAGGCTCTTTAACTTGAGCAAACACCTCTATCAATATACATACGCGGCTTCCAGTTTCGGCTGGGGCGCGTTATCTTTTGCTCCACTTTTTAAAGCTTGGGCACAAACCAAAAAAAAACAAAACTTAGGTTATAAAAAATCAATACCCCCCCAACTTTGACCAAAATTTATCAATGCGCCATACTTAGGCTATACTATGAAAACCTTTAGTGATAAAGTTAGGAGGTAGGCTAGACTACAAAAATCAAATCCCCCTTTTTCCATAATAACCTTTTTGACTTTATTAAAATCTCCACACAAAATTAACTTTGGCCAAAAATCAATATTTTCTTCTATAAAGTTTAGGCTTGAGCATTAAACCCCCATTTTATAACAATCCTTTCCGCATTTGTCTTAGGTTTAAAGAATCCTCTAGGTCCCTCAAATAGACTTAGTTCGCAAACACCTAGAACCATTTTTCTTTTGCGACCATGGTGTCTGCAACTGGGGACAAATGTTCCTTCTTGGCCAAGCTTTGAAACCCCCGTCATGAGAAAAACGCTCTAATTTTTGCACTGCCAATGCTGCTTGGAAATAATTAATGTCGCTAGAACACAATTAATCACAAAATTTTTAGGGTGCTAATAGGTCGTAAGCAAGCACCTCCCGATGAAACAAGTTGTCCTGTGGGGGCATAGATCACCCGAGCAACAAAGGCCAAGTTGCGGGTCTGAGGACTAGCGCCATCGATGAATCCTACAAACCAATCGGTTTCCATCTAAAACACCATCCAGAGGACACATAAACAAAGCTAAAAGACTATATCTACAAAAATGTACAGCTATAATACAAGAAAAAGCATGTATGCTAGGTATAATACTTTTTCAAGTAGAGCCCATTTCTGGCCTTGGGAATCTTAAATCCATCATAATCAATCAACTCATATGATCCTTTCTTCAAAAATCTAGAAGCAATATAGGGATTGATCCACATAGACTTGAACTTGCCTACCCCTAGGGGATCCTTACCTTGATTGTAGACCAAAACAATATCTCCTTCGGAGAAGACCCTAGGTTTAACAGACTTCTCGTATTGATTTTTGAGTCATTTCTTATGAGCTTCATTTGCAGTGAGTGCATCTCTGCGTTGTTCATCCAAATGTTCCAAATGAAGCAAATCCTCTTCTAAAGCATAAGTCTCGTGTAGCAGTTGGATAGACAAATTTAATGATAGGATTTTGCATTCAATAGGCATGAATGCCTCCAACCTGTGGACAAGTTGGAATGGTGAGAAACCAGTAGCAGTCTTGAAATTATAACGATATTACCAAAGAGCCAGATACAACACAATGTACCAGTTTTACCTACTAGCATTGATGATGCACTGAAGAATGGTTTTTAAAGTCTTGTTAGCAGCTTCAAATTGTCCATTCACCCGCGAATAGAAAGGAAAAGAGTGCTCATGTCTAAAACCTAGCATAGTAGTAAAATATGTCATCATGTGCTTCTAAAATGTATAACATGGTTGGTGACAATATATCTTTGGGGATGTCGAACTTGGAAATGATCTAATTGAATAAGAAATATGCTGCATTTTCACCATCAGCCTTCATAGTCAGCATTGCCTCTGCCCACTTGGTAAAGTAATCGATGGAAACGATAATATATTGATGTCCCCTAGCCGAAACTGGGTTAGAAGTCATATAATCAACTCCCCAATTGGTGAAGGGGACCTGTTGTGATGACTGGGTGAAGAGGAGAAGGGTGTGCTCGCATTTTCTTTGTGAATAGCTAACATGGGTGACAACGTTTCATGGATTCCACCAAATCTTTGAATATGGTGGGACAAAAATAACCAGTACGTAGTATTTTCTAGGTTGTTTCCAACCCAAAAAGATGACCCCCACATGCTCCACTGTGGGAATCATTCAATACTAGCTCAACTTCATCCAAAGTCAAACAACAACGTAAAATTGAATCTACCCCATGTTTGTATAATGTATCAAAGATAATGAGGTTGTTCTTGGCATGATGCCTTATTTTTCGTCGTTCCTCTCTAGAGAAAGCCAACGAACACTTCAAAGTCTGGAGATAGATTAAAATATCTCCATATCACGGATCATAGGTTGCAATGAGGAATATATGTTCATCAGGGAATGAAGTACCTTCTTCATCAGACTCTATGCCACTAGGGAATTCAGCTATCAGTTATGAGAACACTAACAACTTCTTTGACTTTGCGGATTGGAAGGTAAGATCGAACTCTTGTAGAATGATAATCCATTTGTTGAATTTACCCCCGATGACACGTTGGGTTAAAACATATTGGAAATTATTGACATCTGCAATCACCATGGTAGTGCGTAGTAAAATATAGTGACATAATCTCTGAATGAAATACACTGCGGCTAGTGCCAATTTCTCATCGTGTGAGTACTTCCGTTCATGTATTACAAGCGTGTGAGAAAAGTAATAAATGACATGGTCTTGGAGTATGTCATCCTCCTGAACCTGATGTGGTTAGATATAAAATAAAGTCCCGAGTGTAATGTTGGCAGGCGATTTGATAAGGAGGAATCACAGCATCGCTAATGCTACGACACGTCAGACGAAGTCACGGAAGGAAGAAGGCTCGAGTATTTTATGTATTTTTTGAGTCATCTGTACCGCAATAGGTGGGTTTTGGGTCAATTGTACCGCGAAAGGTGGGTTTTGGGTCAATTGTATCGTGGAATGTGGGTTTTGGGTCATTTGGACCACATATTATGTAATGTTGAGTCAACTATACCGCAGAATGCGAGTCTTTGGTCATTTTTGGATAAGTCAGTTAGCTATTGGGTCATTTGTCCATAGTGTCAGTTAGGAAGTCGGTAGTAAGTGGAAAGGAGTTGTAAGGTGGAAGCCTATATATAGATAAGAGTTGTAGGTGTTAAACACACATGGATGAATAGAAAAAGAGATAATTCACGGGAGAAGAATGTGAAGCCTTGATATTGTATGACTTTCGGGTATGTTTTGATGTTAAGAGTCATTGCGGAGATCTAGTTGCTGCAGAGGCATTGTATCTGGCTTGACAATGATAATATTATGAAGCTATTTTGGTGTAATCCCTGTGTTCAATTTGTTCAGTTATGATAATGTGATATTGCAGTATACGAATAATGTCATGTTTCTTCGATGCGATACTTGCTTTACAATTACTGTTTCTATGATGAATGTATCGGTTGAATGTCGCTTTAATACTATGTTGAATGCTTAAATATCTATGTCTCTGTGTTACAATAAGTTTAAGTATCATAGCTGCAACCATCCCCATTCCTTTGGCGGAAACATGGTTCCGTCTGCTCTTCCTGGACGCCTCGGGTGAGACCTCATCTACTCTGCAGGTGTCGCTGAGTGGGATAAAACTTGTCCGGGCCGGTGCTCAAGAAGACTGTGGTATGTGTCGATAGTGAGTGGAACCCCTGTCGATTGAAGTCGTGCTAACAAATGGTTCCATTTCTAGGACTGTGTACAGAGTGAAAGGAGGACATGTTGTGGCACCCGACGAAACCGAAGATCCAAGAATGGTTTGATCAGAAGTTACGGGAATTCGCGGAAGAGGAAAGTAGGAACACTCGATTGACAGTAGATCAGTGGGTGGGTAGATACATTCATGATGGTCCGCATGAATGGTTCTTCTGCGAACTCCCAGTCCTATTGTTCGAATGGTTGGCAAAGTTGACCTTCCAAAAGAGGAAGTTCCAAGGTGGTGAACCGACGATCCTTGGACTCCCGAATTGATTCAGGAACTGCAGGAAGTTGATAATAAAGCATCGCGGGATGTCGAAGTGTGTTTCGATAGCATCCTAGAAGGCTATATCACAAAGTTCGCGGTTGATACTCATAAGTCCTATAGAGAAGCCGAAAGATATTTTTTTCGCGAACCTCGGGTAGGTTTTTACTGTCGATCAAGATGCTTATTTGCGAGAAGGGTATCTTGAAGATGCATCTTGATCAGTAGACATACTGGTGGGCAGAGGCCGTGGGTACCACGACTGTTGGGGTGCGGTACATGGACTGGTAAGGGGTAGATGGGTGCAGGTCATGATGAGACTGTGAGTGAAGCCAAGGAAGAAAGTGTTCTTACGAGGGGAGGAGAGAGGTTCCGACAGGAAAAGAGGCAGAGGACGGGAGAAGGTCTTGCTGCGGTCGAACCACCATACCGTGAAGGAAGGCTACACTGGACGAAGCGACCTCACAGTCCTGACAAGGACAACTAGGCTATGCCCAGGATAGAGGCAGGACCAAACCCTGACACCAACGTACCCACACCTCCACTCACTATCTCTCAGATAGCAAGAAAACCACTTCGACACTGCCAAGTTCGTCAATTCCACATAAGTTAATTGGTAGTAGTATAGCGAAAGGAGGAAGGAAGCCCAGAATGGCGAGCGATGATGCTAAGTTACCGTTGTTCCATGGGAGTGTGACAGAAAACCCAGAACAGTATTGGTTTTTGTGTGAAGCAGTCTGGACCATAAAATTGATCACCGATGATGCTGCTAAGAAAGGATAGTTAGCAACGACTCTGCGAGGTCATGCATTAGATTGGTATATGAAGTTCATTCTAGTCCCTACAGGAGCCCCAAAGAAGTCGTTGGATGAGATTCGGGATGGGCTGATTGCTGAATTTATAAGGCCCAAGTCTGAGGCTCAATATATTACAGAATTGAAGGAAATTAAGCAGTATCCCAATGAGACGGTGTGGTATTTTGACAGACGATTCAAGACCCTGATGGCAAAGGTTAGTTTCGATATGAGCATCGTCCAACATAAAGAGTGGTTCATTGCGGCACTGCTACCACACATTCGGCTTCCATTGATGCAACAAAACATCTCGACGCCTAGTGAAGCTCTAGAGATTGCAATGCGATTGGAGGCATCACCCATTGGAGATAATGCAGCCGGGATGTCACAGATATAGACACAAATCTCTAACTTGACTATACAGCTGCAAGATTTGAAGAAAAACAAGGAGCAGTGCAATAAATTATGGTGTACACGATGCCAAGGAGAAGGGCATACGAGGGACAATTGCCTGGATTTCCGAAATTATTTGGTGTCAGGGGCGCCAAACCCATTGAATGGTGGCAGCATGCCATGGTTTCGCGTCTTCTAGGTGTATGGGCATAGTCACGACAACTGCCCTTATATGCAGAAAATGGTCACAACCCTGAGAAATATTTATTGCACATTTTGCAAGTCGGTGGGTCACGATGAAAAAGATTGCCATGCATATGGGTTGCTACAAGAAAGAATGTGTGATGCATTCTACGTGAAGGATGATCAGCATGCTATACAACAATCACAACCACAGCCGTAGGTAGCCCAGCCGCTACCTCAACCGCAGATGCAGTTTGTACCGCAGCAACAGCAACTGCCACAGTTCATACCACAATATGCTCTGATGCAGATGGCTCCACAACAGCCACAATATGTACAGCAACTGCAGTATGCACCACAAGGGCAAGGGATGCAACTGGCACCTATGCAGCAACAGTTTAACCAACCACAATACCAGCAGCGGGGAGGATTTCCGGGGAGGATGTGGCAGAGGATTTGGTTGTGGAGGAGGACAAGGTGGTCGAGGACCTGTTCAATGTTATCATTGTGCGATATGGAGACACTATCAGTGAGACTTACCACTGCTGCAGAACTAGTGTACGTCCTGTTTTGTTAACGATCATATAGTTGAGAATTGTCCACAATTGATTGCACGATGGCAGGCAGGGAACACCCCTCAATTGTAGACACAACCCTAGGCACAGTAGCCCGCTCAGAACCAAGTACAACAACAAGTGCAAAACCAAAATCTGTGGCCGAATCAGAATATAAATCAACCAAGGAACGTACCACCAAATCAACAGCAAGGTGTAAACATCGCGACAATTTTTGCAGAACCAAGACCGCAAGATGCTTCTGTTGCTGTGGTCACTCGAGGAGGAAAGAGAACTGGAGAAGACAGCTCAGTGATCCGGTTAGCTGCACAAAAGAAGGTATCATTTGATATCGATGCGGAATGGGAAACGTTTCTTCAAGCACGACGGGCCTTAGGGAATGACCGAGGTAAATCCGTTATGTATGGCATGCCCTCTACTTTTGATGCTACTTCAGATGTTATCCCATTGTAGCTAGGGTTTTCACCCTAGCTTGTGCAAATGAGCACCTACTAAGGAGAAAGGACTCCTTAGTAGCAGTTCAATAAACAGTAAATTAAAGTGCTAAAACAATATGAGTTCTAAACTAGCATGAGCATTAAGAAACATAACAAAACATGGAATATAAATGGTTTTCTTTTGTATTAAAATTTTACCTCCAATGTGAAGGTTGGTGAAGTTCTTGCAATTGTCCAAGAGGGTTGCTCCAAACTCTAGCTTTGCTCCTTCTCTTTCTCCAAAGGGTGGAAATGGGCCAAAAGGGGCACTCAAGGGTGAAAGTAGCTCAAGGGTGAGCTAGGGTTTCAAGAGTGATTTTGGCAGAGTAAGGGTATATTTGATTGTGGATATAAAATAAGGGGTCTCCATCACCTATTTATAGGTTTTTAGTGGTGGACTGCTGGGCCATGGTTTTGGGAACCATATGGTTTAGGTCAGCTATATAGGGTTTTTTTCCTCTTTTTCCTCTTTTTTTTAATATTTTTTATTCCCTTTTTAGAGGGTTTTTGCTATTTTGGAGGATTTTTGGATAATTTTGGGGGGAAAAGGGGGGTTTTTTAGCCTTTTGGAGGCTTTTTTGGACTTTTGGAGGCTTTTTAATGGGATTTGAGGGTTTTGAAGGCAAATATGGTAGGAAATATGGACAAATGAGTCATGTAATGGGGTAGATGAGGTAGTGAGCACTTTTTGGGTGTTAACAGATTGCCCCCTGATGTGTGAGGGTAGGAGCTCATCGTATGGCCGATAGACATCATAAGTCTTTTGATGGGTTTCCTGGGGTGTGGAGAAGAGAAGGAACGAACTAGAGTCCGGAACAACGGTCCCGAACAAACTGCAAAAACTGAAAGTACATGACCTAAATATTGTATGAGGAATAATCTGAACATATGGACGAGAAGAGCATTCCCATGCTCGTATCAAGATATCGAACAATAATAATAATGGGGTCCAAAATATGGGGACCTGAAATATACATGGCCTCAAATAATGAATGAGGAAGAATCTCAATATATGGACGAGGCAGGCATACCCATGCTCGTATTAAGATACATAAAAAATAACTGTGAGGCCCAAAAAGGGGGACCTATAGGATACATAGAGAACCACTGTGTACATCATAAGGGTCCAGAGGGGACACAAATCTGGGACATACTGATGGGTTGACCATGTCTGAGTTGAGGAACTGATACACTGGAAATACAATAGTGCTACTGAGTGTGGTACCAGAGGAACTGATGAGCTGCTGGATCATAGTGACAAGGAGTCATACTCGCAATGGTACACTGAACTGGAACTGAAACTGGGTACTCAAGGAAGCATATAACTGGATGGCTTCCGAATACAATCGCCAACGCAACCCGGACATCCACGGGAACAGATAACTGGGTGTTCCAAAGTGACTCACCAATGTGCTAGAGTCAGGGGGAAATCCAGGGTCTTCGACCAATAACTGAAGGGATATAAACCCTGCGCGATTCTTGACGATGCAATCAAGGGGTTGAAGTCGAGCATGTGAGAAACAACCACTCAGAGAGGCAATGATGACTCCTCTCAAAATGGTCCGTAGGCACTCACCACAGATGGTGATGGGTCCAAGGCGCAGGGACCTCTAGGTCTATCCTCTGGAATAGAGGGGCTGTCGTCGACAGAGGGAGACCTGCAACTAGCAAGGCAATGATGTTTCCTTGATAGGAGCGCGAGTTGGAGAACCGAAGGGTGAGAGTACTGATGGTAGGACTGACATACAGTGGGGGATAACTGGGCAAGTAGAGTGGGTGGACTCAAACTTCCTTTGTTCAGAGTATGATGGCGAGGATGATCGGGCAGCATATGAAACTGATTGGTGGGAAATGGATCATAGCTGTAAGGGATCGAGGATAGTGACTGGGATGAGTGAGACTCAAGCTGGTGTAAAATGGAAGGAGACTGCAGAATACTCTGAACAAAGGTGACCTGATTGGGGGTGCTACCGGGATGATCGATCATAGTGCCAAGGGGCACAGGGGGACTTCTTCATGGGTTAAGGAACTAGAAGAAGTGTGTGTAAAATGGTACTGTCGTGTGGATTTATACGAGCCCAGGACAGTTGATGCTCGTGATTGCTTTCAAATTTAAGGAGTCTGAAAGCGATAAGAAGACTCTGAAATAATGGAATGGTACTGTCGTGTGGATTTGTACGAGCCTAGGACAGTGCATGCTCGTGGTTGCTTTCAATTTTAGAGAGTCTGAAAGCGATAAGAAGACTCTAGGGGGTTGCTTTTTCGTGTGTTAGTCTCCAAGGCCCGAAGAAGCATAAAAGGATGCAATGAAGAACTCTTCTAGCCGGTGTGACTAGAGTATTCATTTTTCGTAATTAGTCTACCAGGTCCGGGAAAACGGTTAAACTGATACCAGATAGACGCCCTTTCAGGTACTTTAACGAGCATGAAAGGAAGCAAGATTGCTCAGTGATCTTTTCATTGTTTTAGGAGTCAGAAAAGAGCTTAACAGAAACTCCCTAAGTGCCTTTTTTGTAAAGGACTTGTCCGACCCGAAAAAGGGATAAAATTATACCAAACAAAAGGAATGGCTAGGCAAGGAGGAAGTGCTCAATCAAGGAACATTGATGATGACCAAGAACGAGGGTGGGGGGGAACACTGATGGGCCTCCTTGTGGGATAATGAATGGTGGAAAAATAACGAAATAATTGCAGTATGACAGGAGTGAATGGCTCATGTAAAAATGTGGAACAATCCGATGACAACCGATGTGGCACGCAAACTGAGGCAGTAAGGTGTCGGGACACAATGTTGAAACTGGACCAGGTGAGAGCGAGAAATGATCTCAAGCATCATCACGAGCTCGGAAAAATGAATCCAGTGATATGAAAATTGTCAAAAATGGATAACGGTTGATGTGGCACGCAAACCGAGGTGACGAGGGGTGTTTTGGAAAAAATACCCAAAAAATATGGGGGTGAGAGCGAGAAATGATCTCAAGCATCATCACGGGATCGAAAAAATGAATCTGATGATATAAAGTATATCAAAAATGAGCTACGGCCGATGTGGCACGCAAACCGAGGCAACAAGGTTTTGGGACACAATGTTAATATTGGTCCTGGTGAGAGTGAGAAATTATCTCAAGCATCATCACGAGCATGGAGATATGAATCCGGCAGTGCAAATGGTGTGAAACACAGAGGTCATAAGGACTCCGGAATGGTTAAAGGAAATAACTAGGTTAAAAAATGGTTGCAAATAAAGGTGATCCCACCAAGCCAAGGATGCAGTGGTGGGGAGAAATGATGACCCGCGGGGGAAAAATACTAGGTGTATCGAATCAAATCATATATACAAGTGACATGTGACCTCAAAAATGGTTGAGATCACGTATGTGAAAAAGTGAGCAAGGTTAATGACTTGCCCCCATGCTATGTGCATGGGGTTTGTGATTGTGGATCACATATGTGTTGGTTTGAACGATGGGTTCATTGACGTGATGAGATAGATGTGATGGGGTAGGTTCAAAATGATTGATCATGCCCCCTATCCCAGGATTGAGGTAATCTATTATGCCCCTTGACTCAGAGGTGTTACTGCGGTGTTCTATGATAGCGGGGTCAAGACCAAGCATTTCGGTATAGGACCCTGCAAAGACATTGCGGAACTCTTGGAAAAGTTCTTTGTACTCTCCAATCTCATACTCACTGCAGGAGGCTCCTAATGTAATGATTTCAAGAGCACCAGGTGGGTCAGAGATATTGATGTGGATGATGAGTGAAATGTTGGCCATGTTACCTTCCTCAAAGGCCTCAGGATCAGGAATAGGATCCTTAACCTAGTCGACTTTGGTGGGAAGGAAATCTTTGGACTCAACTGCAAATTGGGTAGCTGTGGTCGAGGAGGAGTCTTCTAGGAGGAAATACGAACGATGTTGCATGTCATCCCAGGGATAATCCTGGGCAGTGAGAGCCTCAAGAATCTCCTCATCATTGCGGAAATGTTGAGTGGTCAAATTGGTTGGCGAGGAAATGGTAGTTGAAGAGATCATATAAATGGTGTTAATCTCGCCGGATGGGGATGATACCAGGGGGTGGATCTCCTCAATGGTGGGGGGTGCCGTCTCAAGGTCCAAATTATTCATCTCGTAAAGAGCAGCTCGGTAATCTGGAAGATCGGGACAGTGATGTGAGCAATGGCCGTAAACACTGCATATTGCACAAGGGTGGTTAGTACGCAGTGATTTATCACGAGGCTTAGGGTTTGGATCGAGTTCGACAACTGGGATGTTGGGGTCATCGTCAAGCATTTGCATGTGTTCCTGTAATGCAAGTAACTGTGGACATTGATGAGTCATATGGCCTAACTCATCACACAACAAGCATTTGGGGGGAGCACGAAACACGAGGGAGGATTTTACTGCTTTGGGCAGAGGTACAGCAGTGTATGATTGTGGGCCTCTACACCCAGTGGGCTTGATAAGAGGGGGGGGATTCGTAGATGTCGAAGGGGGTAGCGACACCGGGAGGTGGTTGACTAGTAGTGACAATGGGTTGCACTGGTTGGAGGACGACATTTGGTGTCGGCGGGGGAACAGAAGGTGAAAGATACCAGACGGGTAATCCTAAGGTTAACCTGGGGAGGCTGAGGGTAGCCATAATCGGGGTGCTGACTACTCCCGAGGGAGGGACTAGGAAGGGGATTGTGTGGATGGGTGTAACACCAATGTGACTAGGTACCAATGGTGGTTTGGGTAACAAGGGTGGTTGATTGTTGGGTGTTTGTGTATTGTGGGAAAGGGTACATAGGTCAGATACTTCGGGTGCAGATGATGGGGGAGGAATGGATTTGAATGTTGAGGTCATCGGCAGATCTGAGTGAACTCCAGGTCCCACGGAGGAAAAAAATGAGGTAGCGGCACCACTAATGGGTTGTTCAACCATGGGGAGAAAATTTTTGGGTGCAGCGAGGGCATTTGGATCGTAATAGGTGAGTTGGTCGAACTTGACCACGCGTCCGTCATGGGGGAACATCATGGTACGAAAAACAAAAGAGGCAACCGTCCGCATGGCATACATGTAGCTGCGACCAAGTAAGAGGTTATAATCAAGTTGGGCATTGATGACCTCTATGTCAATGAGTACGGTTTTACCAGCCAACTAGATGGGGACATTAGCTAAGAGACCTTGGGGTTGAGCCGAACGGCCGTCGTAGGCTCGCAATGCAGTGGTGCACTGCTGGAGAGTAGGGGATCCCAACTTCTGCCAAACGAATGTGGACATAACGCATGTAGAGGCACCTTCATCGATGGATGACAAGATTCTGAACGGACATAGAAACTTGGAATGCTAAAGTGGAAGGCAGGCGTGGTTCGGACTGGTCCAAATCGAAGGCCATCAATTGCGAATCATTTGGGTCAATAGCACCAATGGCAGAAAGTAAAGTCTTACGCTGTGAAGGACAGTTTTTAAGACTTCCAACGCAGACATGGCTGTGGGATATTGGGCTAAGTCATTGACAATGTTGTAATTTGACGTAGCGCGAGCATTGGGGTTATTGTTGATACGACGAAGTGGGAAACGAGGTGCTTTGGAGGCACCATCCAGTTGAGCCGGAGGTATACGTAACGTCTGATCAGTGGGATGAGCGTTGATGTTTTTGTCGGTGGGAGGGGCTTCAGGGGTGGAGCCATATTGGTTCCGACGGGTTTGGAGGTTGACATCAATGGACGACATCATCAACAAGTGGTGAGTACCTGAGTAAAACATGGGTTGATCAGGAGCGGCATAAGTGATCTATTGTTGTGGTGGCGCGTTGCCTTGAGGGGGAGCCAACGGCTGAGTGTTCACTACGCCTTGGGTTGGTAAGGGGTTTTGCAGCACCAAAGGTTGCTGCTGAGGGGGGTGGGGGTTTGGGCAGTGCTTGAGGAGCCACATGCCCTTGGCGATGGGCATCATCAGCCCAGAGTTGCCGAGCTCGCTCCAAATGTGGGCAAGCGTGTGTGTAGTGGCCATAGACCCCGCAAATAGAACAAGGATGGTTTGTTCGCAAAATTAGGATTTTTGGCCTGCTTGGGTGGCCAATCAAGGTTTTGGTTGGCAGGTGCCGCGTTATTGTTGTCTGGGGGATTAGGAGGTTGACCACCTTGGTTGGGAGGGGGGTTGTTCGCACAGTTATGGCCTTTTCCACGGTTTTGCTGGCCCTGTTGGCGCTGGTTGTTTTGGTTCTGCTGCAAATTCTGTTGGGCATATACTTGCCCTTGGGCAGCAGGTGGGTTCTGGGGTTGTGTAGGTGCGGGAGCAGGCTGCGGTGGATAATAACTAGGTGGAGGCTGCGCAGGTGCTGAACCTTGTGGGGGTTGCTAATACATCTACGGAACAGGTTGTGGGTTTACCGCAGGGGCTGTCTGTGGTGGGTAATAAGCAGGTTGGGCTTGAGAAGACACAGGAGCTGGTGCAGCTTGTGGGTGGTAATATGGCTGAGGTGCAGCTGGGGGGGCATAAGCGGGTGGTGCATGACCAAAGCACTGAGGTGGACATGAGGGTCCATGGGTATGGTGGTGATGTGCCATGGGAGCATACGAATTGGTTTCTCCAGATTGAGATGTAGCCAGCGAAAGGTCGGGGCCATGGCTAGGACGTGCTATGGAAAATGGTTGGGGATGCGATGCAACACGGACAATGATGCCGTCTGCGGCATGGGATGCCCCCGGCACATTGTGTTGGGAGGAATCGCCACGAGGGGCATCAGGAATGATGGTATATAGATAATCTGACTGGGCGTAAATGAGGTCAAATTGTTGGGCTTTGAGGATGGCCTCTTCTTTGGACTGGGGTCGTTTGGATGCCACATCCTTGGCAATGAAAGGAAGGAGAGATTTTAGGAACCAATCTAAGAAGATACGGTCGTCTAACTTGATTTTGCAGAGGCTGTGGCGGCGACGCCACTCATGAATGTGGTCAGTGATGTGGGTAGCCATGTTCTGTCTGCAAGACAGTAGGATCTCAACTCCCGTGTCATAGAGGACAGGCAACTGAAAGAACTACAGGAAAGTGGAGGCAAGGGAGGTAAAGGTGGCATGAGTCCCATGGGGCTGCTCGATGTACCACTTAGTTGCAGAGCCAATGAGGGTACGCTGTAACAGACGGAGGCGAACAGAGTCATCCACTATGGAGTCAAAGGAACACCATAGATGGAAGGACATAATATGGTTCTAGGGGTCCTCACCTGCCTTGCCCTCAAACTTAGGGATGTCGGAGGGGAGCTTGGTGGGCATGTGAGGCCACGCAGGGTCATGTCTGATGGGATCGTTAGTCAGTCTAGCTAGGTCAGGAAGGTTGAGGCTAGCCATGAATGGCAAACTAGTAGAAGGATGTGACATACTAGTGGGTGTGACCATGTTGGGGCCAATGCCCCCAAGTGTAGGGGATGGGTTTGGGATGTTGCCCCCAAGTGGAGGAACGAAAGTGGTATGGGATGGTCCCGTACCGCCAAGGGTAGTGTGAGTCACTGATGGGGTGGTGCTAGGTATGCCAGCTACTGGAATGGGTATAGTGATCGGAATGGTAGGTGTGGGCCCCATCGAGGGCATACCCAGAGTAGGTGTGGTAGCTGGTGTGGTGGTGGATTCTCCACCAATGGTCCCTACAAGGAAAGGGGTGGAAGTCACCCCAGCCATGGGGCTGGTTGGTGCAGTGTAAATGGGGTTCTCGGACTCTGCGTCAGAATCAGAGGTAAAGTAAGGGGCGTTTAGATCGGGTGACGGAGTTCTATGCCATTGACGAGTGGAGTCAAGTGACAAAGCTCGAGATCTATGATGAGTGGTATCAAGTGATGAAGATCTATGTCTATGACGAGTGGTGTTAAGTGAACCGTGCTGTGGGGGCTTGCCCCTGAGGCGCCGAGAATGTCTCGGGGACTCAATGGTGACAAATGGTGTCAAATATCTGAGGGTTATGTCGAGTGAAAAACAGCTCAAAAACCCAAATGCAACCGAGTGTGCAGAAGGAGAGCTCAAAAAATATGGCACTTAGGCCAACAACCAACTCAAAACACTGACTGTAACAGTTGTGCTACAATCAGTGGAGTATCAACAGAAATGGTCAGAATACCAACAAGCAGCAGGTTTCCTAAAAAATAAAAATAGTGGACTCGCTAGACCAAAACGAGGTAAGTGAGCATGCAAACACCTAGCTAAATAGTATTCTGGCTCAACTAGACATATCGTGTGCAAGGTGATGAAATCCAAGTCAGACAATATGGATAGTAGAGCCAAGTGGCTAAATATATCCCCCTACCGGGAGGGACACCGGGTAGTCAATCCTAGAAGAAAGGAAACTAAGATACCCCGTTCATGACACATCCAGAAAAGGTGAATCTGCAGTTTTGTTCTTTTACTGCAGTATCCCCATATAGGGATACCTCGAGAACTGCGAAAGGTAGCCTTTGGTTACTGAATGGATTGTGGTATTCCACTTAGGCCTCCAGAACTAGTCTGGCAACTTCAAACCTCCTAGGGGAGAGGCCCTCTGGCGACTTGTGACTATGCGGTCGGACAACGGGAAACAGCTCAACAGTCGCGGACAGGTTGCGGGATTTTGGCTAAAAGATGCAGTCGAATCGCGGGAAAAAGGTCGAAAGACGCATGCGGGTTGTAGGAAAATGGATGAAAGCCGTAGGTGGGACGCGGGAAAAAGGCTGACAGGCGTAGGCAGGCTGCAGGAAAATGGCTGAAAGACGCAGTCGGGATGCGGGAAAAAGGCTAACAGGCGCAGGCAGGTTGCAGAAATATGGCTGAAAACCGCAGGCGGGCCGCGGAAAAAGGGTTAACAGCGGCAGTCGGATCGCCCCGAACAAGCTAATAGCCACGGTCGGATCACAGGTAACAGACTGAAAATCACTGGTAGATCACCGGAAACAGTCTGAGAGTCGTGGTTGGATCGCAGGTAAATGCCTGAAAGATGCGGTCGGGATGCAACTGTAGGTGGTAAAAGATGCGGTTTACGACAGCCGAAAGGAAAAAAAAAATTACAGAAAAGTAAAAACGTTGAAAACTTTAAAAACTATAACCAGAAATTCAAAGGAACACAAGGGGAGTTGCCAAAACTGTAGTTAGGGTTTTCACCCTAGCTTGTGCAAATGAGCACCTACTAAGGAGAAAGGACTCCTTAGTAGCAGTTCAAGAAACAATAAATTAAAGTGCTAAAACAATATGAGTTCTAAACTAGCATGAGCATTAAGAAACATAACAAAACATGGAATATAAATGGTTTTCTTTTGTATTAAAATTTTACCTCCAATGTGAAGGTTGGTGAAGTTCTTTCAATTGTCCAAGAGGGTTGCTCCAAACTCCAGCTTTGCTCCTTCTCTTTCTCCAAAGGGTGGAAATGGGCCAAAAGGGGCACTCAAGGGTGAAAGTAGATCAAGGGTGAGCTAGGGTTTCAAGAGTGATTTTGGCAGAGTAAGGGTATATTTGATTGTGGATATAAAATAAGGGGTCTCCATCACCTATTTATAGGTTTTTAGTGGTGGAGTGCTGGCCAATGGTTTTGGGAACCATTTGGTTTAGGTCAGTTGTATAGGGTTTTTTCCTCTTTTTTTTATATTTTTTATTCCCTTTTTAGAGGGTTTTTGTTATTTTGGAGGATTTTTGGATAATTTTTTGGGGGAAAAGGGGTTTTTAAGCCTTTTCGAGGCTTTTTTGATGGTTTTGTGGCCTTTTGGAGGCTTTTTTGGCCTTCTGGAGGCTTTTCAATGGGATTTGAAGGTTTTGAAGGCAAATATGGTAGGAAATATGGACAAATGAGTCATGTAATGGGGTAGATGAGGTAGTGAGCACTTTTTGGGTGTTAACACCCATCGCGACAGTCCAACACTCTGCGAGCATTCTTGGAACATTGTTTGTCCTTGGAAAAAGATCTCGATGCTCTTGCTGCGATTGAAGCCTTGTTACGACGACCGGCACAGGATCGACAAGAGCTCGCAGTTAAATCCTTGCAATGATGGAAGATTGGTAAGGAGATGTGGATGAATATTCAAATTGGTGACTATGATGTTGATTCAGTTATTCTGGATCTTGGTTCGGATGTCAACATCTTGACCAAGCAGGCTTGGCAGAAGATGGGGAGCCCCCCATTGAGCTGGTCTCCTATACAGCTCCGATTGGCTAACCATGCGAAAGTAACACCCATTGGGCGAGTTCTGCGGCTAGTGGTAGATATCGAGGGTATGAAAACCTATTCCGACTTTGATGTCATAGAAGTTGTCGAAGGTGACATCTCTTAACCCGCATTCTTGGGGATTTGATGGGCTAATGATAGTGGAGCTGTAATCAACTTCAAGCGATGAATGATGACTTTTGAAAATTGCAATCTCAGAGTTATCGCCCCATTGGATCTGATTGAAGGATGCCGCTACATAGAGCTAGTGAAGGACGACAATCCTAGTGGATGGGACCATGCATTCAATATTTATGAAGATTATATACATCCGA
This sequence comes from Larix kaempferi, assembly GCA_027924585.1. Classification (NCBI taxonomy): domain Eukaryota; kingdom Viridiplantae; phylum Streptophyta; class Pinopsida; order Pinales; family Pinaceae; genus Larix; species Larix kaempferi. Next base: position 42,140,473 of record BSBM01000361.1, on the reverse strand, counting down.
CTGTCAACGGTGAGTTGGGATGGCACAGTGACAGCTCTGCGTCTTCGAACTCTGATGATGCACTGGAATTTTGGTAGAACCGCTTGCACGAAGTGTTGTTCCGTAAGTGCGGGTTGGTCACTCAGTCATTATGCTGTGTCACGACTGAAACGATTACACTACCAATATATGAAGGACTACCTGGTTTATCCGACTTTCTAATGGAGTTCGAAGAAAGAGTTTCCGAACCACAACGCTTACTGGCATTGAATGAAGCATTGAAGGCTGCTCTAGCGCGCTGGTGGGTGACACATAAGGCATCGATTGATGGATGGTCGAAATGTCGAAGATTAATGATGGTATGCTTTGGTGATACTGAGGTTTACCACACTGGGAAGTATGATGGGCAGACCGATTGTGGTGGTCACTTGATGGAATGTCAACGACTATGGGTATCACAACCAAAATATGAGTGGATCCATGCTTTTATCGATACTTTGGATGAGATGCCACACTCATGGTATACTGTAGCTGAGTTGCGAGGGTAAATTTCTACTTGGATGTAGGTCACGGTGTGTTTTACCCATACATTCAGTTTTGCGGATGCTGATCCAAAGGTTCATAATGCATTACAGCTCATCCATGATTTAATCCTGCAGGTTGTCCCGGTAGCATACCTTGTGGACCCACACATGCACTGCCAGATGCCGTCTCTCATGGAGTGTTTCAATATCAGTGGTGGGCCAGAAGATGCTGATGATCTGGGGAATGTAAATATCCCAGAGTCAGAAGGAATTCATGCTGTGGTACTACCTAGTGCGCCAAGCGACCCAATCAATCAGCCGCTGAGGATCCACAAGATTAACATTGGGATAGAGGACACTCCGAAGTTCGCAAATGTTGAGGATTACTGGGATGATGAACTAATAAGGAAGGTCACTGATATACTCCACGAGTTTCAGGATGTATTTCCGACAAAATTTTCTGACATGAAGGGTATTTTGGGCGATTTAGGGGAGATGAAGATTCCATTAAAACCCGATGCTAAGTCGGTCTGACAGCGACCCTATCGGCTAAATCCATGACACAAGGAGAGGGTAAAGGCATAACTTGATCACATGCTAGACGTTGGTATTATTGAACTAGTCGAGGAGTCAGAATGGATCAGTCCTATGGTGGTGCAAGATAAGAAGACTAGTGAAGTGCGCATTTGCGTTGACCTGAGGAAGCTAAATGATGCATGTTTGCATGATCCATTCCCCACTCCATTTACCGATGAAGTGCTTGAAGGAGTGGGTGGCCAGGAAATGTACTCCTTCACAGACGGGTTCTCTGGCTATCATCAGATCCACATTGCCAAAGAAGATCACCATAAGACAAATTTTGTTACTGAATGGGGCTGCTTTCAATACATTGTAATGCTGTTTGGTTTGAAGAACGCACCTGCGATATTTTCACGGGTTGTCGTTGCTGCATTTAAAGACTTCATTTAGAAATTTGTACAGGTATACATGGACAACTGGACGGTTTATGGTTTGGTCCATGATGACTTGGCGAATCTACGATTGATGCTCGAGCGATGCTGACAGCACCAGATCTCACTGAATCTGAAGAAATGCATCTTTTGTGCACCATTTGGGATATTGCTCAGGCATATTGTGTGTAAGCAAGGGTTGTTGGTCGATCCGGCTAAGATTGCACTTATTTTGAGTTTGCAACCACCGACCACTGTTAAGCAGTTATGGGTGACTCTGGGACACATGGGGTAATATTGCAAGTTCATCAGGGGTTATGCTGCGATTACTGCTCCTATGGAGAAGTTGTTGAAGAAGGATGCAACATTCCAATGGAGCCCGGAATGTCAGGCTAGCTTTGAAACACTGAAGGTGAAGATGGTGTCGACACCGATATTGGTATTTCCAGACTGAAGTAAGGAATTCCATGTCCATGTTGATGCCTCATCAATTGCGTTGGGTGTCGTATTGGCTCAACTAGGCAAAGGCGACCTTGATCATCCGATTGCTTTTGCAAGTCAGAAGTTGTCCTCTGCAGAGAGAAATTACACTACCACTGAGCGGGAAGGTCTGGAAATGGTCTACACGCTGCAAAAGTTCAGGCACTATTTGTTGGGTGGGCACTTTAAAATGTTCACCAACCATTCCGCGTTAAAATACCTAGTCAATAAGCCTATGTTGGGGGGGAATATATGTCGCTCACTACTTCCTTTTCAGGAGTTTGATTTTGAAGTCATTGTGAAGCTAGGACTGTTGAATGCCAGTCCTGATCATCTCTCATGGATCGCTACAGGAGAGGAGCCGACCAACATTGAAGATCGTTTACCAGATGATCAACTGTTTCAGATTGAGGTTGCCGATGGCTACTTTGCGGAAATCATCCAGTTTCTGGCCACAGGTACTGCACCAGACGAGTTCACCACCAGTCAGAAGAAGCAATTGGTAGTCAAAGTTGCAGTCTTCCAGCTCATTGCAGGAGAGTTATACAAAATGGGTGTTGATGAGGTATTGCGCAGATGTGTCTTGCCGCATGAGCAAGCGCAGATATTAGCAGAAGCGCACGGAGGAGGACACTATGGTGGTAGGGAGACTACTAGGAAAGTGCTGTGTGCTGGGATATGGTGGCCCACACTACATAATGATGCGACAGACTATGCGCAGTCCTGTGATGTCTGTCAGCGAACTGGAAAACCATCCCGATGCGATGAGATGCCGTTGATGCCCCAGTTGACATTACAACCATTCGACAAATGGGTGGTGGATTTTGTAGGACTGATCAATCCACCAGGGAAGCGCATGGGTGCACACTATATTATCACCACGACAGAGTATTTGACTCGATGGGCAGAAGCTGCACCATTCATTGATTGCTCCATGAACATAGCCGTGTGATTTCTCTTTGACCACATTGTTAGTCGCTTCGGCTACCCCAAGATATTATTGAGCGATCAAGGCAACCACTTTCTTACTCGCACCATCAGTGCATTGATGGAGGGGTTGCAGATACATCATAAGAAGAGCACACCCTATCACCCGTAGGAGAATGGCACGGTGGAGGCTTTCAATAAGGTATTGGAGCAGGTGTTGACAAAGGTGTAAAACGTGAACCGCGATGACTGGGATCTCAAAATCCCAGTAGTATTGTGGGCCTATCGCACCACATGTAAACGACTGACAGGGCAAACACCATTTAAGCTGGTGTACGGGCAAGAAGCAATTATGCCCATGGAGTACATTGTCTCGAGTCTGCGCATTGCGGCCGCAACAGGACTGGATGATGCAGTGGCACTAGGTGAACGTCTAGAGCAGTTGGTGCAGCTGGAGGAAGATCGTTTCATCACTGGGTTCCACCAGGGGGTCGAGAAGGATCGCTAGAAAGCATGGCATGATCGACACATAAAAAAAAAATAGTTTCAGCAAGGTGACTTGGTGTTGTTGTATGACAGCAAGTTTATGAAACATCCAGGGAAGTTGAAGATGCATTGGCTTGGTCCGTATCGCATCAGTAGTATTACTTCAGGCAATGCGGTTAAGCTGCAGTAGCTGGACGGGGCAATGCTCCCCAAAATGGTGAATGGTCATAGGTTGAATCCTTATCAGTCGAGCTTGGAACACCGCGATGCCTAAGTCGCATCGGGAAAAAAAAAAAAGAGAAGTAGATTGATTGGTGGAAGGATGTCACACCATCATGGATGAACTGCGGAAGCAGGGAGGCTTCTGCCGCAAGGTTGGAGTGGTTTGCGACACCTAGGAGTGTTGCGCTTGGGTCACATCCGAAATCATGATGTAGATGGGAATTTTCTATTTTTGACGGATATGATCATTAGTCAAGTTCGATTGTGTCAGAAGAAAGCATGTTTGGGCTTAGGGATACACCGAGGCAGTATGGCTGATGGTACTTTCCAGGATGGTTCGCATGGTTGGAACGAAGCATCCATCATGATGACATGGCCAAAGAAATGCTTCACACATTTTTGCATGAAGGGAACCATGCAAAGGTACGATTCATCCGCCATCCGGATAATTGTCACATGGAACGACGACGAGTTATGATTACCCTAGGGTGCGAGCAGGGGATGCAACGGCTTGCTGAGGAAAATGGATGACAGAGTGCATTGTATAAATAGAGGATCTGAGGGGAGTAAGCACACAGAGATCGTTTTAGTTAAGAAGGGTCATGCTATGAAAGGCTCTGGCATTTTGTTAAGTTAGGAATTCCAAGGAGGCTGTGGAAATGATCCATTTCATTTCGTGTGGTAGCACACCAGGTGCGTTGAGGGCCCGAACCATGAGTGTCCATGAGTGGTTAGAACAAGCTACACCTCGGACACTCTGGGGTTACAAGCATGAAGTTTCATCCGAGATGTCTAGGAAGTTGGTGATGGTTCGAAGTCTTGTGGTCCCTGCGACCACACAAAAGGGGGGGGTCATCGCCCCCGTGTCCCTGTACCTTGTGTTTACTGGTGTGAAACAGATGTGCCAGAGCCGTTGGCCTGTTTTGCCCCTCGGTGCTATTCGTAAACTTCTTTTCAGTCTGCACCAGATTCCTCGAGATTGGAGGATGAGTTTGAGAACTACATGATAGCAAGTCGGGGGATGCCCACTTTCGAGTGAGAATTACATGACAGCGAGTCGACGATCAATGTAGTAGAAGGAGCAGGACAACACCGCATGATCCAAATAGAAAGAACAGTTGCAGAAACATAGTTCAGCCATAGAAGAGTCCGAGTACACAATGTCCTGCTGACGTGGCTCGAGGGCGAGCCATAAGATTGTGTTGGGGGCCTGTTGGCATGCAGTTTGATAAGGAAGAATCGCAGCATTGCCGATGCTGCGACACATCAGACGAAGTCGCGAAAGGAAGAAGGCTCGTGTATTTTATGTCTTTTTTGAGTCGTCTGTACCGAAATAGGTGGGTTTTGGGTCAATTGCATGGCGAAAGGTGGGTTTTGGGTCAATTGTACTGCAGAATGCGGGTTTTGGGTCATTTGGACCACATATTATGTAATGTTGAGTCAGCTATACCCCAGATTGTGGGTTTTTGGTCATTTTTGGATAAGTCAGTTAGATATTGGGTCATTTGTCCATAGTGTCAGTTAGGAAGTCGGCAGTAAGTGCAAAAGAGTTGTAAAGTGGAAGCCTATATATAGATAAGAGTTGTAGGTGTTAAACACACATGGATGAATAGAAAACGAGATAATTCATGGGAGAAGAACATGAAGCCTTAATATTGTATGACATTTGGGTATGTTTTGATGTTAAGAGTCATTGCGAAGATCTAGTTGTTGCAGAGGCATTGTATCTGGGTTGACAAAGATAATATGATGAAGCTATTTTGGTCCAATCCCTATTTTCAATTTGTTCAGTTATGATAATGTCATATTGCAGTATACGAATAATTTCATGTTTCTTTGATGCAATACTTGCTTTACAATTACTGTTGCTATGATGAATGTATCGGTAGAATGTCCCTTTAATACTATGTTGAATGCTTAAAGATCTCTGTCGCTATGTTACAATAAGTTTAAGTATCATAGCTGCAACCATCCTCCTTCCTTCGGTGGAAACATGGTTCTGTTTGCTCTTCCTGGACGCCTTGGGTGAAACCTCATCTGCTCTACAGGTGTTGCTAGGAAGGATAAAACCTGTCTGGGCTAGTGCTCAGGAAGACTATGGTATGTGTCGATAGTGAGTGGGACTCCTGTCGAATGAAGTTGCGCTAACATGTAATTCGGCGGACTTAACAAGGGGGATGACAATAGTGCTTTTTTCAAAGCCTCAAATGAGTTTTGTGAAAACTCATCCCAGAAAAATTGGGTATCTTGTTTAATCAGTTGCATGGAACCTTTAGTAATTTTTTCATAGTTAATGATAAAATGCCTAAGAAAACTAGACATGCCTTATAAACTTTGAAGCTGTTAAATATTGCGAGGAGGCAATTTGACAATGGCCTCGAATTTCAACGGATAAACCATGATCCCTTGATTTGACACAATGAAACCTAATAGTCTTCTAGACTCGATGCATAACACACATTTGTTAGGGTTTAACTGAATCTTGTAGTGTTTACCTCATTCAAACACAAGCCGTAAGTGTTATGGATGAGTTCTTCTCTTTTGAGATCACGTAGATAAATCATCAAGATAAGGTTCAACCATGTCTTTGATGTCATGAAAAGCAAAGTTCATAGCTCGTTGGAAAATGGCTTCAACATTCTTCAATCTGAACATCATTTTCCTATATGCAAAGGTACCCCAGGGACATATGAAATCTATCTTATGTCGGTCTTTGGTTTTGATTTAAATCTGGTTATATCCTGAAAACCATCCATGAAAGAAAATATTTCATGGCCCACACATGCATCTATGATTTGGTCGACAAATGATGTGGGATAATTGTCCTTGGGGAAATATTTATTAAGGTCCTTGAAATCCTTGCACACGCATATGGTACCTTGATTTTTATCAACTGGGACTGGGTTAGACACCCATTCTATCATGTCGATAGGATAAATGAAGCCAGATCTGAGGAGCTTTTCAACCTCAGCCTTGCTAGCCGCATCCTTTATAGGGATAACTGGACAGATTTTTTTTTGAACTGGTTTCACATTAGGATATGTCGTAATGACGTGTTCGACGATCGAAGGGTCGATGCCTGACATCTCCTCATATGACCAGGAGAAAACATCGTGGAATTATTTAAATAAGTTGGTGTACAAACTAATCTCTTGCGAAGAACAATTCATGCCAATAAAAATGTTTTCCACGACATCCGATTTGGTGGAAATATTGATCAGGATAGTTGTTGAAATGTTAACCATATTACCTTCAGCGAAAATCCCTTGTTTCGTTAAAGGGTTGATGGACAAGCCAATATTTCCACGGGGTCTCACAAAGAACTCTCCATTCTCGATTTTGTTTATATATGGAAGGAATTAGGATCTCTGATGCACATGTTCCCAAGGTTGACCTAGACCTATAATAGCTTCTAGAATGGCTTCATCTGATGGTAAGACCGTGTCTAAACAATTGAAGGAATGGGTAGAGACTATTGCCCATGCAAGTGCATAATTGATATCTGACTCCATTGATACTTACGGTGTCAAGATATAATCTATTGTGGATTTCTATGAAGCTTGATAAGCCACCTCTGCGACAGATAGGGGAAAAATTGGTTCCTCTCAAGTAGGAAGAATCCAAGGATCGGTTGTTTGAACAATCATGAATACCTCCTTAGATGGCATACTAGACTTACTCATTGAACCATTATAATTCATAGGAGCAGGTAAATCAAAGGTTCCCATCAACAATGAGTACATAACTACTCCTAAACTCTCACTGGGTAGACGGGCCTAATCAATCCACTGGATATTAGAATCCGAAGGAGTTGTATTACTTTTACAGGAAAGGGAGATTTGGTCAATCGTTGTGATATTTCCTTCATGGGGGTACATAAGTACCTAAAAAATGGACGAAGGAATGTCTTGCATTACATACATTCAACTTCTTCCCAATAATAAGTTGTAATCGAGAGAAGCATCTACAACTTCCACCTCTACTAACACTACATTTCCTGCTAGTTCGATCTCAAAAGAGGGTAATATTCCATGTGGACGGAAGTATCTCCCATCAAAAGCAGTAAGCAATGTAACCAAGGGGGATAGCTATGGAGAGACTAAGGATTTCCAACAAGAGATAGACATTATGCACATTGATGCACCTTCATCCACTACTATTCATCCAATGGTTTTCGAACCATGGACCACTTCGATTTGGAAGGCCACATGATATGGAAACCGGGATTTGATATTCGACATATCAAATATAGCCAACATACTTGACGAATCCATACTTCCTATCGCCGCTAGAAGTGCATTTCTCTACGATGGGAAACTTCACAAAACTTCTAGAGTGGACAAAGCACATGACGTTTGGGCTAGGTCTTCCACAACTGAGAAGATAGGAGCATCCCATGCATTAGGGTTGTGTGTTTCCCATTTATAGACACCTTTTGGTATCTTCGGTACAGGATCTGCAAGTCTCTCTATATGAAGAGAAACGAATGAATCATGGATTTCTTTGTCTTTCTGTGGTAAATCCGGGGTATAATTCTTGGATCTCGTTTGCAGTAAAGCATGTGAGTTAACCATATTTATATAGGATTGATCAGCCTGTGTGGCACGATGAGTGCCCTAGTATTAGAGCTTCCAAAAGCTGGGTTTTGTCCTTTGGGAAAAGGATCCTTCAGGATGGATGGTTTCTTTTGGTTCAACAACTTCTGGGCTTCGTCAATAAGAGGACATCGATGAGTCAGGTTATCTTATTTACAAAGTTTGCAAGGAAACTTCACCTTCTTTTTTTCTCTTTTTCCCTCCTCGACATTCTCTGTACTTTTGGGCTTGTGTTGGTTTCCTTCCCCTTTCTTTCCGTTTTTCTTATTATTAGGTTTCCAAGGACCCTTTTGATTTGACTACACATTTTGTACAATTTCCTTTTGCGAAGGGGAGGATGAAACCATAGTTACTTCTACAACATAATGCTTTATCAAAAGTGTATGGACTTGCTTAGTCAAAGATTCTAAAGAAGATGAATCGACTGAACCTACAATGGCATTGACATGTGGTCGAGGTTTAGTTTTAACAGGATCAATGTTTGAACTTGGTGCATTTGGAATAATTTCATAAAGGATCACAGACTGTAACATCCCGAATTTTCATAAAAATTTAAAACTTTTCAAAATGCCATTAAATAAGATAAATATAGCTGCGTAAAATAATAAATGTTTGATTACGACCACATCTATTAAAAAGCCGTTTCGTACTAATCATAATTTAATTTCCGAGTTAGCAACATTTGATAACGACAACTTAACACACTTTTGACAAACATGATTATTGTAATAAATGTACTGACATGTCAAAAATATGATGCGGTGCTTTTATTTTGACAAGACACTGACAATTTGCTTTTTGATGTCCAAGGGTGTCCTACGAGGTACGCTGGAGTTTAGACAGCTGCAACGCTAAATCATTTGAAATGTTTCTATGTGCAGACGACAGGTAAGAAGTTTCATAACTGCATAAATTTAAAGTACGTGTGTATTTCAATTCAACGTCGAATAATAAAATATTGTGAATTCTTTTGCGAAAAAAAAGTATCTACAGTTATGAAATGTTTAGTGCAGCTTACTGGTTTTTCAACGTTGTCTTACCATACATCAATGTTGAAACCAATGGCATCTATAAAGTTTACATGCTGTTAAGTTTGTTGTTGTAATCAATGACATTGTTATAGTTTGGCTTTGGTCATCGTCTTAAGGTAATTAATACTTGTATAGTACTAATGTAGTAATTGTATCGCTAAAACCATTAAATGCATTGCATTAAGAGGTTAGGGTATGAAGTACATAGTATTAGCATGGTTTTTATGCTAATATCTAATCCTTGGATTTGTTTGAAATCCCAAAAATGCAAACTCTTATCTTTTTAATATTTGCAAAAATGAGAACTATGAAGAAGTATAAATGATAATTAAAATTACCATGTTAACATTATAATTCTTATGAATTTACTAACCTATGCAATAATTTTATAATGTTTAAACTATTCACGATATATATAAAAGCATTATGCATTATAATTAAATAATGTTCACAATATTAAACTTACATGTAATTGGAACTTAATACTATGATTATGAATGTGGCTAACAATAATATTTAAAAATTTAATATTAAAATACATATCACTAATATCGAATTTGCGACCATAAACTTAGAACTATATCGTTTGATATATATGGTACTCACATCGTATTAAAATGAATGGACAGGTTGACAGGCCTTCAAGCTTGGCATGTGCTTTGAGCTGGCGTGGATATAGTGTTTTGGTCCTGCACTAAAGGCTTGATCCATACTCCATGTGACAAGGATTGTTTTCATTTCCACGTACTGCAATATCAATGTAACAGTGACTCCGGAAGCCACTGTGTAATGGTTCTATGTTTGAACTCCTCCGAGCTGGATGTAGAACAATCCATCGTGAGCCAAGGTGGCAAGGTCGTGCTTATGAAATGATGGAGCAATAAATACAGTAGTTGTTCGGCCCAATGTAACCTTGCTAGCACACCCATGATCGTTGATTCTAATGAATCTGGATTGTTGGATGTAACCCTAGCATCTCATCGTTGTGATGGTTGATGGAGAGTTAATGTCTTTCATTGTGTCACTAGTGTTTTCGAGCAGCAAGGACGACAAGTTGCTAAAAGTTAGGGTTTAGCCGAAAATGAGAAGAGGATTCGACCTTGTGACCTGTAGGATTAGGTTAAAGTTACAGGTCTCGTTCTCACTGTAATGGCATTATGCTAGACTGTTGTATCTTTGGTTTGAATTGCTGTCAAGTGGATAGTTTGTAGTTTCGATCCTGAGTTTCAGTGAAATCACACACTCCTGCATAAAGGATAAAGGTATCATGGTCTCGGTCCAGAACAAAAGCTCATCGTCTGTTAATGAATGTGAAGAGCTCGGTCGCTTATAGAGAAAGGTAAGCATTTTCAAAACTCAGTGGTTTTTTTTTGTTGAGAGTTCGACTTACAGTTTATATAAATCAATTTGTCTAACCCTCAGAAATTGTTGTATCAGTTGCAAGGTTCGAAGGATGACTTGGGAAAGGGTTTCGAAAAGGTTGGCATGTCTCCATTCCTGGTAAGCTCCCGGTCCCCAAACCCTCGTAGGTGTCCATTCGGACTGGGTCGATGAGGTTTTCAACAAAAGAGTAACAGAGTTCCACCAAGCCTTTCGGTGTTGTCTGTCAGTCGAGTTTCTTTGAAAAACCTTTTGTGTTAAAGTAATAATTGTACAGGGTGAAGACTCTTGTCTGTTTAAATGTTACACAGCTTAGTTAGATACTTAGTTCGTCAATGCTAAGAGTTTTCAATACTCGTTTTAAGAGCTTTAGGGTGGGGATAAACCCTGCGCAGTTTTTGTTTGGAAATGTAATGTCGACCTGATATGTTGATGCTTTATATGTAGAGTTGGAACCTGAGTTGGGTTCGAAACTTAAACATGTTTTTGGGTTCAGTTTTTAATGATAAGGATTTTGGAGCTGAAGCTCATTACACTCTGTATGCTAGGTTCTAAATCTCGACAATGGAAAATGTTGTTTTTATATTATTCATTTATGCTATTCGTTGAGTTCTGTGTAAAAGATAATGTCCATTGACCATGTAAAGCTATATGCATTTTCATAGTTGAAAAACTCAGTGTGTTTGAAAACGATGAAGTAGTTGTTTTGTCTGTAAAAGAAATGAACAGGGCTACGTCCACACTCTAGATTCTTTTCGATTTTAAAAGATGTTTTCATATGTAAACTTCTGAAAATCCTTCGAGCAAAAGCTAGGGTTTTGTAGTTTTAACTAAGGATATAGATCATGTTTTTTTTTGTTTAACTGTAGAAAACGATGATGAAAACTTGGAATTACTAATCTAGGTTTTTATATAAGATACGAAACCAAGCTTTGAATAAAATCATTGTTTGTAATGCAAATGGGAAATATGATGGTGGTAACCAGATAGGGTTTACATTTCTTTTGTTTTCTGTTTCTGTTAATACTAGAATAATGGATGGAAGTATTTAAATAGGAAATTTATGAAGATAACAATGTGTGTGTGAAATGTGTAGACTATGTATTGATCATTATTTACAGCTTATAGCAATCATTAGTATTACTATTTATTTGCATATATGATAATGAATATTTTGGGTACATTTATTTACTACTTAATAATAAAGATAAGAATCGATTTATGTGTTTGTACAGAGTTTAAACATTATTTGTTTCCATGGAATAAAAAATCATATAACCTATGTTATTTAGATATTAAACAGTAGATTTCTACTATTCTTAGCTATAGGATAGAAAATGAAAAACATATCAGTTACTGTACTTATCTGTCTAATCAATGGAAATCTACCTATATTTCATCTATATTTAATTTGCCTCTCTATACTAGAGTACGATGCAAATAACAACATGTAAAAAAATGTAGAGATGGATTATCAATTCAGATTTTCATTACACTTATCATCCAGAATTAAACAAAATCAAAAATCAATTCTTTTTCAACAGAGTTCATTAATTTTTACTAAACAAAATGAATAAACTGAAATGAATTAGGAAATAGAAAAACCTGGTTAATTTGTAGGGAAACAAACAACCCAAGGAGCCTGTTCCACCCAACCAATTTCTGAAGATAGCCAAGTCACTTGCCTTAGGACCCCCGAGCCTGTTCACTGAACCACCAGGAGGAAGAAACTTAGGAGTTTAGGATCTCCACTTGCAGTAGCATTAATTGTCCAAACTTTAAGAACTAGCAGTCCAAAGGACCTACACCAGCACCTCTGGTTCTCCTTATCAAAATAGTTTGCAGACTTATGATTGCACTCACAACTATCCTCCCTATTCGAATCTCTCAGTGATCACCTGATGCACATGAGGAATATTTCTGCAGAAAATATTGTGTAAGCGCTGCCTGCTCAATTTGAATTTGCCTTATGTAGGCTTCCTAGGCCTTTTCAGTTGTTACTTGGTCATTAAATGATCTGCCTTCACACTCCCACCACCTGAGGGATAATGCCACATTATTAGGGGTAGTTGTCTCATAACCAATAGCTAGTGGTGAAGTGCAATTGCTTCCATCTGTCCCATGCTTTCCAACATCTTCCATTCCTCCTAGTGGGCCAGTGAACACTCAGTTAATAGTTCCCTTGGGTGTTTGTCTCCTAAATTTATTTAAATAATAATAATCAGTAATTACATTCATCCTTGACCAAACTTGGTCATAATTTCAAAACTTTTGAAATTAAAATTTAACATAAAGTCTTTTGCAAAATAAAATATTATTTTCAGAATTTGGGTAGGTGACATACACCCCCCCCTAAGTCTCAACATCGTCCTCGATGTTGGTTATTCACTACTTGAGTGTTCCTGAAACAGAGTTGGGTATGCTGCCTGCATACTACTCTCCAACTCCCAGGTATCCTCTTCCGGGCTAAGGTGCTTCCATTGCACCTTCACTTGCCCAATGGTGCAATTCCGGTGCAGAGTTTCCCTCCTTTCAAAGATACAATCCGATTCCAGCCTAAAATCTCCATCTTGTCCCACCTGTACATCATTCCAGTTTACAACATGAGTATCATTGTGTACATATTTCTTTAAAAATGATATATGAAAAACATTAGGTATTTTTAAATTTGGTGGCAAGGCCAGTTGGTATGCCACTGGTCCAACCCTGGACAATATTTCAAAAAGACCACAATACTTGGGTGCCAACTCGGCACAGCTTCCCAATTTCACTGAACTCTTTTTCAGTCTTACCTTGAGGAATACATGTTCACCAACCTGGAACTCTTTATGAGTCCTATTTAAATCTGCTTGACTCTTCTGCCTATCTTGGGCAGCTTTTAAGTTTCCTTGTACTTGTTTCACAATTAGTTCTAACTCCTGCAACAATTCAGGTCCTAAAACAACTATTTTTACTGGATCATTCCAAGAAACAGGTGTATCACATTTCCTACCATAAAGAATTTCAAATGGGCTAAGTTTGGATGATGCATGATAATGGTTATTATATGCAAATTTTGCTAAGTGTAAATAGTCTTCCCACTTACCCGGCTGATGCTTAACATATATTCTCAGTAAGTCTTCCAAAACTTGATTTACCCTTTCTGTCTGTCCATCCGTTTGTGGATGAAATGCGGTGCTGAAATTCAAGGTTGTATTCAACCCTTTAAACAATGACCTCAAAAATTTTCCAGTAAACTTAGAGTCATGATCCAAAATTATAACCTTTGGTATACCATGTAGTCGAAAAATCTGCTTCATGAAGATTTTTGCAATATCTGGAGCTTTATGAGTAGTCTTTACAGGTATAAAATGTGCTGCTTTGCTGAATTTGTCCACTACCACCATGATAGAGTCATTTTGTTTCTGGGTTTTGGGTAATCCAGTAATAAAGTCTATGCTTATCACTTCCCATTTCCAATTTGGTATAGGTAATGGTTGCAACAATCCGGCAGGATGTTGGTATTCAATTTTCACTTTTTGATAATCCAAACATTTAGCTATGTACTCTGCTACTTCATCCTTCATTCTGGGCCAATAATACTCCTTCCTTAGCATAGTAATGGTCTTTTGCTAGCCTGGATGACTAGAATAATGACTTTTATGCATCTCGTTTAAAATCAGAATTTTATTTCTGGTATGTCTGGTACATACAATCTATTTTTATGCAGCAATAACCCATTTTAATTCATGCTATAATCTGCCATAAAATTTTCAGAACTTTTGTTTGTTTTCTTTTCTTTTATTTTTCTATATTCTTCATCTGTTTCACTCTTTTCAAGAATCTGATTTTCCAAATCTGTTGAATACGTATTGATGGCTAAAATAAAATTCAGTTTTTCCTTACGACTCAAAGCATCTGCAACCTTGTTCTCCTTCCCTTTAATATGCCGAATTTTGAAATCATACTCACTTAAGAAGGTCAACCATCTAGCTTGTCTAGCATTCAGATTTGTCTGATCTAATAAATATTTCAGACCCATGTTATTTGTCAATAAGGTGAATTTTTTGCCAATGAGGTGGTGAAGCCACATTTTTAAAGCATGAATTACAGCTAATAAATCTAAATCGTAAGTGGAGTAATTCTTTTCATGTACTTTTAGCTTTCTTGATTCGTATGCCACAACATGCCCTTCTTGTGTTAGGACTCCACCGAGTCCATCATCGCATATGTCTGTACAAACTATAAAATCCTTATTAGGATCTGCCATCCTGAAGATAGGTGTTGTAGTCAATAATTCCTTCAACTTCTTGAAACTGTCAGAACATTTCTAATCCCACACAAATTTCTTCCCTTTTTTCTGCAAGGAAGTTATGGGGTTGGCAATCCTGTGAAAATCCTCACAGCAGATCTAAGAGATGATGTATACCTCACAAGAAAGTAATTGATTAAGCAAGAAAATAGAAGAAGAGTGGTCAATGCCGTATAATGAGCAACATAATAATATGGTATAGTAGAACTCAGATAGAAGCAATAATACTTCACACACACTAACTAGTTAATCACAATATGGACAAATAAGTAGTACAAGCATGAGGATTCGAATGCCTAAGGTGGCAATTCGAATTAGCCTTCATGGAGTGATCAAAGGATCACTGAAGTGTCATCAGAGAACAACTATGTGTCCTCATGATCATCAGTGGAGTCATCAATGCACAAGTAACTGTCAACTGTTAGTCAAACTGAGTCTACCTAAGTGTAGTAGGTGTAACTGAATGTAACTAGCACATGGAGACACTAAATGGATGAAGGAGGCTCAGTGGAGGATGCAGTAGGAGCTTACTAGAGTCAAAACAGGCAGTTTAGTCTCACTGGAGGTCCATCGGAGTGATAAGGTCAGTAAAGAGTCAGTTAATCCTTAAATCAAGGAAGTAACTGAAGACAACTGAATATAACTGAACTGGTAGGTGAAGAAGGCGCCTTTGTGATGCAGTGGAGCAAAGCAGGGTGCATTAGTCATTGGGAGGGATGAAACTACAAGGAAAGAAGCTCTTGGGGCTAGTTCACTAAGGGCTAGGTGCTGGTGCTGATGACTGGAATGCATGCAAAATGCATACAAACCCTAATTGCATGCAAACCCTAATATTTGCATGCATGACTGAAAATGCAAACAATGGAAATGCTGCTAGGACTAGGATGGAGTATACGAATATCCTAACACCCCCCCTTAATCCATCCCGGTCCCTGCTAACTAGGACCAAAGGTCACCGAATACAATCAAATGAATGATAATAATAAAGAACAGTCCAATAACCGAGAAAATAGGGAAAACCTCATGGGAAAAATACCCCCCATCAAAATAAACTGTAGGTCACACACAATAATAAATGCTCCAAACTCAAGTAGGTGTGATGCTTGGTCATATGTCTGGAGGTATCTTCTTCTTGGGAAGAAGTGGATCATGCTCAAAAAGCATGTGTTTGTAGTTGCTCTTCAGTTCGAATGTGATGAGAACAAATCCAATAGTATGAGAATGAACCTTGAACCTGTGATTTGAATCAGCTAAGGTAGGATCAAATTTTTGAATGTGCATATAGTCTTTTGTCTTCTCCTTCGAACCACCACGGGTGAGATTATGCCAAAAATAACTATTACATGTTTGCTTGAATTCAAAATCAGATTTAAGACTTAAAAAACAGTTTCTTGAGATCTCCTTTGAACCAACAGGGGTGAGATCAAAACTATCATATGCATGACAAATTATCCCAAGCAGTAATTGCTTAGAATCCAAATTAAATCCAAGACTTGAATCATGGTTTCTTGAGATATCCTTTGATGCATGAGAGGTGAGATCAAATCCAGTAATTGCATGAGAATTTATCCCAAGTGAATGGCCATAATCTTCAATAACCTTATGAAAGCATGAATTTATGATCATATAGTAGTATAAAAGAGATGATTGCTTGAAAGGATCGAATGCATTACCTCCAATAGATGATTTTACCTCCAAAATAATTATGTGATCATGATGCAAACCAACAGACTCTGGTGCAACAGAGGATTTAGGACCTTCTGCAATATCTAGAGTGTGAGCTGGCACAGAAAGAGAAGAAAGTTTGAGCATGAGTGCATAATCTGCAAGTTCTTTGTCAACAACTTCAATATGAGATGATACTAGTTCATGATCTGAGAGACTATCAAGAGGAGCAAATTCATCACTTTGCTTGCTTTTGAATGGGTTTGGACCAATCCCTTCATTCTTTCTGCCAAATTTTTCATCCAGGTGAGCCCATAACTCATTTGGAGTCCATAACTCCTTTGGAGTTTCAACACCATTACAGTATTTGAATTGGAATCTCTAGTATGCACACAAAGAAAGCATCATTGCTCCAAAGGCATCATCACCTTTATTTAACCAATCAATCTTCTCCTTAGGGGATTTGAACTCTCTTTCAAAATGACAATAAAAAAGATTATGGATATTCAAGTGTGCCATCATTCTTGGTTTCCATTCATCATAGTTGAATGGAGAAAGAAAAGGGATTCCTTCTAAATCATACATTGAAGCTGTAGAGGACCTGCAAAAACAATATAGAATAGCTGCAACTGCTACTGCTACAAAAATGCATAAACTACTGCAACTTCTGCACTCGAAATCTTGCTAATAACCTGCAAAAAACTCTCAAGAATGGAGATAAACAATACTCTCAACATGCTCTGATACCATGTGAAAATACTCACAGCAGATCTAAGAGATGATGTATACCTCACAAGAAAGTAATTAATTAAGCAATAAAATAGAAGAAGTGTGGTCAATGTAGTATAATGAGCAACAAAATAATATGGTATAGTAGAACTCAGTAGAAGCAATAATACTTCACACACACTAACTAATTAATCACAATATGGAAAAATAAGTAGTACAAGCATGAGGATTCAAATGCCTAAGGTGGAAATTCAAATTAGCCTTTATGCAGTGATCAAAGGATCACTGAAGTGTCATCGGAGAACAACTAGGTGTCCTCATGATCATCAGTTGAGTCATCAATGCACAAGTAACTGTCAACTGTCAGTCAAACTGTGTCTAACTGAGTGTAGTAGGTGTAACTGAATGTAACTAGCACATGGAGACACTAACTGGATGAAGGAGGCTCAGTGGAGGATACAGTAGGAGCTTACTAGAGTCAGAACAGGCAATTTAGTCTCACTGGAGGTCCATCGGAGTGATAAGGTCAGTAAAGAGTTAGTTAATCCTTAAATCAAGGAAGTAACTGAAGATAATTGAATACAACTAAACTGGTAGGTGAAGAAGGTGCCTTTGTCATGCAGTGAAGCAAAGGAGGGCGCATTAGTCATTGGGAGGGTTGAAACTTCAAGGAAAGAAGCTCTCGGGGCTAGTTTACTGAGGTCTAGGTGCTGGTTCTGATGACTGGAATGAATGCAAAATGCATGCAAACCCTAATATTTGCATGCATGACTGAAAATGCAAACAATGGAAATGCTGCTAGGAGTAGGATGGAGTATAGGAATATCCTAACACCCCCGCTTAATCCATCCCAGGCCGTGGTAACTAGGACCAAAGGTCACCCAATACAATCAAATGAATGATAATAATAAAGAACAGTCCATTAACCGAGAAAATGGGGAAAACCTCTTGGGAAAAATACCCTCCCTCAAAATAAATTGTAGGTCACACACAATAATAAATGCTCCAAACTCAAGTAGGTGTGATGCTTGGTCATATTTATGGAGGTATCTTCTTCTTGGGAAGAAGTGGATCATTCTCAAAAAACATGTGTTTGTACTTGCTCTTCAGTTCGAATGTGATGAGAAAAAATCCAATAGTATGAGAATGATCCTTGAACCTGTGATTTGAATCAGCTGAGCTAGGATCCAATTTTTGAATGTGCATATAGTCTTTTGTCTTCTCCTTCGATCCACCATGGGTGAGATTATGCCAAAAATAACTATTACATGTTTTCTTGAAGTCAAAATCAGATTTAAGACTTAAAAAATAGTTTCTTGACAACTCCTTTGAACCAGCAGGGGTGAGATCAAAACTCTCATATGCATGAGAAATTATCCCAAGCAGTAATTGCTTAGAATCCAAATTAGTTCCAAGACTTGAATCATGGTTTCTTGAGATCTCCTTTGAACCATGAGAGCTGAGATCAAAACCAGTAATTGCATGAGAATTTATCCCAAGAAAATGGCAATAGCCATAATCTTCAATAACCTTCTTAAAGCATTAATTAATGATCATATAGTAGTATAAAAGAGATGATTGCTTGAGAGGAGCGAATGCATTACCTCCAATAGCTGATTTTACCTCCAAAATAATCATCTGATCATGATGCAAACCAACAGACTCTGTTGCAAGAGATGATTGAGGACCTTCTGCAATATCTAGAGTGTGAGCTGGCACAAAAAGAGAAGAAAGTTTGAACATGAGCGGAGAATGTGCAAGTTCTTTGTCAACAACTTCAATATGATATGATACTGGTTCATGATCTGAGAGACCATCAAGAGGAGCCATAGCATCACTTTGCTTGCTTTTGAATGGGTTTGGACCAATCCCTTCATTCTTTCTGCCAAATTTTTCATCCAGGTGAGCCCATAACTCATTTGGAGTCCATAACTCCTTTGGAGTTTCAACACCATTACGGTATTTGAATTGGAATCTCTGGTATGCACACAAAGAAAGCATCATTGCTCCAAAGGCATCATCACCTTTATTTAACCAATCAATCTTCTCTTCAGGGGATTCGAACTCTCTTTCAAAATGACAATAAAAAAGACCATGGATCTTCAAGTGTGCTATCATTCTTGTTTTACATTCATCATAGTTGAATGGAGAGAGAAAAGGGATTCCTTCTAAATCATACATTGAAGCTGTAGAGGACTTGCAAAAACAATATAAAATAACTACAATTGCTACTGCTGCACTTGAAGTCTTGGTAATAACCTACAAAAAGCTCTCAAGAATGGAGATAAACAATACTCTCAACATGCTATGATACCATGTGAAAATCCTCACAGCAGATCTAAGAGATGATGTATACCTCACAAGAAAGTAATTGATTAAGCAAGAAAATAGAAGAAGAGTGGCCAATGCAGTATAATGAGCAACATAATAATATGGTATAGTAGAACTCAGTAGAAGCAATAATACTTCACACACACTAACTAATTAATCACAATATGGACAAATAAGTAGTACAAGCATGACGATTCAAATGCCCAAGGTGGCAATTCGAATTAGCCTTCATGGAGTGATCAAAGGATCACTGGAGTGTCATCGAAGCACAACTAGGTGTCCTCATGATCATCAGTGGAGTCATCAATGCACAAGTAATTGTCAACTGTCAGTCAAACTGAGTCTAACTGAGTGTAGTAGGTGTAACTGAAAGTAACTAGCATATGGAGACACTAACTGGATGAAGGAGGCTCAGTGGAGGATGCAGCAGGAGCTTACTAGAGTCAAAACAGGCAGTTTAGTCTCACTGGAGGTCCATCGGAGTGATAAGGTAAGTAAAGAGTCAGTTAATCCTTAAATCAAGGAAGTAATTGAAGACAACTGAATATAACTGAACTGGTAGGTGAGGAACTCTCCTTTGTCATGCAGTGGAGCAAAGGAGCGCATTAGTCATTGGGAGGGATGAAACTTCAAGAAAAGAAGCTCTCGGGGCTAGTTTACTGGGGGCTAGGTGTTGGTGCTGATGACTGGAATGCATACAAACCCTAATATTTGCACGCATGACTGAAAATGCAAACAATGGAAATGCTGCTAGGACTAGGATGGAGTATAGGAATATCCTAACACCTCCGCTTAATCCATCCCCAGCCCTGGTAACTAGGACCAAAGGTCACCCAATACAATCAAATGAATGATAATAATAAAGAACAGTCCATTAACCGAGAAAATGGGGAAAACCTCATGGGAAAAATACCCCCCCCCAAAATAAACTGTAGGTCACACACAATAATAAATGCTCCAAACTCAAGTAGGTGTGATGCTTGGTCATATTTTTGGAGGTATCTTCTTCTTGGGAAGAAGTGGATCATGCTCAAAAAACATGTGTTTGTACTTGCTGTTCAGTTCGAATGTGATGAGAACAAATCCAATAGTATGAGAATGATCCTTGAACCTGTGATTTGAATCAGCTGAGGTAGGATCAAATTTTTGAATGTGCATATAGTCTTTTGTCTTCTCCTTCGAACTACCATGGGTGAGATTATGCTAAAAATAACTATTACATGTTTGCTTGAAGTCAAAATCAGATTTAAGACTTAAAAAACAGTTTCTTGAGATCTCCTTTGAACCAACAGGGGTGAGCTAAAAACTATCATATGCATGAGAAATTATCCCAAGCAGTAATTGCTTAGAATCCAAATTAGATCAAAGACTTGAATCATGGTTTCTTGAGATATCCTTTGAAGCATGAGAGGTGAGATCAAAACTAGTAATTGCATGAGAATTTATCCCAAGCGAATAATCTTCATTAACCTTCTTAAAGAATTAATTAATGATCATATAGTAGTATAAATTAGATGATTGCTTGAGAGGAGCGAATGCATTACCTCCAATGGCTGATTTTACATCCAAAATAATCATTTGATCATGATGCAAACCAACAGACTCTGGTGCAAGAGAGGATTTAGGACCTTCTGCAATATCTAGAGTGTGAGCTCGCATAGAAAGAGAAGAAAGTTTGAGCATGAGTGGAGAATGTGCAAGTTATTTGTCAACAACTTCAATATGGTATGATACTGGTTCATGATCTGAGAGACCATCAAGAGGAGCGAATGCACCACTTTGCTTTCTTTCGAATGGGTTTGGACCAATCCCTTCATTCTTTCTGCCAAATTTTTCATCCAGGCGAGCCCATAACTCATTTGGAGTTTCAACATCATTACGGTATTTGAAATGGAATCTTTGGTATGCACACAAAGAAAGCATCATTGCTCCAAAGGCATCATCACCTTTATTTAACCAATCAATCTTCTCTTCAGGGGATTCGAACTCTCTTTCAAAATGACAATAAAAAATATCATGGATCTTCAAGTGTGCTATCATTCTTGGTTTCCATTCATCATAGTTGAATGGAGAAAGAAAATGGATTCCTTCTCAATCATACATTGAAACTGTAGAGGACCTGTAAAAACAATATAGAATAACTGCAACTGCTACTGCTGCACAAATCCAGAAACTGCTGCACTTGAAATCTTGGTAATAACCTACAAAAAACTCTCAAGAATGGAGATAAACAATACTCTCAACATGCTCTGATACCATGTGAAAATCCTCATATCATATCTAAGAGATGATGTATACCTCACAAGAAAGTAATTGATTAAACAAGAAAATAGAAGAAGAGTGGTCAATACAGTATAATGAGCAACAGAATAATATGGTACAGTAGAACTCAGTAGAAGCAATAATACTTCACACACACTAACTAATTAATCACAATATGGACAAATAAGTAGTACAAGCATGAGGATTCGAATGCCTAAGGTGGCAATTCGAATTAGCCTTCATGGAGTGATCAAAGGATCGCTGGAGTGTCATCGGAGCACAACTAGGTGTCCTCATGATCATCAGTGGAGTCATCAATGCACAAGTAACTGCCAATTGTCAGTCAAACTGAGTCTAACTGACTGTAGTAGGTATAACTGAATGTAACTAGCACACGGAGACACTAATTGGATGAAGGAGGCTCAGTGGAGGATGCAGTAGGAGCTTAGTAGAGTCAGAACAGGCAATTTAGTCTCACTGGAGGTCCATCGGAGTGATCAGGTCAGTAAAGAGTCAGTTAATCCTTAAATCAAGGAAGTAACTGAAGATAACTGAATATAACTGAATTGGTAGGTGAAGAAGGAGCCTTTTTCATGCAGTGGAAGAAAGGAGGGTGCATTAGTCACTTGGAGTGATGAAACTACAAGGAAAGAAGCTCTCGGGGCTAGTTCACTGAGAGCTAGGTGCTAGTGCTGATGATTGGAATGCATGCAAACCTTAATATTTTCATGCAGGACTCAAAATGAAAACAATGGAAATGCTGCTAGGAATAGGATGGAGTATAGGAACATCCTAACACCCCCCCTTAATCCATCCCCGACCTTGGTAACTAGGACCAAAGGTGACCCAATACAATCAAATGAATGATAATAATAAAGAAATGTCAATTAACCGAGAAAATGGGGAAAACCTCATGGGAAAAATACCCCCCCTCAAAATAAACTGTAGGTCACAAACAATAATAAATGATCCAAAGTCAAGTAGGTGTGATGCTTGGTCATATTTCTGGAGGTATCTTCTTCTTGGGAAGAAGTGGATCATGCTCAAGAAGAATGTGTTTTTACTTGCTCTTCAGTTCGAATGTGATGAGAACAAATCCAATAGTATGAGAATGATCCTTGAACCTATGATTTGAATTAGCTGAGGTAGGATCAAATTTTTGAATGTGCATATAGTCTTTTGTCTTCTCCTTCGAACCACCATGGATGAGATTATGCCAAAAATAACTATTACATGTTTGCTTGAAGTCAAAATCAGATTTAAGACTTAAAAAACAGTTTCTTGAGATCTCGTTTGAACCAGCAGGGGTGAGATCAAAACTATCATATGCATGAGAAATTATCCCAAGCAGTAATTGCTTAGAATCCAAATTAGATCCAAGACTTGAATCATGGTTTCTTGAGATCTCCTTTGAACCATGAGAGGTGAGATCAAAACCAGTAATTGCGTGAGAATTTATCCCAAGCGAATGGTAATGGCCATAATCTTCAATAACGTTCTGATTTTACCTCCAATAGCTTATTTTACCTCCAAAATAATCATGTGATCATGATGCAAACAAGCAAACTCTAGTGCAAGAGAGGATTTAGGATCTTCTGCAATATCTAGAGTGTGAGTTCGCACAGAAAGAGAAGAAAGTTTGAGCATGAGTGGAGAATCTGCAAGTTCTTTGTCAACAACATCAATATGAGATGATACTGGTTCATGATATGAGATACCATCAAGAGGAGGGAATGCATCACTTTGCTTGCTTTCGAATGGGTTTGGACCAATCCCTTTATTCTTTCTGCCAAATTTTTCATCCAGGTGAGCCCATAACTCGTTTGGAGTCCATAACTCCTTTGGAGTTTCAACACCATTACGATATTTGAATTGGAATCTCTGGTATGCACACAAAGAAAGCATCATTGCTCCAAAGGCATCATCACCTTTATTTAACCAATCAATCTTCTCTTCAGGGGATTCGAACTCTCTTTCAAAATGACAATAAAAAAGATCATGGATCTTCAAGTGTGCTATAATTCTTGGTTTCCATTCATCATAGTTGAATGGAGAAAGAAAAGGGATTCCTTCTAAATCATACATTGAAGCTGTAGAGGATCTGCAAAAACAATAAGAATGAAAATTTGGCCACTTCATGTCAGCTGCACTGAGAGTGGAGAAGAAGGTTGGTGTCCCTTACTGACTGATCATGTCAGTCAGTTCACCCCTGCTTTTGTTCGAGTGGGAGCATGTCCCGCGAAGAGTGGAACCAAAGCGCATGATTTGGTCAGCGATTTTAGCATCAGGAAAGTCTTGTAATTGTTGTACAAGTTCTGAGATGGTTGGAGGCAATGTATCTTCAATGTTACGTTTTACAAAGACAGAAGCAGTAGAATGGCTACAGTGGTGCATTATGAGGTTATATATGTAATAACAATGGCGAGGATGCTGGCCAAATCTATTGTCATGGTATCGAAGAAGGTGCAGTGCATAACTGTCCATACCAACCTCTTGAATGTGTGGTTGTTTAAGCATTGTGACTCCAGTGGGAAACAAGGTTGAAAAGGCCATTAAGAGGAGGCCTATTGTGTTGAACTCATTGATAGGGGAAGCGTCTATTGGGGGCCAGTCAATGCAAGGTAGAGTTGGTTCATCGATTGTGCTCAAGAAGCATTTGATTTCATCAAGCTCAGTTCTATAATTTATTTGTGAAGACATAAAGGAGGAGGATTGTTCTTCATGGGGTTCAAGGAAGATGGGTGATTGAATAGGCACATTTGAGGTACGGTCAACAAGTGGGGTTTCATCAGATGTGACATGATGAAGGAGGGATGAAATGTCGGTTGGTTCAAGAGGCAAAGAAGATAATGCAGTTGAGTTAACTTGAACATCTTTGTAGTAGGGGTCATTTGAAAGTTTGTATTGGAGAGTATAAAGAACACATGTTCGACTAACAAAGAAGTCATAAGGCTTCTTCATAGGACTTCATTTACGAACAATAAGAATGTCTATGTCTGAGATAAAGTGAGGGAGGAAAGTGGAAATGCTAGTAATGTTTTGTGGGAAGCTAATATTGTGGCCAGAATATGTATATTTTCCCCCACGAGCATGAGTGACTTGTAAAATTGGGTTAACACGAGAAATGAGCATTTCTTCAACTTGAGTAAGGACGGCTAGCACTGATGGCTGTATCCCAAGATCCATGTTGTTTTCAAAGGAATAGCGGTGGCCATTTTGTTTCACAATGCATCGAGAACATGCATATGCACCATAAAATTGTTTTGTTTTAATTCCAGGATAAGACTCCATGCATATAGAGCATACATTCATGGGAGATAGCTTGTCCAATCTTGTACAGAACCGTTTTTGTGCACCATCTAGGTCGATGTTTGTTGGATGCATTGGTGTGGATGTGGATGGTGCTGAGGATTTAAGGGGAGGTTAAGCAACGTGAAATGGAGAAGGGATATTAACAAGTTGACGAGCAACTCTATATAGAAGGTGCTGGCGTTTGTTGTTTTTATTTTTCTATTGAGCATATAGAACTCTTCTTTGTGCATTGATTTGATCATTGTCACCATTGGTTGACATGCCTACAAAAAAAGTGTTTGGTGGTTATGAAATTTATGGGTCCCTTTGGTGAAAGAGAAACATACTATATATTTAATCATTGGCAGAGTGTCTATGGATAATTTATTCGAAGTTGTTGCAAGAAAGAAATACAGATGCTCTGGAACAATGTTTAAAAAGAAAAGAAGTATAAAGTTGACAAAGTAATGTTAATAGAAGGAGTATCAAGAGTTATGTGAAGGCCTGACAAAGATTTAACTGTTTGCGGTGCAATTTATCTACCCAAGTTAGTAGAAAAGATATATTGGTAAACACAAGGAAATGAATATATACCAGTCAAGCACCCTTTCATCTGAAACCATAAAATAAATCACATACATGATCAAATACTAACTTGAAAGATTGAACATACAAGTAAGACGAGTAAATAAATGACAGTGCACTAATAGAAACATACTATAGTGTCCAACAAAAAAGACCCAAGAAGACAGTAGAACCTTGTTTGTAAATATTAAACAGGATTAGGCTAATTATAACAAGAAAGATGCCAGAGTGTACTGACAAAAACACACTCAAGTTTCCAACAAAAAATACTGAAAAAGGCAGTAGAATTCTGGGTAAATTTCCTTTGAGAACCTTATTTTTAAATATTAAACAGGAACATTTAGAACAAGATAGGATTTTTCATATACCAAATGCCTAAATTAAAGATTAATTTTCTGGAAGGCCTAACTTTTATACAGATTCTCTTGAACAGTGTTTAAAAGGAAAAGAAGTATAAAGTTGACAAAGTAATGTTAATACAAGGAGTATCAAGAGATATGTGAAGGCCTGACAAAGATTTAACTGCTCCAATATATTGGTAAACACAAGGAAATGAATATATACCAGTCAAGCACCCTTTCATCTGAAACCAAAAAATAAATCACATACATGATCAAATACTAACATTAAATATTGAACATACAAGTAATATGAGTAAATAAATGAGAGTGCACTGACAAACACATACTATAGTGTCCAATTAAAAAGACCCAAGAAGACAACAGAACCTTGTTTGTAAATATTAAACAGGACCAGGATAATTATAACAAGAAATATGACAGAGTGCACTGACAGAAACAGACTCTAGTTTCCAACAAAAAACACTAAAAAAGGCAGTACAATTCTGGGTAAATTTCCTCTGAGAACCTTATTTTTAAATATTAAACAGGAACAACTAGATGCCTAAATTAAAGATTAATTTTCTGGAAGGCCTAACATTTATAGAGACAAAAACTGTTGCGGTGCAAATTATTTGCCCAAGTTAGTAGGAAAGATATATTGGTAAACACAAGGAAATGAATATATACCAGTCAAGCATGCTTTCATTTGAAACCAGTAAATAAATCACATACATGATCAAATACTAACGTTAAAGATTGAACATACAAGTAATACAAGAAAATAAATGACAATGCACTCACAGAAAAAGACTATAGTGTCCAACAAAAACTACCCAAAAAGACAGCAGAACCTTGTTTGTAAATATTAAACAGGAACAGGGTAATTATAACAAGAAATATGAGTTTGGTTTGAGAGGAGAACCTTGTTTTTGAATAGAAAACAAGAACCTTTGGCTCCTCAAGAGGGTCGTTGCTTCGTAAAAGAGGAAAAAATTGATGCCGATTCAAATGTTGAGAAAAAAAGTGAGATGATGTCACAATAACAGTAGAAAACAACAAAACAATCACAGAGCCTTTACCCATTGAATTTTATAAACAATTAAGAGTAAAGGCGGTGCATCGGTGTCTCAACACATTTTACCAGGAGGTCCAATCCGTCAAATCCAGATATACGTTGATAGGAAGAAGTCGGTACTACTGAACCAAAGTTCTGATCCGGAAACAAGATCTTTGCTACCCTATGATGTTAACATGAATTGCATAAAGAGCATGAATGAAGCTCACAAATCCATAAGAAGAGAACCAAACATCATAGACAATACACACATAAAGACAACAAGTTGATAACGGAGTTCGTCCAGGATGGACTACGTCTCCGGGCCTGCTTCTCAATAGGAGGGCCGATCTATAATCTCATCATAAAGGAAAAATACATGGCAATAATACAATGATACCTTGGCGACAATGGCCAGGAAGAGAACCACTGCCCAAAACACAACAAGACTGCTTCCAGCAACTCCGAAGCCTGAAGACGGTGTAAAACAAGTATAAACACTCGTACCTTCCTCCTGCAGAGCTACACAATCTCCCTTCTCTCCTTTAGCTACAAAGTCTCTACTCCAAAGCATGCTTGACAATGGCAAATGAGAGAGTTTATATAGGCTTGTATGGACTCCTCTCACATGATCCTCATGGTTTCTCAAGTTACAACAATTTTGCCTAAATAGGCATATGGTTACAACTCCATGTTTGGTTATCATGTGGTTGGGCTTTTTTTATTAAATAATAAACAACCATATTTAAAAATACCCTTTAATTGGCATACCCTTTTGTTGGCTTTTAATATGGTTAAAACCATATTATAACCATACAAACCCACTTTTAAAACCATAACCAATTCGAACCCACTTAAGAGCCATTTCCAAAGTTTTTTAAAGCACATGTGTTTAAATAGTGGGCGCGTCCCACGTGGTGGTTGTGCCAACGGGAGGAGGGGATATCACGTGGCCTTGTAACAAACCTTGTCACGTTGTAAAAAATCTTGTTGCATTAAAAACCATGGGTCGGGGCTTGCCCCGGCCCCCTTTTGCGCTATTATAAACTTCCACAAGGTTAAATAAAAGAACCTTAACCCACATACCAAGGGCCATACGTAGCCCAAGTGGTGAAGGCGCTTAGCATCCTTGGCAGAGGTCATGGGTCGAACCCCGCGGAGGCCATAATTTTTGTATTAGATATATTGCCTAATCCTGTGCTGCCACGTGGTGGCCTGGGATTGGTCCACCTCATGCCCAGTCGACGTCCAGTCAACCGCCACGTCACTGCCTGTACTGCCACGTCACCATCCGTACACCCAGTCAGCTGTATGCCAGTTCGGATCTGTACTGCCACGTGTCACCTTGTGATTGGTCCGTACTCCTACCATGTCACCTTGTCCGTACTGTACGGATGCCACGTGTCACCCTGTCAGTGGTGCCACGTGGCACCTCTTTTTTGCCAATTTTGCATGTTGACCTTGTAGAACAGAATGCGATAACTTTCTCATACAGAGTCCGTTTGAGGTGAAACGAACGTCGTTGGAATCATCTCGACGAGCCCTTCGATCTAGTGTTGGTTTTGCTGAGATTGGAGGACTTCAAAAATTTTTCCTTCTTGGATCCTCCTGGATCATTCCTCCCCACTGAGAAGCTTTTGGCCTCCAAAAGCCTTTACTAATCAACAAATAGGTGAGGGAATTGCTCCCTCACTTTCTCCTTCTCGATCCACTTGGCTTTGCTTGGATGAGTGCCTCTGATGCCCACTCGAAGATAATCAACATCACCTCTGCGAGAATTCCTTGTCCTTCTGTCCAAGATGACATCTTCCTTTAGCTCATCCATGTACTCAGGAGCAAATTCATCAACTGATGGCAATGAGACATTCTCCCTTTCATCCATGATCATGGGAGGCTCATAGAGTTTCAAGTTCTCCACATTCACCACTGAGTAGATCTGCATGTATGGCGGTAGCTCTAAGCGAAAAGCATTTGTCCCAATCTTCTCCAAGATGGTGAAGGGACCATATCTAATGGGCTTGAGCTTCTTGCCTTCTCCTTTCATCCTCTCCTTACTGATGTGAAGCCACACTTGATCTCCCACCTGAAACTGATGATCAACTCTATGCTTGTCATGGCGAGCCTTGTACTGGGCTTGACTCTTCTCCAACTGCTCTTGCACTGCTTGATGTACCTGTTGAACTCTCTGAATAAACCTGCGGGCTTTGTCTTCATCCTTGGAAGTGCTTGAGTCAACCTCTCTCCCATATGTCAATTCCAATGGAGTCTTTGGCAAGTACCCAAAGCATGTCTCAAATGGCGAGCTCTGAGTGGAAGAATGCATAGCCCTATTGTAGGCATGCTGCACATACTGGATCTGTTCATCCCATAACTTAGGATGCTTGTTGCAATAGCCTCGAAGCAAATGGACAACTGTCCTGTTGACTACCTCTGTCTGTCCGTCGGTCTGTGGATGGAAAGCGGTGCTCCTCTTTAGCTTGGTCTCCATCATACACCATAATTTTGTCCAAAACTCTCCAAGGAATCGGGAGTCCCGATCCGAGATAATGGACGTAGGGAGTCCAAAGTGAACCCATACATGCTGAAAGAAAAGAGAAGCAGCCTGCTCTGCAGTGACCTGCTTTTTACATGGCATAAGAATACACATCTTGCTAAACCTATCCACAACCACATACAAGTAGTCATGACCCCTCCTAGACATAGGCAAACCCCCCACAAAATCCATGGAAATGCTTTCCCAAGGATGGGAAGGAACAGGAAGTGGTGAGTACAGCCCCAATTTTCTATTAGTGGGCTTACAAATAGAGCACATCACACACCCCTTTACATATTTTGTTACAATGTCTTTCATGCGAGGCCAATACACAAGTCTTTGCAAATGAGCCAAAGTCTTACCTACCCCAAAATGCCCTGATACAAGAGAAGTATGAGCTTCTCGTATTACATGGACTCTTTCACTGATAGGAACACATAACTTGCCCAAATGATAGAGCAACTTTCCCTGCAAATAGTAGTCGTCCACCTGTGTGCCATTGGTTAGCTTCTCATAAATCTCCTTGAAATCATCATCAGTAGCATACTGCTCAATATAAATTTCAAGGGACAAAGAAGCATTTTTCAAAACAATAGATGCAACAATAGGAGGTCTAGAAAGCATATCTGCCACTTTGTTACTAGTACCCTTTTTGTACTTGATCACTAGATGGAATTGTTGAAGAAATCCCATCCACCTGAAATGACGAGCTTGCTGGAGCTTAGTATGGGACTGGAGATACTGCAAGGGCTGATGATCAGTATGGATGATCGTCTCCTTACCCATCAAGTAGTGCTTCCACTTCTTGACACTCTGAACCAAAGCATACAACTCTTTGTCATAGGTGGGGTAGTTGATCACTGCTTGAGTAAAAGTCTCTGAATGGTAGCAAATAGGCTTGCAGTGCTGCATCAATACTGCCCCCATGGTATATCCACTGGCATCTGTCTCTATCTCAAATGGCTGCTGCAAATCAGGCAAGGCTAGGACTGGGGCGGTGCTGATCTTTCCCTTCAATGTGTCGAAGGCTTTCTGCTACTTTCCTCCCCACTGGAAGGCTTTCTTCACACTTGTTAAGGCATGCAAAGGAGATGCTATGTATGAGAAGTTCTGAATGAACCTCCTCCAATATTGAACAGCTCCTAAAAAGCTTCTCACTTCAGTAGCGTTAGTAGGCTTAGGCCAATTGATAATTACATCAACTTTTGAAGGATCAATTTTTAAATTTCCACCTCCTACAATATAACCCAAGTAAACTAATGAAGTTTTGCCAAATTCACACTTTGACAATTTTACATACAATTTCTCCTTTTTCAAAGTATCTAATACTTGCTTTACATGCCCCACATGTTTTTCCCAAGTTTTGCTAAAGACCAATATATCATCTAAGTATACAATGACAAAATCATCTAAGAATGGCCGGAAAACATCATTCATTACCCGCATAAAGGTTGCAGGTGCATTGCAAAGCCCAAAGGGCATCACCAACCACTCAAATAGACCTTGCTTGGTCTTGAAGGCCGTCTTCCACACATCACTTTCTGCAATTCTGATCTGGTGGTAGCCACTGCGCAAATCCAACTTGGTAAAGAACACAGCATCTTTCAACTGGTCGAGCAAGTCATCTATGCGAGGAAGCGGGTATCGATTCTTGATCGTGATCTTGTTGAGAGCCCGATAGTCAACGCACATCCTCCATGTGCCATCTTTCTTCATCACCAACACAATCGGCGAACCACATGGAGAGGAGCTAGGTCTGATCACTCCTTGGTCCAACAAGTCTTGAACCTGCTTCTTAATCTCTGCCATTTCAACTGCGTACAACCTGTACATGCCCACATTAGGAAGAGGGGCATCCTGCTGGAGATGGATCTCATGCTGAATCTCCCTTTTGGGAGGCAAACCTGTAGGCTCCTGAAATATTTCATCATAGTTAGCCACAATATCAATCATAGCCTTTTTATGAGAAGGATCACAACCTTTGAAAGCATCGGATGCCTCAGCATCTTTTGCTCTCACAACCATGAGCATGTATCTCTTATTAGTGTTAATGAGCCGCTTCATCTGTCCTGCACTAACCAGAGTGGTGTTAGCCTTCATACTGTGAGCTCTCACAATGTACTCCACCCCGTTTTTGGTGAGATGGTACTTGTTCTCATGACGAAAGAACACTGCTTTTCGATCATACAAGTATGGGCTTCCCAATACGATACCACAGATGTCAAGAGGAACAACATCTAAGTCCACCTCATCAATCAACTTTGAAGCAATAGAAAACCTTAACCTGCATTGCTTAGTCACCTGCAACTTAGCATTATCACATATCCATCCAAGAGGATAAGGCTTGGGGTGAGGTTTAGTCTGTATGCCCAACTTCTTAACAACTGATTCTGAGATCAAATTTACTTGAGAACCCGGATCAAATAATGTTTCAATCTTTGTATGCTTAGACACAACTCTGATGTGAAACAACTCACTTCTTCTTTTATCATTTTCTTTAGAAACATGAGTAGAACTTGAACCAGTATGAGTAGTTTTGTTACCTTGCATTCCCACGGCTGTAATCATGGTTTCGTCACCTGAGTCGGAACCCAAATCTCGTTGCGCTGTTGCAACGGTCTTTTTCTTCTTTTTTCCTCCATAATGCTTTGGCCTTTGTTCAGGATGCAACTTCCAACAACTTTCTTCATCATGCCCATCAGTATCGCAATGGTTGCAATGGGGCTTTCCTCCTTCCTTCTTGGCAGTAGCTGTCTTCTTGCTCTTGTCTTGGTGGTTGTTGGGCTTGAAAGGCTTCTTCTGATGGTCTTCTTGCAAATGCTTCCCCCTGTTCTCAAGATGAGTAGCCTGAACACTTGCTTCATCCACACTAGTAGGATTCAACAACAGCAAAGTATGGCGTAGATAATGATGAAGAGCACCAATGTACTTCAAAAGAGTGTCAGGAGAATCTAAAGCAATATTCAATTCTAAAGCTTTCTTTCTAAATTCTTCAGTAAAACTCTGAACACTCTGACCCTTGCCTTGTCTAAAACTTTGCCAATCCATCATTGCCTTCTGAACATAACCCAACGGATAAAATTGCTTAGGTAAAGCAGAAATAAAAGCAGACCATGATGAGAGAAGATTACCCATTTGTTTGCTACCTTGCTGAAGCTTGCTTTCCCACCATACAAGTGCGGTGCCTGTCAGCCGAAGTGAAGCCAACTGAATCTTCACATCTTCTTCTTCGATCTGCTGGACTCGGCAATAGACCTCAATTTGCCTTATCCAATTGTTTAACTTCTCTGCATTCGCTTCCCCATTGAACATGGGCAAATCAAACTTCACATCGAGCTTCAATAAGGGCTTCTTTTGAGGCTCTTTGTGAGGAACCTTGGAATGCTGAGAATGAGATGAGGAAGAAGCACTTGAACTTGTGCTTGAAGCTGAAGGTGAAGAGGGAGGCTCAGGAGGCTCTTCGCCACCTTCCCCTTGGTTAACTGAAGCGTTGCCTTCGTCCTTCACTTCTTTGTCTTCCTTCTTTACTTCACTGCCTTTTCTTTCTTTTTCCATGCGTTCTTCATAGTCTGCAAACAACTTGTCTACCTTGTTGGCCATCATATAGAAGACCTTGTGAAATTTTGCCTCCATCTCGATGCGGGCATCATTAGCATCCATCTTCCTCCTTCGGTGTGCACGTCCAATCTCGGAATTGTAAGGCTCTAATGTACCCTCACCAGCTTGCAGTTTATCCCTCGTGAGCATCCACACTCACAATCCAATGTCAAATAGACCTGCTCTGATACCACATGATCCGGAAACAAGATCTTTGCTACCCTATGACGTTAACATGAATTGCATAAAGAGCATGAATGAAGCTCACAAATCCATAAGAAGAGAACCAAACATCATAGACAATACACACATAAAGACAACAAGTTGATAACGGAGTTCGTCCAGGATGGACTACGTCTCCGGGCCTGCTTCTCAATAGGAGGGCCGATCTATAATCTCATCATAAAGGAAAAATACATGGCAATAATACAATGATACCTTGGCGACAATGGCCAGGAAGAGAACCGCTGCCCAAAACACAACAAGACTGCTTCCAGCAACTCCGAAGCCTGAAGACGGTGTAAAACGAGTATAAACACTCATACCTTCCTCCTGCAGAGCTACACAATCTCCCTTCTCTCCTTTAGCTACAAAGTCTCTAATCCAAAGCATGCTTGACAATGGCAAATGAGAGAGTTTATATAGGCTTGTATGGACTCCTCTCACATGATCCTCATGGTTTCTCAAGTTACAACAATTTTGCCTAAATAGGCATATGGTTACAACTCCATGTTTGGTTATCATGTGGTTGGGCTTTTTTTATTAAATAATAAACAACCATATTTAAAAATACCCTTTAATTGGCATACCCTTTTGTTGGCTTTTAATATGGTTAAAACCATATTATAACCATACAAACCCACTTTTAAAACCATAACCAATTCGAACCCACTTAAAAGCCATTTCCAAAGTTTTTTAAAGCACATGTGTTTAAATAGTGGGCGCGTCCCACGTGGTGGTTGTGCCAACGGGAGGAGGGGATATCACGTGGCCTTGTAACAAACCTTGTCACGTTGTAACAAATCTTGTTGCATTAAAAACCATGGGTCGGGGCTTGCCCCGGCCCCCTTTTGCGCTATTATAAACTTCCACAAGGTTAAATAAAAGAACCTTAACCCACATACCAAGGGCCATACGTAGCCCAAGTGGTGAAGGCGCTTAGCATCCTTGGCAGAGGTCATGGGGTCGAACCCCGCGGAGGCCATAATTTTTGTATTAGATATATTGCCTAATCCTGTGCTGCCACGTGGTGGCCTGGGATTGGTCCACCTCATGCCCAGTCGACGTCCAGTCAACCACCACGTCACTGCCTGTACTGCCACGTCACCATCCGTACACCCAGTCAGTTGTATGCCAGTTCGGATCCGTACTGCCATGTGTCACCTTGTGATTGGTCCGTACTCCTACCATGTCACCTTGTCCGTACTGTACGGATGCCACGTGTCACCCTGTCAGTGGTGCCACGTGGCACCTCTTTTTTGCCAATTTTGCATGTTGACCTTGTAGAACAGAATGCGATAACTTTCTCATACAGAGTCCGTTTGAGGTGAAACGAACGCCGTTGGAATCATCTCGACGAGCCCTTCGATCTAGTGTTGGTTTTGCTGAGATTGGAGGACTTCAAAAAATTTTCCTTCTTGGATCCTCCTGGATCAAGTTCATAACTTCATGATGGATTATACCCCAAAGATTTGAATGTTCACATGAATAATCTTATGGAAGGTTGTTCAATGTCCAATATGTCATTGAATGCTCAAGTTTCTAATAAAAAAGGTAGATCTCGTAAGTTTTTTTCCATGCAGAGCTGCACTACCTGCTTAGACTGCATCAACACAAATGCTGGTGAGTTTGGTTGTATTTGTATGCCAAGAGGTATTCGTAGCGACCATTTCAAAGTGGAGGTCATGTCGAACCCAGAACCTGTCAGTCTTGAGTTGTCGAAGTCGAGCTGCGACTGGTCGAAGAGGAACCTGTCGAGTTTGTTGAATTTTCGAAGTTGAATCGAGACTTGTCGAAGTTGAATCGAGACTTGTCGAAGGTGAACCTGTCGAACCTAGAACCTGTCGCAAGTTGTAAGAGCCAGAAATGATCATGAAGACTGTCCTTACGATTGGAAACCAAGATAGATCTTGTCGTAGATCGACGATGGAAAAACCATATCGTGATGTGCTGATGGGTAGACTGGTGTGTGAAGCAGAAGCTTCCAATGTTTCTAATGGCCTGTCGGAGCTTTTGTTTAGTATAACTAATATGGCATGCTGAGAATTTACAGAATCACATCATGGTAATGAAGCATTTCAGACTATTTGCTGGTAACGTTAGTTTAGGAAATTTATATTTCAATCATGACAGGTTCCGATTCGACAAGTTTCAACTCGGCCAAACCCGACAAGTTTCGGTTCGACACACATACAACACTTTGACGGATTCGGAAACCTTCGACAGTTTTGTGACATCGACCTTCTGCGTCAAATGTTGCTGGGATGTCCGAGTTAGAAGAGTTGCATGACGTGAAGGTGAAAGAGCTATGTGACCAACCGCGACATGTTTCTGGGTTCAAGCAGTTGATATAGTAAGATCAGTCGATCAATGATTACAGTCGGTCGATTAAGAGTGTCTTCGAAATTCAATTGACGAAAGTAAGCAACAGAAGGTCGAACTGGTAAAAAAAAAATTCCATGGAAAAAGGTTGAGTCGATAAAAGAATAGCCCATAGAAAAGTGTGGTCGGAAAATTCTTATGCAAATACTTCGACATGGTCATCTAATTTGTCAACAACAGGAACCTCTCAAACGATTTCGAACGATTTTCTTCTTTAATTTCCTTTTGTACCTGCTGGCATTAATTGCTCATAGGTCTACATTTAAACTCGTCAGTACGACATCTGAAGTGCAACACCATATTCCCATCACCATACGCTATAACTACGGGCTAGGAGAATCCACGTGGTAGGATTCCATTTTCTCTATAAGAGAGGAATCTAATCTACGTGGATGGTTATGATTCTCTGTGGTGAAACGCCTACGACGTAATTATACTAAAATAAATATTAATAACTATTTCCTAATCCATCTAAAACCATAATAATTTTAACGAATAATAATATTTCAAACTTTACTCTTATCTTTCTAATAAAAAATCTATTTATTTCAATATGAATTGCCTAGGATTTGGATCTAGGGTGGTTCCAGTCATGGGGCGGTAACATGAAACTTGTTGATGGTCAACATTATGTAAATGTATATGATTGAGATGAATATGATCATATGAAATTTACTCACTTTTCTTAGTTGACTGAAATACATAGAGTATTATTAAGAAGGATTGTTCTCAATCTATCTTATTCAATTTTTATTATAGTGACACAATTTGTAGATGGTCATCCATCATTTGCAATAATTTGCAATCAAATTCATATGTTTTAGATGAATTTGATCCTCTGAATTTACTATGTATATGTGCATGTGTCTCTGTGTGTGTGAGAGAGAGAGAGAGAGGGAGAGAGAGCAACATATATTGGATTTCATTGTAATATACCAATCAGATTTTATTTTACACTAACTAACTCTCCTACAAGACTTAAGGAAAAACAATGAACTCTAGTGGCTTGTCTGATTGTAGGAAGGAAAACTCAAACAACTATGGAAGGGATTAGGATCATGCTAGCTAATAGAACCTTTGAAAAATGTACTTGGACCATTAATTTTTCAAACATCAGCTAGGTTGAATTCTAATCCAATGCTCCTGGGAACTCCAACATATGCAAACTAGAACTTGAACTGTGCACTACCTAAGAACCAATGGTGAGGGCTTTTGACTCAGGAAATCTCGAAAAAATTAAATGAAAATAAATTGTCAGTCTAGTTTCACTCCAGCAAGTTTGAAGAATTTTTGAGTAATTTTCACAAACTAACAAGTAAAATTGTCTCCTAGGATTGCACAACTAGTTTAACTTCAGGATTTTCCAAACAATGGGAGAAGGATTCAAGTTCTAAATTTCAGACTTGGAATGAGTATATTGGCATGTTAAGTAACAACAACAACACATATAAATCAATTTGGAGTTGTAGAAGTTCATTTATTAATTAAACACTAAAAACTAGCTATTTTTCATGGCAATCTAGACTAGGTGCAAAAGATGGATATGAAAGGCAAACTTTTCTTTATTGAAACTATAGAATGGACTTCAGAGGTTCAAATTTACATAAAAAAAAACCATCATTAGCTGAAATACATCTCATAGAACTCTCAGGAAAGAAATACATGAAAGACAAAACTCTCCATCATAGAAAGACTATAAATCATAAGAAATTTGAATGTGAGACTTCTCAATCTGTGCAAACAATATTGTACTTCACTGGATCTGCAATAATGATTAACATAGAGCATATGGATACTCACGGAAGGTGTACAAGGATTCAACGATGCTTGTAGTGTTATTTTTTCAGAATTTACTTCAATCTGATCTAGGATCTTAACTAAGAGAACAACATGTACAACATATCTACATCATATCAATCATGAACACAATAATGCAAGCACACAAGAGACACAGAGTTTACTTAGGGAAAACCATAAAGGTGAAAAACCCCAATAACTTCCTCAGAGATAGATAGAGCAATGATACAACCCAAGCATAAGAGATAGACATCTCCTAGCAGCAGCTTCTCCTCCTCCACAAGTGTGCCACTCTCCAAAGAGTGTGTGTGAGAATAGAATGATGAAATAGAGTGCCTCCCGCACTCTATTTATACTTGAATTGACTTGCCTAATAACCTTTACTAGGTCGGCCTCAGCTTAACCACATAACACAATACTGACTGGGTTGACACCCACTAAGGTGGTCTAATAACCCTTTGACCCACATGGACGACCCCCACTAGGGTGGTTTAATAACCCTTCGACCCACATGACTTATCTGACCCCAACAAGGTGGTCTAATAACCCATCAAGTATAAGTTATGACACTTACAATATAAATGACGACACTTCCGTATAGAGGAATAATAACATCTCTATAGGAATACAACCACTTCCGTATAGAGGAATAATAACATCTCTATAGGTATACAACATACATATATGTGAAATACATTCTGAAGTTACATATACATCAACACTCCCTCTTAACTAGGAAGGTATTTCTCAACACAGGTCTTCTTCTCTGGATCACCGTCACTGGATGATCATCACTGAGTCATTGTCATCATCACTAATGCTGCTATCTCAATCAATCTCTGAATCTACTCGTCATAGGAAGTTCTATAGAGCCAGTCGTTTTTCATACTGGATGTAGGCCCACCATCTACAGGTCTTCATCATCACTAGCCATATTGTGGAATCCTCGGGACTTATTTCGTGCACCACAAAACCTGGATGCAGCATCCCAGGCTGTTACGAGCACACAACTCTACCTGTCAGATCTCCCAGGAGCACATTACATGTGACTATCACAAAACCTTAAAAGAGTCTCTTAACTAGAAAGAACCCTAAACATCATCTGAGGCCTTTTTCATCATGTCCAAATCTCCAGGACTTATTACATGTGACCCCCACCAAAAAACCTTAAAAGAGTGTCTTGTCAAGCAAGAACCCTAAAGAGCATCTGAGGCCTTTTTCATCCTGTCCAGATCTCCAGGACTTATTACATGTGGTCATGGCAATGCCTCGAAAGAGCATCTAAGGCCTTTTTCATCCTATCCAGATCTCCCAGGTCTACTTACATGCCATAGGACAAAACCTCGAAAGATCGTTTTCCAGATCTCCCAAGGAACTATTATATGCCAGTAACAAAACCTAGCAAGAGAATCTGCAAACCTCCCAAGGCGCTATTATATGTCCTCCCAAAGAAAAACCTCGAAAGAGCATTTTCCAGATCTCCTAGGGAGCTATTATAAGCCATCGACAAAACCTAGCAAGAGAATCTGCAAACCTCCCAGGGCGCTATTATATGATTATCTGCACAACCTATCCACGGCCACAGAGTATCAACCTGATACTCACCATACATCATCATCATGTACACATGATCATCCTGATCATCATCACTGCATCATCCTAACGCATGTCATCTGGAGCAACATCTTGAAGCTCATCATCCATGATCATCCTGATCATACAATGCATCCACCTGATGCATACATAGTATCTGCCTGATACATATCATCATACACGATCTACCTGATCATACAATGTATCCACCTGATACATATACAAATACATACACATGATCCAACTGATCATATCTAGCATCCAACATGATGCATACATACATAAATGATCCAACTGATCATATCCAGCATTCCAACATGATGCAAACATACATAAATGATCCAACTGATCATATCCAACATCCAACATGATGCATATACATATACATAGTAGTAACTGGAGCATCATTCTGATGCTCATCATCTAGCCCTTACATCCACAGCCATGTGAAGGATCCTCCTTCCAACATGCTTGGAATGGCTTCAGCAAATGTCTCCATCACTTCTTCCTCGAAGTGTCATCGATCTGAAGAACATCAAGCCTCTATCTGAAGTACTCGAACTTCACTCTGGATAGTGGCTTTGTCAGCACATCTGCAATCTGCTCATTTGTCGCAACATACAGAAGCTTCACTACTCCTCTCTGCACCATATCCCTGATATAGTGATATTTGATCTCTATGTGTTTCAAGCTCTCGTGGAACACCGGGTTCTCAGACAGCTTCACACAACTTTGGTTGTCACAAAAGATATCAGTAGCCTCCAGCGGGAGATCAAATAACTCAGACAGTAGCTTCCTAATCCATACTGCCTCACAACTAACCGAACAAGCTGCAACATACTCTGCTTCGGCTGTACTCAGTGCTACGTAGGACTGCTTCCTGCTAAACCAAGAGATCACACCTAATCCCATACTGAAGTAGCACCCAGAAATGCTCTTCCTATCTGCAGCACTGCCTGCCCAATCTGAATCAACATAACCCTGCAGGTTAAACTTTTGATTCGCATCATACTTGAGCCCATAATCAACTGTACCCTTCAGGTACCTCAGAATATGCTTTACAGCAACCAAGTGAACACTCCTCGGATCCGTCAGGAACTGGCTCAATGTGTTCACCGCAAAGAAAATATCTGGTCTCGTGTTCGTCAGGTACATCAAGGACCCAATCATCTAATGATACATCATGACATCAACCGGATTAGATGAAGCATCACACAGAAGCTTCAAGTTCGATGCCATAGGTGTGGACATGTCCTTGCAATCCATCATCCCGAACCTCTTCAGGATCTCTACTGCAAACTTCCCTCGGCCACACCTCCATGCCTAGAAAATAGTGCATCATCTCCAAGTTCTTCATCTCAAACTTGGCAACAAGATTCCACTACGTGTCGGCAATCAATCTATCCTCACCTGTAACAAACAGGTCATCCACATACAAAAGTAGTATCACTGGATTGCCTTCCTCAACCTTGTAGTAAAGGTTGGAATCCGCTTTACAATTGGTAAATCCCAAACTAGATAGAAATCGATCTATCCTGCCATACTAGGTCCTGGCTGCCTATTTCAAACCATACAGGGATTTCTTCAGTTTGCACACATGTGATTCTCGGTCATGTGTCTCAAACCCGAGTGGATGCTCCACATACACTTCCTCTTCGACTAAACCATTCAAGAAAGTTGTATTGACATCCATTTGGTGTATCTTCCATTTCATCACTACAGCCAAAGCAAGTACTGATCTGATGGAAGTGTACCTGGCTACAGGAGAAAAAGTTTCTTCATAGTCGATTCCTTCTTTCTGGGAGAAGCCACGAGCTACAAATCTCACTTTGTATTTTTCTATGTTGCCATCTGCAGCATGCTTGATCTTATAGATCCATTTGGAAGTCGCAACAGACTTCCCTTCAGGTCTTGGGACTACATCCCAAACATCATTCTTCATGATCGAATGGTACTTCTCGATCATGGCATTCTTCCCGAATCCTAGGAACTTCAATATATTCAATATCTTCAATAGATAACTTTGTTGCTGAAACAAATGTTGCAGTCCTTCTTTTGTAGGTGCTCGTATATGATCTTTCCTACAAAACAAGTTAAATTGCATGATTAGAAACTTCTCATAGCTTTCAGAACAAATTTTTACGCATAAAGAAATATGTCATACAATCATGCAATTATTTTAGCCAATGCTTCAATACAACATTCATCCATATCCTGTAACTTTCTAGATGCCTTCCAATATCTACCGGAACATTGTTAAGAGTTTGCACTACCCCCAACATGTCAACAAAGAGGTTTCATTCTAGATAAGTAGCAATGGAATGTTGTACAATGCCATAGGCCACTTACCCATCACATGCATATTAGTATTATACTGTTCATCAATGCAACTATTCTAATATGCATAATACACAACCTAATTCTAGGGACATCAGTATATACATCATTGAACAGTATTTATTTAAACAATCAAATATGCAAGAAATGATAATTCAAATACTTATCTTTGTTTGTTTGTTGGGTTGACTCCCTCTCAGTCTTTGCTTCCTTTCTGCAACTCTATTCTGATGTGGATTGTGAGAAGTGGTCGACTCCTTTTGAATATCTACATCCTTGCAGAACTACTAGAGTGTGCTCCCTCTTGATCTTTGCTTCCTGGATTACCTATCCTTGAACTTATATCCATCCTCAATCGCTATGCATGCTTACAAGTATCATTATTGTGATATCCTCGAGATCTCATACATAATCATACATTTATTAGTATAATCTCAATACTATTAGAAACACAATAATCTTAAACATGTATAGTAATGATCATTTCAAACAGAAATAATAAGCATTAGTATTCAAGGACTCTTATGGTTAGTCATATCATAAATTAAAGTAAGAAACATAATATGCATACACCCATGATTATTCAAACCTATGAATAATCATTATCAATCATGCCATGTATACTTTACACAAGGTAGGATTCTAACTTGATATAGGAAAAACATACCTGGATTAATATGTTAATTGGTTATTGTCTAACATACTCACATGATGTCTTCTTGTTCTCTTAAGTAACTTGTGCTAGTAACTTGCATATCTCATAGGTTAACCAAGTTATACATACCTCGTAAGTAGATCTTCTATGTTATCCATGGCAATGGATGAACCTTTGTCTTCATCTCACCATGGTCATATGTTCTTGAACTAGAACATGATTTGTCTTTCTTGATGTACCTTTCATGTTAGTGGACAACATCAACCTCATACAACATCACAATGCATTAGTACAATCATAAGTGTCAAAAACCCTAATCAATGAATATCTTCTATCATGCATTCATAATTTTATTAAGGTGATACGACAAGTCTAAAATTAACCAAGATTGTACTAACCGTAATAATATCAAGACAAACATATCATAAACTTAATTATGAACAGAATTTGAAACATACCTTGATAAGTCATACCTGTCGAGATTGATTGTAATATTCTTATGTAAGTCCTTAGCCTTATCTCCCTCTGAAACAGGAACTTCTTCACTTATGCAGGTGACCAATCCATTCTCTTCTATGATTAACC
This sequence comes from Larix kaempferi, assembly GCA_027924585.1. Taxonomy (NCBI): domain Eukaryota; kingdom Viridiplantae; phylum Streptophyta; class Pinopsida; order Pinales; family Pinaceae; genus Larix; species Larix kaempferi. The sequence continues at coordinate 42,097,652 of BSBM01000361.1, read as the reverse complement.
CAATCCACTTGATTTGTAGGAACTCGATCTGGAGCTGAATTAGGGTTTGTTAGAGAAACCCTAAAAATTCAAACTTTTGAAAGGATAGAAAGATGCACCTTGATGAGTTGATCAAGCCGGTATATTCAGAATTTGAAAACTGCAAAGTTTCACCCTTCAATTTTGCCTTTGAAACTTCCGGATTCACTAGACATGACCCCGAACTAGGGTTTGATAAAGCCCATCCTTCTTCCCAATAAAAAGGTTCGATCCAAAGCTCTAAGCTTCTATTTTTCTGAGGAGCTTCCAGCCGTGGTCACAAATTTCAAAAATTCCCATTTTTGCAGAAGCTCTAATTTTCCAGTTTTCTGATCAAAGTCTCGAACTAGGGTTTGATCAAGCCCGACCTTCTGCCCAACCAAAAATTATGATCTTGGTCTCTAAATTTTTATTTTGATGAGTAGCATTCAGCCATGGTCTCCGATTATAAAAATTCCATCTTTCTCCAAAACCCTAAATTCTCGAAGCCATGAATGAAGGTGCTAAAAAATAATTCTGTTTTGACAGAAATATGTACCTGATTGTTTCTGATGTAACTCCGAACTTTTTGATCCATAGGGTCTGAAACTTCTACCTATGGTATCCCGACCTGTCATATTTCCAACCCCATAGATCTAACCTCAATTGGATTCTCTGTGATAGAGTTGTGCCAAGTGTCACAATGTGACCTATTTATGGGATAAAACAGGAGAGCGAACTTGTACGGCATTCCACATGTCACTGGTTCAGTTTCGGCCTCTGAAAACGTTATTGGAGAAATTATAGTCTGTGCACTACCTGTCACATTTTACGAAATTTCATTTGGAGTTTCCTATCCCAATTTATGACCTTTTTTCCTAGGTCCCCTGTTTATGACTCAGATCTGGAAGAGGCCGAAACCCTAGATTGTACAGATCATAAAACACAAAGTACAACAAATTAGAAGTTTTCCTTTGGACACAAGGTACATGGAGATCTGATATTCGACCTGTAAAATTTTCAGATCCGTAAACTTTGCCAAAATGGATTTATAGCGAAAGTGCTACGATGACTGGTTTTTGCTATATCAAGCCCTAGCATCACAAGTGCAACAAGTGTCATACATGCCATACCATGCCTTCTTTTAGGCTAGCTCTAATACCATGTTAGTTTTTTAGAATTTACTTCAATCTGATCTAGGATCTTAACTGAGAGAACAACATTTACAACATATCTACAGCATATCAATCATGAACACAATAATGCAAGCACACAAGAGACACAGAGTTTACTTGGGGAAAACCATAAAGGTGAAAAACCCCAATAACTTCCTCAGAGATAGATAGAGCAATGATACAACCCAAGCATAAGAGATAGACATCTCCTAGCAGCAGCTTCTCCTCCTCCACAAGTGCGCCACTCTCCAAAAAGTGTGTGTGAAAATAGAATGATGAAATAGAGTGCCTCCCGCACTCTATTTATACTTGACTTGACATGCCTAATAACCTTTACTAGGTCGGCCTCAACTTAACCACATAAAACAATGCTGACTGGGCCGACACCCAATAGGGTGGTCTAATAACCCTTTGACCCACATGGCCGACACCCACTAGGGTGGTCTAATAACCCTTTGAACCACATGACTTATATAGGGCCAACCCCAACAAGGTGGTCTAATAACCCATCAAGTATAAGTTACGACACTTACAATATAAATGACGACACTTCCGTATAGAGGAATAATAACATCTCTATAGGAATACAACCACTTCCGTATAGAGGAATAATAACATCTCTATAGGAATACAATATACATATATGTGAAATACATTCCGAAGTTACATATACATCAACATGCAGTGCGCATTCACCAAACTAGATAGAAAAGCAAGGGCGCGTTCTTCAGAGCTGGAATCCCCAGATCTAGTAAAATGGCCATAACTTGCCCATCCAGACACCTTTTTTGATGAGACAAAAAGTGTTTACTACTGGAAATGATGCTATGGACACAATGGAATAGGTACAAACATCCATAAATGATCATAAAGGTTGAAACCAGAACCTCCATTTCAGCCCTCCAACACTCTTCCTATTGAATGAAGGAGGTGAACCGCACAATGAGAACACACACAAATGGATCATACTTTAGGACCTCCAATAGACATAGTGATGATAACTGGATGTCATCATACTTTTAGAAGAATCATATTGGGGCACATATCCTAGCTAGGACTAGGGTCACATCTCCCAGGTCAATAAGGAAAAAGTGCACTCAATTCAAATCACAAATAATCAAAAGATGTGAAATGGAGTTGTAATCCTTCTTTTATAGATTTAGGTGACTTGTTGAGAAAGTAATATAGGCTACGTAACCCTCATGGAATGGATAAGGTTGCTTTTCTTTCTACTTTAGCTTTTTCCTTGCTTTCTGCTTTACTTTGATTTCTTCTTTAGCCTTTGCCTTGCTTTCTGCTTTTTCTTTTGCTTTTGCTTTTCCTGCTTTTACTTTTGTATCATGCTTTTATACCTTATCCTGCTTTTATGTTTTTTGCTGTTTTTTTCTACTTTTCTGCCTTATCCTTCTTTTTTGCTTTGTCCCGCTTTTTCTTATTTTTTGTCTTATCCTGCTTTTCTGCTTTTGTCATGCTTTTATGCTCTGTCCTTCTTTTATGCTTTATTCTTCTTTCTTCTCCTTTTCCTACTTTCCTTGCTATGACTACTTTATCTTTTCTTGTTTTGAAAGTTACCTCTTAGTCAACCTTGTCCTCTAAGGCACACTTGTGGAGAATTATCCACTTTATTCCAAAATAAAAATATCTAATTAATGAAAATTACTTCTACCAAGTGCATTTCAAACTCAGGATACAAATAATAATAAAATTCCTAACTAATTAATGCCTTAACTTCATAATTAACCCCAAGTGCATGAAATTTCCTCCTCAACCCAAGGGATTGGTTGGGCTAGGAACTCCTTCCACTAATAATCAATGAGGGGACATGACAATACTCCCCTCCCAAGGTTGATTGTCCTCAAGCAATAATCAAATCCAACCCAACTAAGCATTATGAGCCATCATGCTTCTGCTGCACCACTCTGATTATAAACTGCTCATGAACTCTCCCAATAGATTTTTATATTACCATCCAACCATGCACTTATTGTAGAGACTAATCAAAACTGATACCAGGATCCCAAGTGATCCTCAAGAATACAAGCTGCAACATATATTCTCCTAAGCAATGCATAATAATCACATGGAAGTCATCATAACACCCTGTAAGAAAAACACAAGTCCATCCAAAAATATGTTTCCCATGTAGGAAACTATCACCATCTACTGCAAAGATGAACCCATGGGGAAGAGAAGAGGCTTGCTTTCTCAATCCAACCAACCAAAATGTGCTCCCAATGAGCTACAAATGATCAACAATGCCTGGGTCCCACTGCTTGCACACCCTCCTAGTGCACAATGTCATCAAGAACCAATCTAGCAAGTATGGGATGCCAAGATCCCAACACTTGCGCACCCCATCAATACATAGTGTGAATACATATAAATCAGAATGTGGGATTCCCATGTCCCAATGCTTGTGCATTTATATCATGCACAAGGTCTCCCAAGACAATACCTCAAGGTAGGAGGTGTACAATATCCTCCAAATTATTTCAACAAAGTGTGGAATTCGAGGATCCCATAATTAGCACATTCCATCAATGAATAGATTAACACAAAATTTTACATTAAAGTGGGGGATGCCAGGATCCCACTCTCTAATGAGCATCCTACCAAACATCATAAGTATAAAAGCTAGATCATCAAAGTACATATCAACATCATACAAATGTACATCAAGAAGGTGCCTCATCAAAGGATCATGAAAGTGCTTGTCCATCCCTGCAAGTAAATCACCATTTGCCAAGTGCACACAAGCATCAAGTGACCAATCAAATATGCTCCAATGACATAGGTGAGGATACCATGTCCTATAATGCTGCTCCAAAAGAATGTAAGAAGCTTCAAAATAATCAGCCACGTGTTCTTTCATCCAAGAAGTGAATGAAGAACCTCCACCAAAATTTGAACCAAGTAAGGACCAAAGAATGCAAGGAGACTTCAAGTGGCTCAAAGAAGTCTCATCAATAGATCCATGGATGTGAGAGTAATCAAATGAGAGAAATGGATGTTGCCTCAAGGAGGTGTGGAAGGTATCAAGTAAATCTGCCATGTGGCCTTTTACCCAAACAATGGATGAAGGAACTATCCCATCAAGTTAGGAACAAAGAGAACAATGAGTCTTCATGGGTATCAAAGGAGTACCATATGTGTATCTGTTGAAATATTGTAACTTCTAAGAATATTATATTTGTACTTTATCATTCCAGAGATGTTCCATTCCTCCGAGGAGACCCTATTGTATATCCGGAGATGTTTATTCCTCCGAGATATTGTGGTAACTAGGATTATTAGATCTCCCATGTGAGGTTGGCCTTGAGTTAGCTGTTTAGGGGTTATTAGACTCTCTTAGGAGAGGTTGGCCCCATTAGGGTGAAAAGTCAGTTAGAACATGCGTATAAATAGAGGAGGTGTGTTCCTCATTTATCTCATTCATTCACTCACTTTTGATTGGCGCATAGGAGAGAGAGAGGTCTGCATAGGAGGAGAAGGAGCTCTTGTTTAGGACTACATCTCGTATTGGGTTGATTATCTATATTGAGGAAAGCTTTGTTGGGTTTTCTACCCCATGAGGGTTTCCCAGGGTAAATCTTTGTCTATCTTGTGATTGTGTTTCTTTCAGTGATCTTGCTTGTGAAATTAGGCTAAAGTTAACAGTATCATCATAAGGTAACAAAGGATGATGCTGCAAATGTAAAGAAGAAGGTGCTCCAATCATGCCATCATCAAAAGGAGAGATAGGAGTTTCATACTCTTCATGTGGCACCATAAAAAAGAAACCTTTCACCCATACTTCATTAGGACGAATGATGCAAAATGTGGAAGTATAGGATGTAGGATAATGAACCAACTCACCCATATGGTCAAAAGGTATGAGAGTTTCATCATGTGAAGGATCCATAGGGATAGGATCATGGACCAAAATCTCCTTACTGCAACCCTCATCCATCAAGCTAATGGATGCATCAACTCCATCAATGGTTTCATCACATAGGAGCTCTTTTGACTCCTTAATGGAGGATTGACTCACTCCATGAAGAAGCTTAGTTTCGATCTGGTAGAGAGTATGTGCTTGGAACTCACCATATGCATCCCAAAACTTATCAAGCACATGCATGTCATCCTTCACCTCATGAACCACCATCTCATGAGGTTCCTCCATGAAATTCTGAGTACAACCAACCATAAGAGACTGGATGATTGGAATAAGTGATCTTTGAAACCTTTGGTGAAGTTGCTCTATCTCCATCTTGGATTCCTGGAGGGAACTTTGAGTGCTTCTCAAAGAATCTTGGGTGGCCATTAACTCATCATTGAGCTTGCAAATATGTTCATCATCCTTCAAGGATGCAACCTGTAACATGTGAACAACCTCATACAAATAATCTCTGTCAGAAAACACATGTGAACAATCACCTCGGATAGTAGTCATTGCTTTCTGGATCTTCTCCATGGCTTCAAGGAAAGCTGAATCTTCCAATGAAGCAACTCTCCAACAAGACTGTGACATTGAATCATGTGTGTCATGGAGAATGTGTAAGGCCTCCTTGATCTTCATTTTCCTCATCTTGAGTGGCCTCTCAAAAGGAGAAGGTTGAGAGCGAACCTCCTCATCATCAATTAGTGGATCAACCTCATGAAGCTCTTGTGGTGAAATTGAGATTGATACTTGGATTTATTCATCATCTTCAACATCAGTGGGTTTTGTGCTTGCGGTAGCCTTCTCAACTGGTATCTTTATGTCACCAACATAGAGGAATGGACATCCATAAGTAGATGTCTCCTCAAAACTTAGGCACCCATCAGTAGGTACCTCTTCATAGCATCCATCAGTAGATGCTTCTTTAGAACCTGGACAACCAATAGTAGATTACTATTCTTGGCACCCTTCAGCAGTGACTTTTTGATCAAGAACTAGATGATCCTTAGTAGAATCAATGGTGGCTTCTTCATGCTTAGAACCCTCCTCAGTAAGGATTGTACCTTCATATTCTTCAGATGGTTGATTGTCTTTGTGATTTTGCTCCTTCAAGCAAGTTGATGTATCTTTCCCTTTAGTTTCTTTAGGATCAATATATTTGCAGACTCTTTTTGAAGTAGATTAAAAAATTCTCGTCAAGTATGAAGCACGTGCATCCAACGAAGCCTCAAATATTTTTCTGATCTTTTTACAAGTAGGTTGATCTTTTACTGTGGAACATGCAACTTTTCCATACATATGGTTATAAGAATAACCATAATTTATCCTTCCAAATATGATATGATGGGAAATACTTGTAGAAGGTTCCTCTTGGACATTTTCTTCCTCATACTATCTGTAGTACTCTTCATATTTCTCATCATAGTCATCATCATATTGCTCATAAAAATCATCATCAGAGTAAGAATATTCTTCAATGAACATGGACGTGGATACAAATTCATCGAATTGAGAGTCTTCTTTCCACCGGAGTGGAGGAAAGAGATCTGATACCACTGTAATATACCAATCAGATTTGATTGTACACTAACTAACTCTCCTACAAGACTTAAGGAAAAAATAATGAACTATGGTGGCTTTTCTAACTGTAGGAAGGAAAACTCAAACAGATCTGGAAGGGATTAGGATCATGATAGATGATAGAAACTTTTCACAATGTATTGGGACCATTAATATTTCAAACATCAGCTAGGCTGAAGTCTACTCCAAGGATTCTAGGCACCCCAACATATGCAAACTAGAACTTCAACTTTGCACTACGTGAGAACCAATGGTGAGTGGTTTTGACTCATTAAGGATTGAAAACATTAAATGACAGTAAAATATAAATCTAGGTTCACTCCAACAAGTTTGAATAATTTTTGAGGAAGTTTCACGGACTAACATGTAAAATTGTCTCCTGGGATTGCACAGCTAGTTTAATTTCAGGATTTTCCAAATAGTGGGAGAAGGCTTCGAATTCTCAATTTCAGACATGGAATTATTATATTGGAATGTTAAGTAACAATATAAATAGAAATAAATCACTTTGGAGTTGTAGAAGTTCATTTATTAATTAAACACTGAAAACTAGCTATTTTTCATGGCAGTCTAGACTAGGTGCAAAAGATGGATATGAAAGGAAGACTTTTATTTATTGAAAATGTAGAATTGACTTTAGAGGTTCAAATTTACATCAATAAAATCCATTGGTAGCTTAAATACATCTCATAGAACTCTCATGAAAGAAATACATGAAAGACAAAACTCTCCATCGTAGAAAGACTAGAAATCATCAGAAATTTGAATGGGAGACTTCTCAATCTTTGCAAACAAGATTGTACTTTACTAGATCTGCAATAATGATGAAAATAGCATAGATGGATTCTCATGGAAGGTGTACCAAGATTTAGGGATGCTCACAAGGCACATTCACCAAACTAGATAGAAAAGTAAGGGCGTGTTCTTCACAGTTGGAATCCCCAGATCGAGTAAAATGGCCATAACTTGCTCATCCAAACACCTTTCTTGATGAGACAAAAAGTATTTCCTATTGGAAATGATGATACAGATGCAATGGAATAGGTCTCAACATCCAGAAATGACCAGAAAGTTCGAAACCATAACCTTCATTTTGGCCCTCCAACACTGTTCCTACTGAATCAAGGAGTTGAAACACACAACGAGAACACCAACCAATGGATCAAACTTTAGGACCTGCAATAAACCCAGTGATAAAGATTGGATTTCATCATCCTTTTAGTAGAATCATGGGGCACATCTCCCAACTAGGACTAGGGGCACATCTCTTAGGTCAATGAGGCAAAAGTGCACTCAATTGAAATCTCAAAAGATGTGAAATGGAGTTGTAATCCTTCTTTTATAGATTTAGGTGACTTGGATTTCATCATCCATTCAGTAGAATCATGGGGCACATCTCCCATCTAGGACTAGGGGCACATCTCCTAGGTCAATGAGGCAAAAGTGCACTCAATTGAAATATCAAAAGATGTGAAATGGAGTTGTAATCATTCTTTTATAGACTTAGGTGACTTGTTGAGAAAGTAAGATAGGCTAAGGCACCCTCATGGAGTGGATAAGGTTGCTTTAGATTTTCTCTCGCTTTTTGCTTTAGCTTTTTCCTTGCTTTCTGTTTTTTCTTTTTCTTTTGCTTTTGCTTTTCCTATTTTTTCTTTTCTATCCTGTGTTTTCCTGCTTTTATGTTTTTTTCCTGCTTTTATAGCTTATCTTGATTTTTTGTTTTTCTGCCTTATCCTGCTTTTTCTTGTTTTCCTGATTTATCCCGCTTTTCTGCTTTTGTCCTGATTTTTTGCTTTGTCCTGCTTTTGTCCTTCTTTTCTACTTTATTCTACTTTCTTCTCCTTTTCCTACTTTCCTTGCTTTGACTACTTTATATCTTCTTGTCTTGCAAGTTACCTCTTAGTCAACCTTATCCTCTAAGGCACACTTGTGGAGCATTATCCACTTTATTCCAAAATAAAAATATCTAATTAATGAAAATTACTTCTACCAAGTGCATTTCAAACTTAGGATAAAAATAAAATTAAACTTCTGAACTAATTAATGCCTTAACTTCAGAATTAACCCCAAGTGCATGGAATTTCCTCCGCAACCCAAGGGATTGGTTGGGCTAGGAACTCCTTCCACTAATCATCAATGAGGAGACATGACAGTCATCTCAACTCCCTCATATCAACAAACCCATGATTGGAACCAACCTATATCCAAATCTTAGGCTCTATCAAGCGCTAAGAGGGATCAAATATTTCGAGGTGCAAACCTCTCCTCGGGTATTGCACTAAAAAACATTTTAGTAGGAGGGGTTTTCACCTAGAAAGTTTTGATCCCTCTTTATGCTTGATAGAGCCTAGGATTTGGACTTTGTACTAATCTGGGAAAACCTATGAAATATAATTATGTTAGATTATCATAACTTCACTAGCTACATTATTCACTTTGTTGTACTATTAGATACTAATGGTATCATGTACTAATCACTTTGTTGATGAACATATTGTTAACATTGTAGAATGAATTTGGTTTAGTCTATTGTTCTTCTTTGCATTATTGCAATAGGTTAACTTACATAGACCAAAAAATGGTCATTGGAATCATCTTGGTGTCAAATTGCATGCATACTGGGATGGAGTAATATGTGGCGATGGAATCCAGTTGTTGTGTTGTGATTTATATATTCTTTTTAAATATTTGCTCGTTCATGGACACCAACCAAAGACAATGAAATATGGGGTCTAGTTATTCAAGTCAATTGTAGAGAACTATAATCTAGGTGGTGGAGTGAATTACGATGGTGTTGCCCTCATTGTCACTCATGCCACCATTTTATTGCTTTGCAATCAGTTATTCCTTGAAATGAAAAGAAAGTAGTTAATAGATTGGCATGCATGGTGTAAAAGCAATGGAGTGGTGTGGATGGTGCCATTGATATTTGGCATTTTTAATAAATTTATAAAATTCTACTAAAACCAAGAAGACTTGAGGAAGTTAGCCATTAATAATAATTAACATCAATACAGATAATCTAAATATATTATCAGTAAAATGATACGGCCACATTGAGATTTGAATGTGAATAGGGTTTAACGTGTGGAATTGTAATCAACTCAACTAGCTTCCAAATGGTATTGTAGACCCCCTTATCAACTCAACCAATTTCCAAATGGTATCGTCGACACATTAGGAGCACATGCAACGATGGGCATCAAAGTACACATGCTCATGACATGAAAATCTTGAAATTATCACGTTGGTTCATGTTCAAAACTAACCACCTTACTTTTTCGCATAATATTCTCTGAAAATGTTTGACTAGACTGCTTGTAAAAATTGTCTCACACATACTAGGGTGAAATTGTGCAGCATACTGTCTGAAAACAATATGAACAAAAATTATGGAATGTTGGATCGCTACCTCGAAACCATGCAAATTTTCCAGTGTTACCTATTGCCAATTTTCAGTGCCTGTTATCTCTTCCAACTGCATTTGAGTCACGGGAAGGACATGTTGGTGAAAATGCGAAGTTGGGTAATGTATTTTTGAGAATGGAGAGGAAAAAAAATTGTGAGTGTGGATAAACACGTGAAAAAAATGTTATCCCTTAAGAATTTTATTGTTCTCAAAATCACTTGAAATGAAAATTCAATATCATAACAAAGACAACACCAAACATTTGAAATCTTCACAGAGATTTTCCTTGCCCTGTCCTCTTCAAAATGATACATTTAGTTTTTTCAATAAGAGTCACACTAAAAATAAAATTGAAGCTCACCAACATGTGTCGATAAGGCACCATTTTCTGGACATATGCTATTTCTATAAATAATAAAAAATAGTTCCCAAGTTTGAAAAACCTCAAAATATAGTACATGCACAACTGCAGTGTGTCTAGATTATGAGCATACATTTTTTTCTCTCAAATGAATAACCATATCTAAAAAAACTAGTGCTCACGCAGGTCACTAATTATCCATACCTAAAATTTTCAAGTATATGCGGTTGGTGAGCACCAAATTTGTCCCAGTATATGTCCATAAAATATTTAAAAAAAAAATACAAGTGCGAAGCTAATTCAATTCTCTAAAACATTTGTTCTTACTTCAAGGTGAAATTCCTAAGGGAGATATGGGTTTAAAAGGGTTGAAGTTAAAAAATATAAAATTTTGCAGTTTTGATTGTCAAAAACAAGCAAATATGGTTACCCAACTTCATGTCACATGTACAAGTCTGTTATAATGATTATAATGGATTTATGTTCATGATTTGCTTAAAATAAATTTATAAAAAGTGCTTAATTGTTCAAGTTGAATAAATAAAGCATGAAAAACATATTATTTTACTGCATGATTGGAATTAGAATTCACTAACAATGCCTCAATACATGTTAATTACTATACTGCATCACTAAAAATCACTAGGAATCAATCGAAAAGAATGGTAGGATCGATCTACTTCAACAATTTTGCGTACTTGTTCACGAAGACATATTTTCGATGCTTATTTATTTATGTGGGTCGGGGAGGGATACCGTTTTTATGTGGGGGAATTTAAAAGTAAAGAGCGAACCCTTCTCTGTCTCGTTTCATCTCTCTCACCTGCCTGCGCTGTCTATAAGTATCACCCAATTCTGCGTAGGTGGATGGCATTCAAAACAACTAAGTGGAAAGAAGCTTCAAATATTATTGTAAGTGTCCAATGGAAGTAAAAATATACAATGGTATCACACCCGTCTTTCAGTCTACTGGGATATGGCTATGGCTGTGCGTATGCATATAAATTTGGGATGTGATCATCCCAACCTGTACACAAGTGGAACAAGATTAGGTGTGATGGTTGCCACACCTTATTGTCATAGTACTGGACTAGGAGGAAAAGGAAGGAGAAAGTAAAGCTTATATGGAGTGTGCGTGGAGAAGGAACATGGTGTAAGAAAAATGAGTGGAGATGAAACAATGTTAAGATTGCAGGGGAGTTAGAAAGGTATGATTATTTGCTATAGGCTTGTGGAAGCCACAGGGATCTCTCACAAGGTAAGCAACTACATGCTTTGAGAAATGATAGTACTATGGTTTGTACACGCAGCTTGAATTTTGTACACATACGTTTTTCTCTGTTTTTATTCATATCTAAAACAAACTGTAAAATTGTTAAGAAATTAGTATCTGTATATGCCATGACTATAAACATAATTTTGTTTTATAATCTCCACAGTAATAGAGGAAGACTTATTATCTCATGCGCATGCATACAAAGTTAACAAAGCTATTATTATGCTTGATTTTTAAATTTATGCTTTATGATCACAACGTAGACATTCCAACAGCTTAACGGCCCAGAACCATTTTTTATTTCTAGTGCTCCATTATCTAACCATTTTCTTGTTAAATTCCAATACTATAGCTACATAATAAAATATTGCTATAATTACATACACAAAGATTTGTTTGGTTAAGTGCAAAACATAAGGGGAAGGGTGGGGGCGAGCACACTCACTGTTCTGGCTGGCCTCCAAATGTTGTTGAATTTGGGAGATGGTGTTGTAGAGGTATGCAGGTGGGAAAGGGGAAATTTTCAAGTCAATGGTATGATTTCAGCTATCTTCAATCTCTTGCAAGGTTGCTACCAGTCCATATGTGGCCCATATGCATATTGATGACCCTTGCACTTGCCCCATTCCTTATGCATATTGATGTCCCTCGCACACTCGTTGGGGAAATGAAATTATGAAAATCAGTTGAAAAATGATGAACCATGAGTAAGTTGTTCAACCCTTCAGCGCATAGAACAAATGTAAGTATTTCATGCGAACCTACTAGAATTGTTTCTATTTTTGGTAAAAACAATTTGCAAACCTACTAGAATTGTTTTCTATTTTTTTTTAAAACTTTGAAGAAGATATTGAAACAACTTTTCAAAATATTGATGGGCAGTTTGAAATTGGCAATGAGACGATGTAAGCGGTGAAACAATGTAACCGATAGTGTAATCATTGAAACAGTGTAATCAATTACCAGTGCCCTGAAGGTGGTGAGATCAATTGATTTAAGGATATGTAATCTTCCAGCCAACACGAGGAAACATGTGGAATAAAGCATTTAAGATCTTTTTCAATATAAAAAATGACATTTAAGATATTTCTCAATACCAAGAACTATGTCGTCACCTCTGCAATAAGACTCCAAGTTCATAGCCAATAATAATTAAGATAAAAAATTTAAATATTAAAAAAAAAAATTTAAATATTTAAAAAAAACTTAAAAAATCAAATGTGTAATGTAAAACTTTGGAAAAATGGTTGCAAAGTCAAAAAAGAAACTAATAGACATTCAACGCAAATCGAATACTATATGATTGCCTTCAGCTACCTTTGACAAATATAATAAATAAAACTATAATATCACAAGGTAAAGAATGTAACTTCGAGCGATGCGTGGTAAATAGTGTAAATTTTAACTTAAATTTTTATATGGCATTCTCCTATATAAAAAAATACTTTGAGGGTAGGGTTGTTGGACTATGTTAAAACATAAAACCTCTAATTACAATAGCATAATGACACTATGATTAAGGAGCCACAAATAATATTGGATGATTGCAATCTGGATCAAAGTGTTATATATATATATATATTATATAAATTTTAACACATTTAAATTATTACTTATATTATATAAATATATTTTTTAAATTATTATTTTTTCAAAATTTTCAAATTATTAATATATTTCATTATATCTACAATATATCACATTATAAATTATTACTTATATTATATAAATATATTTTTTAAATTATTATTTTTTCAAAATTTTCAAATCATTAATATATTTCATTATATCTACAATATATCAGATTATATAATGTGTACAACATCAGTGTCCATCATACATGAATAGCTAACTCTTGAGTAAGCGCATGTTCGAAATTGGATTAGCCATCTAATACAGAGGTAACATTGGAGTATGAAACTACCACTGGAGTATGCAAGTGCAAGTACATCATAGTATGATATGGTTTTATTAAGCTTTTATTTGTAAAATATTTTTTTTAAATCATAATTTATCTCTGTACGTTAAGTTTGGTGATATTATAACTGGTATCAGAGCTAACATTGGAGTATGAAACTACTACTGGAGTATGCAAGTGTAAGTACATAATAGTATGATATGGTTTTATTAAATTTGTATTTGTAAAATATTTTTTTAAAATCATAATTTATCTATGTAGATTAAGTTTGGTGATATTACAACTACATAATAGTATGATATGGTTTTATTAAATTTGTATTTGTAAAATATTTTTTTAAAATCATAATTTATTTATGTAGATTAAGTTTGGTGATATTACAACTATTATGAGAGCCTATATAACATTAGGAGACTAATGGATTTTGGGAATTTATAATAACATTATGTTAAGGAAAAATAATATATTTATGAAGATAAGTATGAAGGATGTTTTTTAGTTAGTTTAGTTCAATGATATCAATTATAAAATTTAATAATGAATTTATTTAATAATTTGATTTATATTTGATATGTGTGTGTGTTTGTGCATGTGTGCACAAGGTAGATCAATTGATAAATGAATGTGTTATGAGAAGTTGTGAATGGAAGGTTTCGTGTTCAAATCCCCCAAACATACCTGTTCTCTATGCTTCGGATGGTGTAGATGCACCTAAAGATTTCCCACCTACCCTAATATTATATATATATAAAATCCACTAAATATTAAATGTGTTAAATCACTCCTTATATTAAGTCAATGATTTAAAACTCCATAAATATTAGCTTAAAAACTATATATATACATATAAAAATAAGTTATAATAGTGATATATCTAATTCACTTAAGTGTAAAAAACATTTCTTAATATAAATATCTCTAATTTAAAATAGAAAAATAAAATTAGACATAACTAGGTTTCTTCTTCATTTATAATTCATAAACATTAAAAATATTATATAAAATTCATTGTTAATATTAAAAAAAACATTAAAGTTTCATAAACATAATAATGTAACTATGTTGTAATTCGACAATTTAATCATATCATACATAAATATGTGTTTATTTTGATGAAATAATCAACACTACCACTTTACAAGAAAAGGGAAAATGACTTCACCCCCTAAAAAATTAATTTTACATTTTTAATATGGAGACTAAAATGTTTATATATATAGAAAAGTTGGAAACTTAGTATGTAAGTGTTGGTTCTATGTGAAATATTGTAAATAAATATTTGTTACTCAATGAAGAATAACTCCAAGAGTCTGTAGAGAATCCTAAGAGATCTTTTGAAAGATAAAATCCAAAGCTCACTTCTCATGTGTTAATATGGAATTGATGTTAGTGAAATCAATCCTAGAGTTATTTCACATCAAGTGGTATAGGGGTGAATCTGAAGATGGGTAACATTTTCTGGCGAAAAGTGATGATGAAAATTCAGTTTTTTATTTATTTATTAAATCAAAGCTCTCAGAACTCATATATGCTTTGTGAATTCTTACATGTAACAGAAAAACAAATTGTAGGGAATTATGCTGTCTTTCCACCTTTTTTCTTCAATTTGGTTCATAACCCCAAAGATGAGTTTCTACGTCCACAAAAAGAATTCATAGGGGGGCCACCTAAAGGGTCCTCACCCCGCCAACTCTGATTACGGAGCTTAACCCAGTGGGGACATCAAGTGAGGCCCTTATATATCTATGCATAGCCACATGGGGATTTGACCCCGAGACTTTCTGCTTACAACTCACAACTCTCAACCACTTGAGCTAACCCATCGGGCTTATGTTGTCTTTCAACCTATATTTAAAAAAAAATATTATTTAATTTGTCAAAATTGCATTTAATGATATGTATGTTCTTGCAAAATTCAAGAAAAATTAACAAGTGGCTTGTGTGCATGTAAAATAATTTAGTGATAAATGCATAATTTCTAGAAATATATATATATATATGAACATAATCTACCCAAGAAGCACCGAGGCACACATATTTTTTTAAAATTATTTTAGAAAATTATATTTTTTAAACTGACTATTGAAAATTTTAATCACATTTTGTACACGTGTGTGCACGTAAACTTTTTTGTATTGGTTACAAAAAAAAAACAAGAAATACCCTTTTGAAGAGGAGCGTATATATTTTTTGAAATTTTTTTATTGTGTACATTTAATATTGTTGATTTTTTGTTGCGTTGATTCGAAGTTGTGGACAGGACGCCACCAAACAAAGGAGTATATATATAGTTGATATTTATGTAGCTTAAGTAGGTATTCCCGTAAGCTCATAATATTATTAATAATGTATTTATTTAGTGAAAATGTAAAATCACGTAAAGACATGACTTTATGTGAAAGTTACCTTGAAGACCTATATATTGCTAAAGGTCAATTCATTATTGTACGAACTTATAACAACCGAGCAATAATTCATTTATTTATCTATCTACTACAACGAAGAAATAAGAAGGATGCAGTTTGTTTATGTGCATGATTTATCTTCCAATGATCCTATTTATTTCTGTTACATATAATTGAAATATATTGTTGTTATCTTAAAATTCAACATGGTTTCAAAGTAGTGCTGAAAGAAACCATTCTCATAAACTAATTATTGGGGTATTTTCCATATTCTCATTAGATGTCGTGTCTTGGTTCATGGTTTGGAGTTGTGAGGGTATTGGCCCATGGTTTCGTATGTGGAATTTCAGGTATGAACATGGTTTTCTTCCCAACACATGGTTTTACCAATTGGTTGGGTGATTTATATGCACACGTTAAAAATGCTTTTACCTAAGTTAAAAAAATGATTACAAATAAAGGAAGTCAACAATAAAGATAAGTATTTAATGTCTTGAGTATTAAGTCATATTTACTTAAAGACGATGTTTTGTTGATGATTAGCGTAAATGGTTAATTATATTTGGTTTACTCCTGTCATGGAGATACAATGTGGAAGCTCAAGAATGGAATGAAGGATGAGCTGGATTCCAACTCAAAGTGATGAGAGGAATAACTCAAACCGGAAGAGTTGCTCGATGAGAAATATAGCATGGACATAGACTTCTATATTCAAAGGAAGCAGCTACCCAACATGTAGCAGTGATGCTCAACATCAAGAGGAATCTTGGTACTCCAATATTGATGATGAGTTTAGGCTTAAGAAGGACCAAGAGAAACTCATTTGTCAAAGGGATTTGCATCAGATCCCAATACAACAAGATGGATTCTATGCAAAAGGAGCAAGATGCTTAGATATAGAAGGAGCAGAATGCTTAGATGCAGAGGGATAAGGGCGCTCCAACATGGAGGGAGATGTGATGAGCTTGAAGATGCGATGTTTGTAGTATCGGGCAGGTGTTCCCCCAGTATTATCCATCTGACTTGGATAGGGGTGAATGGCCTAGAGGTAGGGAAGTTCCTTCTCCCGAACACCCTGTGAAGGGGTGGGGAGATTAGTACTTTCTCCCAGACACTCTATGATAGAGTGGGGAGGTCTCTCAGACACCCTGTGACGAGATGGAGAGACTAGTACCTAAGATGACTTAGGAGGATTCAATGCACATATTGCTTTCATGATAGAGGGAGCAAATATCATAATCTTGTGATAAATGGGAAGGTATCCCATATTTGTAGATCTTGTACATTCTCCAGGATTGATTATTAAGAGGAAGGCTGCTATGGATGAGATGTTGATGTTTCTCCATGGTGTAGCATCGGTCAGAAATTATACCATATTGGTCATGTGATTTAACCAAGGAGAATGATACATTCACTCACAAAAAATGTCCATGTGACTTGGCTAGTGTTGAATGGATCTAGCATAGCCTTGCTTAGCCATATGATTTGGATAGGTGTGATTAGGACTCGAGGTTCTTGGATAGCCTTTCTTAGTCATGTGATTTGGCTAACTGTGAATAAGGCTTGAGGTCACATTGCATACTATGTGAGGGAGTTCTCTATGTTGGAGTGATCTATCTCAGTATAGAGCATGTTTGAATTGTTTATTTGATAGGGACTAGTTACATCTTGTGGAATAAACAATGTTTAGTCTAAGGTGAGTGCACACACATTAGATCCCTTTACATGAATAGATGTGGATGTAAGTAGTTGATATTACAACTATGTGAGTCATTATCCTTAGACGAGGAGAATGGACAAGATCAGAGGATCTATCACGTATGCATTTGACCTTAGATTAGGTCAGGTGAGGTTCTATCCCTTGTTAATTTGTTTGTCCCTGGGACATTGGGGACCAACGAGTTGAACGCCCTTGTGATGCATTTGAACTAGATGGGTTAGGTGAGGTTAAATCCCTTATGATCGTCCATGAGGTTGAGTTCATGTTGGTGATGGATCCATAAGATTAAGATTATGTTGATCTTGTGATCCATGGATTGAGCCATGAGATCCCACATCCATCTTCGGACGAGCCAAGTGGACTTGGTATTTGAGAAATACCCTTCACTAAGGTGAATCTCTAGGTAGAGTCTCGATAAGAGACTTGAGGTGTTAACATTGTGTATGTCAGCATAAGATCATATTCTCTGGTTTGTCTTTTAAGGAGAAGCTCTAGGTAGAGTCTCGAGGAGAGACTTGAAGTGCTAACATTATGTATGTCAGCATAGAACTGATTCTCCGGTTTCTCTTTTGACTAAGGAGAAGGATCATTTGTGGAGTGTATCCCTGTGTGAGATTTTCTCACATTGTGTGGAGCATGGGCCCAGAGGGGTGGACTAGTTGTAGTCATCACCACCTTCAAGTTGTAATGACTGGTAAATTGGAAGAAGAGTCTTCCTGAGGAGTGAAACCTCCTTTCTGTTTTTGACTGATAAAGTGCATGGGGAACTAAATATTATGTGGTCTAGGATGAATAAGTTGATCAAGATATATTCTTTGAGAAGATGATGTGGTTCCAGTGGGGACAATTATTTTGGTTAAAAGGACTTGATCAGAAGGGACAAAACTTCTCTTATATTCAGAAGACACGAAGAAATCCAATGTTAAAGATCATGCTTTGGAGATCTATAGACATGCCTTGTTCAAATCCTTAGAGGGAGTGTTCTATATATCATGACATGGACTTGTTATTTAATTGGAGAGATTTCTATAAATTAGAATACCTCCCTAGCTAGGAGGGAGTGTTGATGTTTAGGTAGCTTCAGTAGGTATTCCAGTAAGCTCATAATATTATTAATTTTGTATTTATTTAGTGAAAAGGTAAAATCATGTAAATACATGACGTTATGTGAAAGCTACCTTGAATACATATATGTTTCTAAAGGTCAGTTCATTATTGTATGAACTTATAACAACCAAGCAATAACTCATTCATCTATCTCTCTACTACAACGAATTAATAAGAAGGGTGTAGTTTGTTTATGTGCATGATTTATCTTCCAGTGATCCTATTTATTTTAGTTACATATAATTGAAATATATTGCTACTATCTTAAAATCCAACTGTTATCCCTAAGGTATGCACCTTAACTTCTAGAGGAAAAAGCTAGGGCACTTAGATATGTATATATAACAATTCGGTTTCAATTTTAAAGTTTAGGTGATTGAATAGTCAATGAGCCATCCAAGGTTTTGGTGGAACAATCAATAATGCAAGGCAAAAAATAATAACATATCATGGATTAAAGGATTCGCAATCATGAATTAAACAGGAGCACAACATTAGATACATAGCTAGAATGTAAACATATTAAAGGTAGCTGCTCATCCATTCCCACATCATAACAGTGTTACAATAAGAATGATAATTGAACATCAAACATATATCACAAGAAATATATGTTTATAGCATAAACATTATTAGATCTGAAATCTATTGATTATATAGAGCACAATTAACTCCAGTATTCAAATAAAAAATCAACAGTAAAATAAATAAGAGGCACAAATGTATTTGTGATTAAAATGACCTCCAATCATACATAGATACTATATCAAATCTTACAAGATGTCCACCAATTCCTTTTTGACTATCCAAGAATTCAAAATGCATGCTTCTGTTAGGATATTCCTATACTCCATCCTAGTCCTACTAGCTTTTCAATCATTTTCATTTTCAGTCTTTTAGGGTTTGCATGCATTTCGAGTCATCAGTCCCAACACCTAGCCCTCAGTTATCTAGCCCTCAGAGCTTCTTCCTAATCAGCTTCAGCCCTCCTAGTGCCTAGTGCTCCCTCCTTTCATCTACTGCATGAGAGAGGCGCACTTCTTCACCTACCAATCCAATTATGTTCAGTTAACAAGAGTTCTCTCCCTGATTTTAGGTTTGACTCACTCTTTACTTACCTTATCACTCCGATGGACCTCCAGTGTGACTAGATAGGTTGTTCCAACTCCATTTAGCTCCATGAGCAACCTCCATTGAGCCTCCTTCACTACATTAGTGCTTCCATGTGCCAGTTACACCTACCACATTTATTTAGACTCAGTTTGACTTCTGGTTGACTATTACTTGTGCATTGATGACTTCACTGATGATTAGTTGGACTCCTAGTTATGACTTGATGACACTCCACTGATTATGGATCTGTACATGCAGGATAATTCGAATCACACCTAGTGTATTCGAATCCTAAGCATTTTATATTTACCTTTTTACTATTCAAATTAATGTAACATGTGTAATTATTCTACCTCTATCTGAGCTCCTTTGGATCTGTGTTCTTCTGCTCTATTCTTCTTCTGTCATTCCTAAATTATTTCATTGTGAGGTTTACATCATCTCTTTGGATCTACTGTGAGCATCTTCACAGCTTCTTCCTCGAGGAATATCCCCTTCTTATTCATTTTTTCAAAGTTTTATAGCAAATTACATAATCATCGAGATCCAAAACTAATGGATCTAAAAAATTCCTCCTCCATATTTAGTTTGTTGATTCACATTAAAATATCTCATCCCAAATCGAATTATTGAGGTGGTCTTTCAACTGCTTGACTTGACATAGTTTTAGGAAACTGAATCTGGCGAAATCTTGAAAAATAGGCTTCAAATATCCATTTGAATCTCTCAAGTCGTGATAGATGTTGCAATACTGAGAGCGGTTTTTGTAAATCATCCCATTACCGAAGTGGTTATTTAACCATTTCAAATGGTTCTTGATAGTTTTTCCTGAATTTGCTCTCGAAGTTGATGACTAAAACAGTTACCTACATGCAGTTTTGTAGTGCAATTCTCCAACAGTTTGGTAGTGCAACTGCAAAACCATTATGTAGTGCTTCTTTCTCAAGGAAAATATGGTCACGTAACTGAATTTCACTTTGCTAACGTCTACATATATTTAACCAAGGAAAAACTACCTCACAACTAATAGCAAGGTCCATGCAGACATTGTGATATCTTAGCATGTTTCACTAACTAATAATCTAATTTGAACAAAAGTATGGAATCAAACAAAGCATCATAGGATAAGCATTAGGGGTATGAGGTTTGTCTCAGGTGAAAAATAAATGATGATCTTGGAATAGGTTTAGAATTCTGGGTACCAAGATAAAAAAAATAAAAACAATACTAAGTGAAAACCTGAGTACTAACATCGGATCCTACTAGGGATGATGTACTCCTTGTGAGGCTCCAAAAACCTGTAGATTAGTGTCCTTTCTATTCTGAAAACTCTATACCCCTGCAATTTTCATTATGTTCTAATATATATTCTGCTTGATTCTGAATAGTGCAAACAAAATCTAATCCAAATTGTAAAAACTATGTACCAATTCCTCCATTAGGTGATGGAGTCATGCTCATTCTAATCTACTACAAATTAAATCAAAATGAAAACCATAATCCTAAAAATAAGCTTCAAACCATACGAAATGCACACTGATTTATATACACTGCCTACTCTAACTAGCTTCATCATTTTAGTTCATGTGAAAGAAAACTTCCAATGGTACCAAGTAAGCATTTGACGGATGAGAAGTTCATTTTGTCTACAATCAAAAGAAAGAATGCAAAATTTTTGCAACGGCTTAGAGTTACTGCTACAATTTGATTTCAAGTTGAATACTACAATTTTTAGGACTCCTTGAATAAATGAATCCATATAACCAACTAATGGGTCTTGTAAAGACATAAATTAGCATTCCTTATGTTCAATAGTAAATTCCTCTTCTTCCGATTGAAGAATGTTAATAATAGGTTTGTTGATTGATGGAAAGAGTTGGTGCACATTCATTTGAAAAAAAAATCATCGTTGATCTTGTAGCTCATCTTCTTTACTACCTTCTAATAGCCATGACCCATAATTGTCATATTCTGGTTTATGGCAGAAATATGTTTTATGATAGTTAGGGGCAACGACAAACTCTTTAAACTGCTGATATTAATCTTGGGAAAAAAATCCTCCAGTTACATCCAAAATAGAAAAATTATCATAACAACTTGAAGGTAGCAATATACTCTTATCAATCCCGAGAGGAGAAACATCATTCACAATAAAATCCTTTTTATGCTGAAAAGTTTGTGGGATTTCTGCAAATATTTGAATATCTTCATCATTCACAAAAAAGAGGGTGTTAATATATTCAACAAAATTCTAAACTCGATCATTAAGAAATATATTTTCAGCAGCTCGACAACGGTCTTCTGCAAAATTCTCTTGATGAATATCTTCA
This sequence comes from Larix kaempferi, assembly GCA_027924585.1. Taxonomy (NCBI): domain Eukaryota; kingdom Viridiplantae; phylum Streptophyta; class Pinopsida; order Pinales; family Pinaceae; genus Larix; species Larix kaempferi. The sequence goes on along the minus strand of BSBM01000361.1, from coordinate 42,075,341 downwards.
AGAAAATTCATAGTAAAGTCATCTTGCTGAAATAAATCAAAATCACGAGTATCTTCTAAATACTTGTCAAAAGAAAAAATTGATTGATCAACTTCAAGATTTGAGGAATACTACAAATATGGAAATGATACATCAACATCTTGAGGCGAATGAAAGCTTGGACTTGATCTTTCATACTCATATTGTTTCACCAATTCCTCTACATCCAAATCTAATTTCTGCTACTCATAATCTCCATAAAAAGGAAGAGTTTCTTGCTCTTGTCCTTAACATCTTTTTCCTGCTGATTTAAAAGAGATGTCTTCCATTTCATGAATTATGCCTTACTAAGAAAACAATGACCTCCTTAAGTTGTTCATGGTTATACGCAGTAGCAGTTTGAGACACTTTTCTCCTGATGATGAGCCCTACTTTGTGGCTCGAAACGTCGAGATTATCAACTTTCTAACGCAGATTCCTCTATGTTCTCAATGACCTCCTTGTTCCCTCAATAATAGATCTTGAATAGTATAAACTTCATGACAATCAAGAAGAACAAATTTTCTTTGATCCTGTAATGAAAATTTTTGTCCAAATATTTAGGACATATAATCCTGAAGTTTATAATCAAAACAAGATTGTTGGTTTGTAGTATTAATAGCAAGATGATTCGGAGCAACAACTTTCTTCTTAACAAAATAATCATGATCCAATTTCATAGCAGGTTTTAAAAGGTTCCTATTATGATCAACTGAAGGTATATAATCATGTATACAATAATCATCTACAAAACTATTAAGCTGATTTAAAATATGAACATAAGCATAATGTATATCCCCGTCAATAGACAAAACTGAAAATAATGTAGAATTTTGAATCGAATTTAATTTCCATTCACAATCATCCTCCCGCTCTTTTGGATGCAAATTTTCATCACAAACCTGATCTCGATGTCTGTCACAAGCCCTAAAATTTTCCTCACTTTATCTAGCATCAAAAAATAACTATTCTAGTGATGAGGATCTCCTTTCTCTAAGATAAAAAAACAAGATCGGGGTGTTGAGATTATATATAATATGATATGGCAGTAGTTTCAAAAGGCTGAATATCTTTAGGAATATTGTAATAAAAAATATGAAATATCCCATTGAATGTGCTAAGAGCTTCATCATTTTCCCTATTCAAATCATTAAACTCAATAGAGTATTGATTAAAGGATTTGTTCTCACCCCAATATCTCAAAAACGCACTATGAAAATCAATCCATGAACCAATGGAACAAGCTTCCAAATTTCTAAAACATAATGTAGCTTCTCCAAATAAAGATTTGCAAAATATCCCCATAAATTCATTCTCATGCATAATTTCAAAATTATCAATGAAAAATTCAAAAGCTTCCAGGTGATTCTCAGCTACAACATGGTCTTCTCCATTGAACAAAGGAAGATACTTGAAAAAATTGAGAGGGTAAGCATGAAGGATAAATAGCAGCTTCAAAGGTCTAAAATTTTTCCTTCTTATTCTGGATTGAACTTTAGTGGGCTGAATATAAGTTTCAACAGGTTGATTGCAAAATATAATAGGGATGGAAGGAAGTAAATCAACTTTACTAGCTACAAGCTGACATGATTATTCATGTTCAGGAAAAATTGGTATATGTACATCATTGTTATCATAAGGTTCAGCTAGAGGAATTAGATCAAGATCTATAACACAAGAATGTGACAGATCTTCTTCCAATGAGGGATAAACAAATGAAGGCTTATGGTCATCGGAGTAAACAAGGAATAAGATGATCCTTTTCACATGTGAGGGAAAATGCAAGAAAAAGATAATAAAAAGTAATATAAGTTCCTAAAAGAAACTTATGATTTGATACTTGGTTTTCTTGTGTCTTCTCATTCTTCTGTTAGTTGATCTCGTTCTATAGTAGAGTCACAATTGATTCTTTGAATTCTTGATTCTTCTGATAGTAGAGTCTCCACTGGATTCTTTTGAATGGAGTCGCTAGGTGAAAATGCAGTCAGTATTCGATGTTGGTTCTTGTTCACAATCAATAACTTAGTCTAATATTTAAAAAACCAAAGGAAAATAATTCACTTCCGTCCCTGGAAACGATGCTAGAAAATGTTATCCCTAACCTTAACTGCTGGAGGGAAAATCTATGGCACGTAGATATGAATATATAACAATTTTTTTTTCAGGTTTAAAGTTTAGGTGATTGAATAGTCAATGAGCCATCCAATTTTCTGGTGGAATAGTCAATAATGCAAGGAAAAAAACAATAACATATCATGGATTAATGGCTTTGCAATCATGAATTAAACAAGAGCTCAACATTAGATACAGAGCTAGAATGTAAACATATGAAAGGTATGCTACTCATTCATAGATTCACATTGAAATCCTACATCATAACAACGTTACAATAAGAATGATAATTGAACACGGGACAAAGATCATAGGCAATATATGTTTATAGCATAAACATTATTAGATATGAAATCTACTGATTATGTAGAGCACAATTAACTTTAGTATTCAAATAGAAAATCAACAATAGAACAAATAAGAGGGACACCTATATTCATGATTCAAATGATCTTCAATCATACATATATGCTATATAAAATCTTACTGGATGTCCACCAATTCCTTTATGACTATCCAAGAATTCAAAATTCCCGCTTCATCCCGGAGGAAGATCCCCTTCTTCTTCATTTTTTCAAAGTTTTATAGAAAATTACATAATCATCAAGATCCAAAATTAATGGATCTGAAAACTTCCTCCTCCATATTTAGTTTTTTTATTCAAATTAAAAGATCTCATCCCAAATAAAATTGTTAAGGTGTCCTTTCAACTGCTTGATTGAGCATAGTTTTAGGAAACTGAATCTGGTGAAATACTGAAAAATACGATTCAGATATCCATTCCAATATCTCAAAATGTGATAGACGTAACAAAACTAAGAGAGGTTTTTGTAAATCACCCCATTCTTGAAGCGGGTTTTTAATCATTTCAAATGATTCTTTATAGTTTGGAATGAATTTGCTCCCTAAGATGATGAATAAAATAGTCACCTACAAGCAGTTTTGTAGCGCAATTCTCCAACAATTTGGTAGCACAACTACAGAACCACTATGTAGCGATGCTTTCTCAAGAAAAATCTTGTCACTAAACTGGATTTCACTTTTCCAATGTGTACATATCTTTAACCAAGGAAAAATCACTTGCAAAACTTATAGCAAGCTCCATGCAGACATTGTGCCATCTTAGCATGTTTTACTAACTAATAATCCAATTTGAACAAAAGTATGGAATCAATAAAAGCATCATAGTATAAACATCAAGGGTATGAGGTTTGTCTCGGGTGAAAGTTAAACTAAATGATGATCCTGAAATAGGTTTATAATTATGGGTACCAAGATAATAAAAAAAAAACAATCCTAGGCGCAGACTTGAGTACTAACACCAACATGTGTGTGTGTGTGTGTGTGTGTGTTTTAAAGCACTCCGTTACAAAGAAAAACTTCCTATGGCTTGGGGTAGACCAAAACAGACAAAGTGACACCAGAAATCAACTCAATTCCCAAGTATGCTATATAAATGTGAAATTCCAACAATAAAAAGAGAAACTCTTACCTCAATCAGATGTTCGAAGAAGACCACCGTTAAGCTTGTAATCCAATGATCCTTACCTACAACTTTTCCTCAAAAACAAATATATACGAGCATATGGAATATACATAAATTCTTAGCATATAAACTAGCATAATTGATTAACGTATTCGACAAATATACTCAATGAGAATAACATAAACATTTGTAACATGTATTGGACAAGAAAAGAGTATTTAGATTAATATAATGAACAAAAGTACATAGTGACAATCTTTTGTAGGGAACTCGTCGGAACCGAGAAACTAAGTTCCTCCACCTAGGCCTCCACCACTTCAATCTTCCATGCAATGTCAAGCTCACAATTTCAAGGATTAATTGGGTTCCTCCTTCACAAGATATAGAAGATCTTGGGAAATGAAAATAAAAGAGTTCAAACAACAAGGATAAAGGGATGCAAACTCAAGGCAATGGCAATGGGGAAAAATTTCTCCAGAGTTTCCCTGCTCTCTAATTTCTCCTCTCTCAAATGCTCCACAATGGACCAATATATAACCCTAAAAGGTGGACGGTTGAATCAGAGCGTTTTCCAACATATGGAAGGCCAAGGATCAAAATGGTCATTACTTGGAAGGAAAATCCAAAATATTTTAAATTTTGAGCATGAAACCTGATGTTCGTGGGAAGTAGTGGATCAATATGCGTATATGGAGTTTGTAGTGCTGGTAGGTCGCGTGCATCAACAAAAATGTGCTTTTTAGGGGCTTAACTAAGGAAGAGGGATAATATGAGTCTACAGAGGGAAATGGTAGGCCATAAAGGCATGTTGCATAAGGTGTGGAAAATCATGCTATAATAGATGCCCCCTAATGTGGGACATCGGAGGGAAGATCACGATGGCCTAAATACATTATAACTCTCAGAAGTGGAATAGTGGAGACCCAGTTAGAAGAACTAGCCACTCATAAAAATATTACATTACTGACTTTGTATACATGTCGGTAACTTTGAAGTACATAGAAGTTTGATACAATGGCCATGAATAGGAAATACGTCATATACATATGTCATAAGTGGTCATAACCATGATCCATATACAGTGAGGTCTAGTTTCCAACTGAACTAAAGACATCTAGTACAACCTGGGGTACAAACTGCTCTGCCATGAGAACTCAGGTCCCATAGATACCGTCACGATCACAGATAAAAGCATATAGTGTAATTCCACTGTAGCCTGAGGTATTCTACACAAACCACCAATGGTGCATGTCCCATCATGTGAATATAGGTATTGGATTCGAACATGATGAAATATGGTCTGATTACCAGTCATTAAGGTATACCGTTAATAGATGTGAGACTACCCACCAATGTTGAAAATGGGTGTCAAGGAACCGAGTACATTCGACAAGTGTGCATAGAGGTGTTGAGGTTGAACACTTGTAGAATCCATCGATCAGGGGACATTAATGAATTCCCTATTGATGTATATGTAACTTCGGAATGTATTTCACCTATGTATTTCATCTATGTTAATTGTACTCCTATAGATATGTGTTATTCCTCTATAAGGAAGTGTCGTCATTTGTATTGACAAGTGTCGCAAGTGTCGTAACTTGCTGATGGGTTATTAGACCACCATGTGTGGGGTCGGCCCTAATTAAGTTAACCATGGGTTATTAGGCTAAGCTAGAAAAGTCGGCCCCATTAGTTTATTGGGCAGGACAGGACAAGTATAAATAGAGATCGGGATATCTCTATTTGGATATCTCATTATTCACTTGTACATCACTCATAAAGTGGCGCACTAGTTGAGGAGGAGGAGGAGCCGCTAGTAGAAGACTATCTCTTGTACTTTGGTTTTACCTTGGTTGTATTATTTCTCTATCTATCTCTGAGGAAGTTGTGGAGTTTTTCACGTTAGGGTTTTCCCCACGGAAACTGTGTGTCTATTGTCTCTTATGTTTGCCTCTTGTATTGATTGACATGATTGACATGCTTGATATGATTGATATGTTGTACATGTTATTCTCTCAGTAAAGATCCTAAAGTATATTGAATTAATGCTAAAAAATTAACATTCCCAATTGTGGATGATGGGAGAAACCTGTCACTGATGACTGCAAGTATCAAGGTACTCATCTAACTCTAGATCCCAATTCCATAATAGATGATATGAAGTTGATGGAATGAGATCCATTGGAAGGAGGGAATTAAGGAATCCCCCAATCAACCAACACGAGGTATGCATCTAGGCTGAAATATTTGGAAGAACTCGGATGAATAGCCTAAACACAGACCAAGAACCAAGTGTGTCTCTCGCGTGTACCAAATGTAAGTAGTGCATGGAAGAGACCCTTTGAATAGTAGCCAATGATGAAGACTACTGACATAAGCGAGGAAACCACCCATGAGGTCTAATGGAATACAAGACGCAACATGAATACCGATGTGTGAATAGATTTCTTGCCATCGAACACAAGGGAAACCACTCAGTCAATGACCAATTATGAGGTGTCATCTGCTGAGTTCAAGGTCATGTATCGATGATGAAAGTAGGCCCATGGTTCTAGGTAGGACAAAAAGTGTTATGTGATCTGAATGTACTTATATAGGGATGGCCGACATGCAAAGTCAATAGATATGAGGAATTCCCGACTCAGGTTTATAGACTTCCTTTGAACAAGAGCATGAGACAAATGAAGACTCAGGTAGCATAGACTTAAGACTTAATACTAACACAATTCTGCGATGCAGGAGGAATCGACAAAATCTCCATAGGAACTGGAAGCTTAACTAGTCAAAGGAGAAATATCTGAGTAATGAGTTCAGCTTCCTAAGGCCATACTAAACCCAAACCATCGATGAATGGACTCAAGGATTTGTGCTATGTTCAAAGGCGACACGATTGCTGCCAATAGAAGATGATGGAATTTTCCCGTCTGAATTTTTATGTTTTTTTGTCTTTTTCATATTATGAAATCCTGAAAAAGAATAAAAGAGTGCTTATAATACAAGCATGAGGGAACAAGTGTCGCAGGAAAGAAAACTATTTCCATGCAGTGGAACATACCTATGCTCAATGCAAGGAAACACATGCAGGATAAGGACACTCATGGGGATGTTCCCTCGGGGTCAAAGGGTAATCAAGATGTAAAGGATAACTAATAATCTCTTCTTAGCTTGGATTGATAAGTGCTTGGGAAACTTTGCTTATAATGAAGAAGCGATTGTCGGTACTAGGATTAAAAAGGAAAGCAGTTCAATTATATGAAATTACAACTTGACATAATCGGGAATCCCTATGGGTGATGGCTAGAATATGATATGAGAAGAAACATGAGGTTTCCATGCAAAGACATGGTGGTACTAGAATGGAATCCCAGACCTAAGGAGGAACTATAACATGGTAACTAGATGGAAAAATAGGTTCTAACTAGGGTACCCATGGTCAGGAAAGTCCTACCGCTTAAATACCAACACTTCTAAAAGCATCTGCAAGATTCTGTGTCGATAAAAAGTGGGACCATACTTGAGGTTTATGAATTGTGGTCATAGGTCAATGAAACAATGCATGTAGAGTGGAATCCTAACCTTTATGATATGGACGATATATACCTTCCGAAGGCACATATCATGCTAAAAAGGGATGAAATTGATAACCATCCAAAGAAATTGTTTCAAAAAGTACCTTGCACCATAGGATTAGTCCCTTAGGCTCATAAAATATTAAAAGAAAGGGTCAAAACTATAGAAAGTGGGTAAAAAATATCTGCAAATAGTAAAAATAGGGATTTTTACCATACCATTTCATTTTTTTTTACCACAATATTGCATTTGGATCCATTTTTCCCTCTTCCTTCAATCGATGATTTTGGGAGCTACAAGAGACAAAATCACGAGCTGTCTGGACCAAGTAAGTGCCCTCACCATGCTTTTCAATTTCATTGGTAAAATTTTAACTTTTAGAGGTTGATTTTTGAGTTTTTAAGCCCAAAACTTGTGAAACTCAGTGTACGTGGGTAGTAGATCATCATCGGTTTGCGTACAAGGGTAGGGAAAAGAAAATTCTGTCCGCATACATGTGTGACTGTGATAACTACTTCTCATGTACAATGCTGTGAGGGTTTTTTCTTAAGAAAACTAACTCAAATGTATCCCTTCTTTTTGTAGTACGGTGATAGAATGGAAGGAGAGGGAGCATGATGCCATTGATCATCAAGTGGAAGGTGATTTGGCTACCCAACAAGCTATCCAAATATGTGAGATTTACAAGTCTTGGAACATTGGAATTCTAAGGGAACAACCAATATTTATTCATATGCTTATAAACTATTGGGATCTAGACATAGATTCCTTCAACTTGGATGGGCAGCCTCTAAAGATTGAGGTTGAAGACATCTACTTCATTACTGAATTATCCTACTGAGGTGAGACAGTCAATCTTAGGGATCATGGCATAGGAGGTGGAATGTCTAAAAAGGATTACATTGCTACTTACTTCCCTTTTGACACTCAAAAGGTGGGAAGTCAAGTCCCCACCATGGCCATCAGGAGCCTAATCCTGAAGATCGTAATACTAGTGCTCGGTAGGATATCGGGTTCGGATGTAGTCCACCAAGCTTTGAGACCCACTGAGTGGTTTCCCAACAATCCGAACCCAAAAAAAATCTAACAGTAAAAAATGATGAAATATGAGATTTTTTCCTTTTCAAAAACAAAAATAAAAAAATGCGTCACTGTAACATTATACCTTCAGATCTGATGAAATACGCGTTTCTGGAGCAACCGGGAACTGTTTTCGATCAAACGAAAACTATTTACCAATGGAAACGACGCTCCGGACGCAATGGAACACCTCCCATAGCCCAGAAATGCACAGAAATACCAAAACTAGAAACCCTTTCGAGTTTCGGCAACAACAGTTCAAGATCTAGATCATAACCGGAAGCGGCACTTCATAAAAGCTCTGATACCATGTTCGGGTACTTCGGGTACACAGGGTACTACCAAAGGACCGAACACCAAGAGAAACCACTTCACACAAACAGATTACAGATCAACACACTGATGTTTTGACATGGTTTAAACCCTCTTGAGGGAAACACTCCATGGCCCCGGCCAAATAGCTTCTACGGGACAATTTATTATGCAAAGAAAGAAAGTTACAAATGAGCTTCTCATAATCCATCAACTAAACAATGACCATCCATGCTCTTTAAATAGAGATCATGGACCAATCGGGTGTTAAGCCACGGATCAAGGTTAGGTTTGATCTAAGAGAAGTTGAGCCGTCGGATCACTCTATGTCGGGAACATATCGTGACCGTCGGATTAAGTATTTACAAATGCATACTAATGCATACTAAAGAAACACACTATCCCTAACGGATATATTACACAAGTTGATCTTAACTAACTCCTAAGTGTCTAAATATCCTAGCATCCCCCCTTAATAAAAACTTGGGATAGGATTGAAGGATTTACAAAAGTGACACTATTAGGAGAAGGAAGGAGGCATTAGAGCCTATCCCCCCTTAATGACAAGTTCCTGAACACCTAACATAGATCGAAGTTTAGAAAACTTCGCTTCTGTAAGAGACTTGGTGAAGATGTCTACAACTTGATCATCTGTAGGGAAAAAGAGCACTTCAAGAACACGATCATGAATAAGATTTCTGATGAAGTGCATATGTAGCTCAATGTGTTTGTTGCATTGATGTAGAACTGGATCTTTGGCAAGCTTGATGGCACTTTGATTGTCGCACCAAAGTGGAGTAGGATACTACTGCTCGAATCCAAAATTTGAAAGGATCTGTCGAAGCCATAAAGCTTCCTGACTGGCATTAACTGCTGCTCGATATTCTGCCTCTACTGAAGAAAGAGCAAGAGCTTGTTGTTTCTTACAAGCCCAAGTAATAGGTCCAAATACCAGACTGAAAACATAACCTGCAGTAGACTTTCGATCATCAGGATCACCGGCCCAATATGAATCAGTGAAACCAACCAACAAAGGTTTCCCCCCTGTACTGTAATGAATCCCAAACTGAACTGTACCTCAAATATATCGAAGTATTCTTTTAGCTACTTTCCAGTGACTTTCATGAGGTGTATGCATATAACGAGAAACACAACCAACATCAAAGGAAAGGTCAAGACGGGAATGATTCAAGTATAAGAGACTACCAACAAGCTGACAATACAAGGTGGCATCGACTTCAAGTGAAGTACAAGTGGTAGAAAGTTTGACTCCATACTGGAAGGGAGAAGGGGCTGGTGTACAATCTTCCATGTGAAAGCGACGAAGAAGGTCACAAGCATACTTAGACTGAGAAAGAAAGATTCCTTCTTTGGTTTGCAAGACTTGGAGACCAAGAAAATAATGCAAATGTCCTAAGTCTGACATTTCAAAATTTTGTTTAAGACTGGATTTCACATGGGTTATAAGCTTAGGGTCACTACCAGTAAGAATAAGGTCATCAACATATAGAACAAGTATGATGAGATGGTTTCCTACTTTCTTGGTATAGACATTGGGGTCAGAATGGCATCTAGAAAAACCAGTGTCAAGGAGAAAGTTATCCATTTTGGTATACGAAGTTCTAGGAGCTTGCTTAAGGCCATATAAGGATTTTTTAAGGCGGCAGACAAGGCTAGAGTTATTCTGAACATAGCCAGGACGTTGTTCCATGTAAAGTTTCTCCTGTAAATCACCATGTAAGAAGGCAGACTTGACATCCATTTGATGGACTTCCCAGTTGTGTAAGGATGCAAGGGAAAGAACAAGGCGGATGGAGTTCATTTTTGCGACGAGAGAAAAGGTTTCATTGTAGTCAATCCCTTCAACTTGGGAAAAACCTTTGGCAACTAACCTTGCCTTAAGTCTTTCAACACTTCCATCTGATGCATATTTAGTTCTGTAGACCCATTTACATCTGACAAGTTTTCTTCCTTTTGGAAGAGGTACAAGATCCCAAGTATCGTTCGCCATTAAGGAATGATATTCTTCATCCATGGCTGCATCCCAATCTGGATTCCCTGAAGCTTCTACAAAAGTTTCTGGATCATGATTCTTGGAAACTTGAGCCAAAAGAGAAGAGGCTCACTGAAACTGAGAATGTGTTCGAAGTTGATCTCTAGGATCATAGGCAAGATCACCAACTGCTTCACATGTTGAACGGACCCATCGAGGAAGCACTTGTGCTAGTGCAACTGGAGGAACATGAGCAGGCGGAGGTGGATTTTCATCCTCACTGTCATCATCAGAAACTGGAGTTGGAAACCTGTCAAGGAAGTTGGAAGAAGAAGAAGAAGGCACAAACGTCGAATCAGGCTCACAGGCCAAAGATGGCACAATGATCGAGTTAGGCTCGCATGCCAAGAGATTTTCATCAAATTTAACATCTCTTCTAATGATTATATAATGAGAATGTGGTTGAACAAGTCTATAACCTTTTACATCTTCAGAATATCCAACAAATATGCACTTTTCACTTTTAGGCTGCAATGCTTTCCGTTTTTCATCCGAAATGTGAGCCCATGCTTCACTACCAAACACATAGAAGTGACTTACATCAGGTTTAGTTTTACTCCATGTTTCTTCCGGTGTTATACTTTGTAATGCTTTATTGGGGGTGCGATTAACTATGTAATTTGCACAATTAATGACTTCAGCCCAAAATTGAAGACTTAGTCCCTTAGATTGGATCATACAATTAACCATTTATTTTAAAGTGCGGTTCTTCCACTTAGCTACACCATTTTGTTGTGGTGTATATGGAACAGTGTGCTATTGTTGGATGCCTTGTTCAGTGTAGAAAGTAGTGAACTTATTGTTAACATATTCTCCTCCATTGTCGGATCTTAACTTAATAATTTGATGACCAGATTGTTTTTCCACAAGGGCCTTATAGGCCAAGAACATGTTAAATACTTTGCTCTTAAGTTTTAGGAAATAAACCCAAGTGCGTCTGGTGTAATCATCAATGAAAGTTAAGAAATATTTGAAACCAGAAAATGAAGCAGATGGAAGAGGACCACACAAGTCACTATGCACAAGCTCCAAGGGAACCGAGGCGTGCCAAGAGGCACGTTTGTCAAAACTGTCCCGATGATGTTTTCTGAGTACACAACCGGAGCAAACACCATCCCTGCAAGATACCATTGGAAGACCTGTCACCATATTTTCTTTACATAGTTGTTGCAATGAGTGATAATTTAAGTGACCAAATCGCTCATGCCAAAGTTTGTTCAAGTTATCACTATGAGCAACAAAAATTGAAGGGAAAGGTGATGACCCAAAGTTGTTAAACTTGTACAACCTGGTAATATCATCAACAATTCCGGTAGCTAAGACCTGTTGAGGATCTTTAAAATCCTTGATTACAACTTGGTGAGGTGTAAAGGTCACCGTTTTACCTTCACCAGAATGAGTGATCTGATCGACTGATAACAAATTGCGGGAAATTCTTGGAACACATAGTACATCACTAAAATGACCATTATCTACTGAAACTATTCCAGCTCCTACAACACTTAGAGATCTATCATCACCAACAAATATTTGTTTGGTGTTACATTCATGCATAGTAGAAAAGATGGCTTGATCCTTAGCAATATGATAAGATGCTCCAGAATCAATGAGCCATTCATTTGAAGTAGAAGAAGAATATGCATTATAAAAATAACCAGAAGCACAATGTGTATGTCTATGAGAGGCAGATTCTGAAGACGAATCTAGGCTGATCTGGTGCTTCTTCATTGCTGCTTCCAAGGCTGCAATCTTCTTGAAACACTTAGATTCATCACGATTATCTTTCCCGCAATAGTTGCAATGACGCTCATTCTTCTTGCCTTTTGGCTTGGATCCTTTGTCATTTTTTAAAGAAGGAGCTGACTGAGAGGGTTTTGGACCCTTGTTTGACTTATTATTGCAAAAATTTTGTTTCTTGGGAGGCTTGGATTTTTCTTTCTATTGGGATAATAAGGCTTTCCCAGATGTATCTGCATTATTGATTAGTCCAAGATGAATGAGTTTATCTTGTTGTCTAATCAAGGAATCACAAAAAGATTCAAGACTAGGCTCTTGATAGCTAGCTGCATTCAAGGATGCTTTCATGGAGTAAACTGTAGATACAAACACAGAATATGCAGGTCCAAGTTTGGAAAGAATATGATAAATGCATTGTTTGTCTTCCCTCTCAATATTACATTCTGCACATAAGAGTTTAAGAGTTTTGTACTTAGATAAATAATTTTGAATGCATGAAAAGTCACTTGGATTTAAAGAAATCAACTCATTTTCGAGTTGGTGACCTCGAATTTCATTGTGTTTACCAAACACAGATTCCAACTTGTCCCAAGCAGCATTAGGTTCATCAATTCCAGATATGTGGAATCGCAAATCAGTAGAGATGGACATCCCAATCAATCCACAAGCTTCATCACATCTATTTGCCCATTTTATTTTCTTATCATCATCAGTGGGTTCTTTTTCTTTCCCTGAGGTAATTCTGAAAAGTCCCCTACTTCGTAGAACATTCTCCATACGAGATTTCCATGAGAAATAGTTGGAACTGTTAAGTAGAATATCACAAGGGGCGGCCATATTTGTAAATTAATGGCTGTAAAAGTAGAAACCAATAGTCTGGATGTGAAGAGCTCAAAAAAATAGGTGGTTTAAAAAAAAACGGCACTGAAAACTGACTCTGTATGATGAAGTTATGCTTGAACAAATAAACTGTTGAAGATGTCCCCAATAGTGACGTGGCAGCTAGAGAATGTCCAACAAAAAAAAAGAACCCCCCTCTTCCCAAGATGAACCTTTTGACAATCACTTTACAAGAAAGTTTCTTTAAGTGAACCACTTTTGTAAAATAAGTGATTTCACTTTTACAATGATATTACTTTTAAATAGTGCAACAATAAAAAAAACTTAAGTGACTCACTTGTATTTTTATTTTTTATTATTTAAGTGAGATGCACTTTTACAATAAAATAACTTGAAAATAGAAATTGCATGCACTTTTTCTTTTAAAAGTAACTTCCTAAGACTTGAACTCAAGACCTATTAAGGAATAAAGCAACTTTGAACCAAGTGAGCTAGATTAAAAGGTATGTAAAATATGGGAATGAGGAAGGTTTTTTTTTTTTTTTTTACTCTTCTTGCTCGGTTTGCGTGCTTGCCCTTTTTCCTGCAAAACACACCACAAATTGAAACAAATTTTTTTTTTTCCACACTTGTGGAGTTAGATCTTGTTAGCTTTCCCGGAAAGTCTATGTTTTCTCTCTATTTCTGATTTGCCAAGATCGCACAAGGTGCACGGCAAAGAGCGTATGCAGCTGAGAAAAACCCTTTCCCTTTCTGTTTCTGATTTGCCGAGATCGCTCAAGGTGCACGACAAAGAGCATACCCAGACGAGAAAGCAACAATCCGAACCCAAAAAAAAATCTAACAGTAAAAAATGATGAAATCTGAGACTTTTTCCTTTTAAAAAACGAAAATAAAAAAATGCGTCACTGTAACATTATACCTTCAGATCTGATGAAATACGCATTTCTGGAGCAACTGGGAACTGTTTTCGATCAAACGAAAACTATTTCCCAATGGAAATGATGCTCCGGACGTAATGGAACACCTCCCATAGCCCAGAAATGCACAGAAATACCAGAACTAGAAACCCTTTCGAGTTTCGGCAACAACAGTTCAAGATCTAGATCATAACCGGAAGCGGCACTTCATAAAAGCTCTGATACCATGTTCGGGTACACAGGGTACTACCTAAGGGCTGAACACCAAGAGAAACCACTTCACACAAACAGATCACAGATCAACACACCGATGTTTTGAAGTGGTTTAAACCCTCTTGAGGGAAACACTCCACGGCCCTGGCCAAATAGCTTCTACGGGACAATTTATTATGCAAAGAAAGAAAGTTACAAATGAGCTTCTCATAATCGATCAACTAAACAATGACCCTCCATGCTCTTTAAATAGAGATCATGGACCAATCGGGTGTTAAGCCACGGATCAAGGTTAGGTTTGATCTAAGAGAAGTTGATCCGTCGGATCACTCTATGTCGGGAACATATTGTGACCGTCGGATTAAGTATTTACAAATGCATACTAAAGAAACACACTATCCCTAACAGATATATTACACAAGTTGATCTTAACTAACTCCTAAGTGTCTAAATATCCTAACAATGTTCAGTGTCTACTAGCTTTTGACTGGGACAATAGATAACATACTCCTAGAGATCGTCATCCTCCTGAACCAGGACCATGCCAACCGTCTCTTCGGACATGACAATAGAAAGCATAAAGTCTCTACTGTAGTTGGGAGGGCCAAACAGAGGCACTGATACTAGGGATTTCATAGAAGCATTGAAGGATCCCTGGGCTCACTCATCCCATCTAAAAAAAATATCCTTCTTCAGAAGGTGCATGAAACCCTTAGTAAGGCTGGAAAATTTCAATACAAAGAGACGTAGAAGATTAGCTTTCCCATGTATACTCTGAATTTGAGTAATCGTGTGCGGGGGAGGAAACCGAATTAATTCCTCAACCTTTAAGTGGTCGACTCTAATCCCCTCCTTTGAAAATATGACTCCCAAAATCTGGCATGTTCTCATACAAAAGATGCACTTATGAGGGTTTAAACAGATATAATAGCGTCGACATATTTCGAATACAAGATAGAGGTGTTTAGGATGATCCACTCTCTTGCGAGTGTGAGTAGAAAGATCGCCAAGATAAGCCTCCACAATACGTTTTAGATAGCGAAAGACAAATTTCATAGCCCGCTGGAAGGGTCCTCTGATGTTTTTAAGGCCTAAGGGAATTTTTCGGTATGTGAAAGTACCCCAAGGAAAAATAAATGTTGTCTTATGTTGATCCTCGGGCTTGATTTGGATCTGATTATATCCCAAAAAGTTGTCCATAAACAATAAAATCTCACTTCCTGCGCACTCATCCAAAATATGATCAATAAAAGGCATGGGAAAGTTATCTTTTGGACATGCTTTATTTAGATCTCTAAATTTTGTGCACACTCAGATGGTTCCTTTCTTTTTTTCTACAGGAATGGGGATGGATACCCATTCAATTAAGGGAACCGAAAAGATGAAGCCAACTTTAAGGAGCTTCTCTACCTTTGCTTTGATAGAGGGTGCCTTTCTGGGATTGATTGCTCGCATGCGTTTTCGAACCGGCTTAGCATTAGGATAAGTTTTAATTTCATGTTCGACAATACTCAGGTCTTTACTTGGAATCTCTTCATAAGACTAGGAAAATACATCCCTGAATTCTTTAAATAAATTGGTGTAGATCCAAACTTCTTCAGGGGATCAGTCTACACCAATATACACATTTTCCACTTTTCCGGGAGTTCGAGAAATGTCAATAGGAATGGTGGGAGAGATATTTTCCATGTTCCCTTCAGCATATATACCATGCGTATCCAAAGGGAACACAGGATGACCAAATTTGTCGCTTAGAGTCGACCTAAACTCGTCCTACTCAATCCTTTCAAGCTCAGGGAGGAAGTAGGATCTATGATGAAGGTATTCCCAAGGCTTGTCGGGACCATTCATGGACTTGATAATGGTTTCATCTGAAGGTAAAGTATCATCGAGGAAATAATGTGAATAAGATGAGTTTACCACCCAAGCAGGTGGTAGAGTGGGATCTTCCTCCTCAATCCACGAAGAGGAAAGATCAGGGTCTGTAGTGACTTGGTGTACAACTTGATAAGAAATATTAGCCGCAAACCATGGCATATCCATTCCGATGTGTGAATGTCCTTTGCACGATGAAGTCATGGAAGGGAGATTCCATGGATCATTAAAATACGAAGCGCGGAATGAAACTTGACTCAACGATGATGGAGTACCATCGAAAATGGATTCAATAAATGCGAATGGTGTCGAAAAGTTAAAGGTTACCATAAGTGAGGAATACATTTCGACACCAACATTCTTAGTTTCATGTTGAGAATTTTCAATCTTTGGGACCGTAGAGCTCGACAATGCAGTGGAATTGGAACTAATAAACAATAACTGGTCAATAATTGCGATCTTACCTTCAAGGGGAAAGCATATCGCTCGAAACAAAAATGAAATAAACGCTTTCATAGTGTAGATCCAATTCCTACCCAGTAAAATATTGTAGTTAAGGGGTGCATCAACCACCTCAACCTCAAATGACATGGACTTTCCCCTCAACTGGACCTGGAGAGAGGGAATAATTCCATGTGGTCTAAACGAACGCCCATCGAATGCATTCAACATGGTCATAGACTTGGATAACAGAGGAGAACCAAGGGCCTTCCAGCATGATAGCGACATCACCGACGTAGAAGCACCTTCGTCAATGAAGGTACATTTGATGATCATAGAGAGACACTCCACATAAACTTGAAAATCGACGTGGTAAGGTAAGCGAGGCTGCACATTGACAGTATCAAACTTGATCACATTAGGGCCACTAGAATAAAGATATCCCAAGGAAGATAACAAGGAATCACTCTATGAAGGACACGTATGGAGTACCTCCAAGTCTGAAATAGCGCACAGTGTTTGGCCTAGATCCTCAATGATGGAATAGTTCTAGGCAGCTCAGGCATTAGAATTGTGAGTCGACCGCTTAAGGAATCCTTTAGGAACACATGGCATAGGATCAAGCTTATCAATCTGCAAAGGGATATTTGAAGGATGAGTATCTTTCCCCATAGATGGTTGTGGGGGATTATAATCATGAGAGTGAGTAGCGACATTAACCTTCAATTGTACCATATTAACGCATTTGTGACCACCGTCATGGGCCAAATGGTTTGAAGTTCCAAAAGACCCATTACTGGCTGTAGAAGGACCCGAAGTCATATTTTGGTTATGAAGAAGTGGATTCATGGACACAACTGGGCTCTGTGCAATGAGATTCGAGGCTTCATCCATCCTGGGGCACAAGTGAGTGAGGTGATCCTATGACCAAAGCTTACAAGGAAATTTCACCTTCCGCTTCTACTTCTTGTACCCAACAGCATTATTGTCATTCTTCTAATTATTGGCATTTCCCTTCTTATTATTTTTATTCCCACCCTTACGGTTGTTCTTCCCCTTTTTATTATTTCCTCTAAGTTGTTGGTTACCCTTCGGGTTCGTTGACTGCACGAAGTGTACATCCAAAAACTAAGTGGGAGAGGACGAAGCCGTAGCTTGTTCTGCTGCAGACTGGTTAATAGACAAATTCTGCATCTGGTTTGTCACCTGGTCTATAGCCTTGGAAATTGCGGAACCTACGATGCCATCAGCATGAGGTCCTCGAGTTGGTTTAGATTCATGGCTCAATTGCAGTGTGTCAGGTATGGTCTCGTAAAGAATCCCAGACTGAGCGTATATCATTTCTAACTGCTGAGCTTTAAAGATGGCATGTTCCTCATTTGTCACTCCAGACATTGAAACATCCTTCGATATATAAGGTAAAAGGGACTTAAGGAACCATTCCAACAGAAAATCTGGCAGAATATTAGCTTTAATCATCCTCTTTCATCAACGCCACTCCTGAATATGGTCAGACATATGGGTGGCTTTGTCTTGGTAGAATGTTGATAGGATTTTTGTGCTTGCGTCATAGCGGACTAACAATTGAAAGTGGTTAAGAAGAACTAATTCCAAATCGTTAAAGTCCGGTACATGCCCCGAGCAACTTGACATACCATTTCATGGCAAGCCCTAGAAGGGTGCATTGAAACAACCTCAAACGAATGGAATCACGATTTAAAGAATTTGATGAGAACCAAAGGTGAAAGGTACTAACATGATCACCCATATTCTCACCCTTCTTTCCCTCAAACTTGGGAATGTCCAAGGGAAGCTTAGTGGTGACCATAGGCCTTGTCGGATTGTAACACACTGGCTCGTTTGTCAATCTAGATAAGTACGGTAAATTTAGAGTAGCTAGGAATGGGATCCCTGGTTGCGATGCTTGAGGCCATGCCCCCTGGAAAGACTGACCTTGCGA
This sequence comes from Larix kaempferi, assembly GCA_027924585.1. Lineage (NCBI taxonomy): Eukaryota > Viridiplantae > Streptophyta > Pinopsida > Pinales > Pinaceae > Larix > Larix kaempferi. The sequence goes on along the minus strand of BSBM01000361.1, from coordinate 42,056,724 downwards.
ATACATGCCCGTAGGCTTAAGATTTGATACCGCGGGCCACGGTGGATTTTGGTAAATGCCATGACCCTAACCAGTGGGATAATATCCTCCTCTGAATTGATTCATCTAAGGATGAACCAGTATTTTCATGGAAGGAACCCCTTGGGAAGGAAACACAATATTACCAAAATTTCCCATAGGACTGTATGTGTTTCCCCCTGACGAAGGGGAGGCATATACCCCCCCGACAGAGGAAATCTAGATGAAGGGTGACCTATATTAGACGATACATTCCCACCTAAGGGGAAAGATGAACTAGAAGGATTATGCGCCATAAGAAAGGCATTCGTAGGGACTAGTGCAGTAGATGATAAGCAGAAATATGGAATATATGAAGTAGAACCACTGCCTACATTCCCATTTCCACCCACAAAAGGATTAAAACTGGTATTAGGGGCCGATGAAGGGGGATTCCATCCCCCAACAAAAGGAGAAGAATGAGGGATATGACCACTCTTGAATTGATACATAGTGAAGGGGGATGAGATGCCCCCAAACCCAATTCCAGAGTTACTACTAGAAACCAGTATGGAAGATGGGATACTGAGTGAAGGATTAAGGATTCCAAATGTGAATGGATTAGTGGCTTCAGGAATTGGCGAAGAATCATCGCCCGATAATCCTAAGTAAAAAATGGATATATGATCTGATGACTAAGAATTCTCGAAAGGATTCATTCTGATGGGTTGGGATGAACCAAGATCCTAAGAACTAGTGAACACGGGAGTCCTCGGGAACCATGATATAGAAGAAAAATGAGTCCCATGGAATCATCCAACCCATGTCGATAGAGGGGTTGAAGGGATTCCCGAGGCATCGGACATGGAGCTCATAGTAAGAATTCTTTGAAGCTCACGGTGTGACAAATAAGGGCCACCGAGAATCTCTCTATGCATCTTATGGAAAGGCTACAAAGGATCATCGGGTGGTAAACCCGCTAAGCAACGAGAACGATGGGTAGTCGGAACTTGATCCATGGTGACTCCAAAGAGTCACAAAAACACTATGGATCCCTAAGTCCAACTAACCGACAACAAGCACACTCCTAGAAAAGCTAATCCAAGATGCGCACAAACAGAGAGAGTGGCTAAAGGGCCTCCCGACACTATAGAAGGTGTGACTCGCCCAGGAGGGGCCTGAGACTCCCCTACTACAGCCAGAGATAAAAAAATCAATTATAAGGTCCCTTAGACTTCAAAGCGAAATGCTATGTGTTGTCTAACCCCTATCTGACTCAGGACACTCACACAATAACCCCTGCAAGTACCCTGTGCGGTACCTACGATAGGAAACTATGGTCACCACATATTACCAATGGTCAGGAGGACATTTGCAGGTTAGATCCATCGTATGGGCAAGGTAGTTAAGACTGAAGCTTAAGAAGCACTTAGGTGCTTCAAGAACACCCAAATACGAATAAAATCAGGATATATCTGCAACGCTAGGAATGTATTGGATGGATATCTCTGCAACCAACTTTGACGTCACCTCATGCTTGAATCATGTGTAAGGAAAGCTTCCTGAGAACACCAATTATACCATGGGTTTCACCACACCCTAGACATACACCTAATGTTTAGTTTCATATTCTTGGAGAAGTTTACTCACGAAATCCTATTCCAAGGCTCTAAAACCTATACTTGTTTGTGCACCCAATAAAATAAAAATGTTTCTTATCAATTTTAAAGTTAAGCGTTAATTTTAGTTGGTTGTGCTTACTCATGGGGATATGGTCGTGCAACTAATGATGTTGTGACTTAACAAAAATAAAGAAGCATACATAAAAACATTGCTAAGTACTATACATGTTTTTCAAATGAAATTTGTATGCCACTAAATGAAAATGCACAATCATGATCTCTTTCACTTTCAAATGCAAATGCAATCTTTCCTAATAATGCCAAAACTAATGCAACTCCAAATGAAAATGAAAGAACTCAATTAAACACCCCCAAAAGGAGTCTCCCCAGTAGAGTCGCCGATTATGTTACGAAGAAAAACTTCCTATGGCTTGGTGTAGACCAAAATAGACAGAGTGACACCATAAATCAACTCAATTCCCAAGTATGATATATAAATGTGAAATGCCAACAAAAAAAAGAGAAACTCTTACCTCAACCGGATGTTTGGAGAAGACCACCGTTGAGCTTGTACTCCAATGCTCCTTACCTACAACTTGTCCTCAACAACTAATATATACAAGGATATGGAATATACATAAATTGTTAGAATATAAACTAGCATAATCCATTAACATATTTGAAAAATATACTCAATGAGAATAACATAAACATTTGTAACATGTATTGAACGAGAAAAGAATATTTCTATTAATATAATGAACATACATAGTGACAACCTTCTCTAGGCAACTTGTCAGAACCAAGAAACTAAATCCCTCCACCTAGGCCTCCACCACTTCAATCCTCCATGCAATGGAAATCTCACAAGTTCAAGGAGTAATTCGGTTCCTCCTTCACAATATATAGAAGAGCTTGGGAGATGAACATAAAATATTTCAAGCAACAAGGATAAAGGGATGCAAACTCAAGGCAATGGCAATGGGGAAAAATTTCTCCAAAGTTTCCTTGCTCTCTAATTTGTCCTCTCTCAAATGCTCCATAATAGATCAATATATAATCCTTAAAGGAGGTGGAGGGTCGAATCCGAGCGTTTTCCAGCATATGGAAGTCCAAGGATCAAAATGGTTGTTACTTGGGAAGGAAAACCCAAAATATTTTGAATTTTGAGCATGAAATCCGATGTACGTGGATCAGGGATGATTTTAGGGGCGAAATTTAGCCCAATGGCGAATTTAGAAGGTTTCCAATTTTTTTTAGGGCGAATTTTTATGTAAAAGAGGTTTTTGAGAATTAATTTTAATAGCCCACTATTTATTGTTTTGTAAATATTCAAAAACTATATAGCCAAAATCGTATTTAGCAGGAATTTATAGGAGAAACCAGTCGCCCGTGATTTTTGTGGAAGAAATAAGGGAAAATTGATTTTCGCCAGTTTATTTTCCTTGATTTTTCCTTGGATGCACCAGTCGCCCCCGATTTTTAGGGATGTTGTTTCCTGTAAATTCATTCGCCGTGATTTTTGGCATGGCGGTTTTTGGAGCTATTGTTCGCCCTCAATTTATAGCATGGGTTTTTTCGGAGCTATGGTTCGCCCTCAATTTCTGGCATGGGTTTTTTTGGAGCTATGGTTCGCCCGCAATTTGAGGAAATAGCTGTTTTGGAGTCCAATTCGCCCGCGATTTGGCTGCTAGAGTGCCAATAAAACCCCTAGAATCGCCCATGGCTCATTTTGACTGTTTGTTTCAAAGAATCGAAGAATCGTGTTACCAGTTTGTAGCATCACGCGTGTATCTGGAGGTTTGGCTGTACATTTCAGAAGGGTTTCGAGAATTAAAAGGTATGTGCTTTTATCCTTAGTCTACCTTTCCCGTAGCACCCTTGGATGTGTCCCTTCATGGCTTCTTGTTGTTTGGGCAATTATCTTTCCGATATATTGGAATTTTTTAGCTAGTTTATGTGTTTAAGTTCCCAAGTATTCTTTCTTCTCTTAAAATCTCTTTGCTTATTTGGTTGGTATCCTTATCAAGCACATAGACACCAGTGTAAATTAGAGCCTCCTATTGAGACAGTAGAAGCCCCCATTGGGATGGCTAATTTATTCTCAACAAGTAACCCATCCATACTTCGTCGAACTCAGTGTCTTGGAAAATTTGTGAATTTTACCAGATTTGACAACGTTTGGCCCAATTGAAAAGACTCGACTTGTTTCAGAGCTGGGCCAAGTAGACTCCCCGAGTCTACCGAATCTTGTTTCACTGGTGTGTTCATTGGCATATCTTCTTGTAATCAACACTTTGACTAAAACAACTAATATGTAGCAATTTATAGCAGGGGAAGAAAATATGGATAATTTCAAAATTCCAAAAGCATTTTATAGCTACGGCCCCTATCCTTAACAGCTTCTACCACCAAAAATATATACACTATGAATTATGCAAGCATTGAACTTTCTAAGTCATAATCTCCATCTTGAGAACATAAGTAACACTAATAAAAAATAAACTTTTGTATCAGACATTCTGATCCATCCTGTAGACTTTCCCTAATCTGACCATCATGACTCCTATTTACTTGAGAAGCTCTAAAATCATAATGAGCTATGATTGGAAAGAACATTGTAGCATGATGTCTCTTAAATAGCCAAAAATAACTATAAAATAGTATGTTCTGCAACATCTACTGTTTTGGCATAAGTGAGTAGCTGGAGTATACCTGGAGGGACGTATCCAACTGAGCCAGCAATTGCAGAAATACTCGCTGTGCCCTTGGAAGGATCCATAATCTTGCAAAGCTCAATATCACCTATTTGTGGCTATCTTAAAGACTTTAGAAGAATGTTTTTGGTAGTGAGATCAAGATGGATGATTGGCTGTTGACAGCCATGTAGAAAAGCCAAACCTTGAGCTACACCTATAGCAATGTTGCAACGTGATGCCCAATCCAATATACAAACATTACTGGTGTGAAGAAAGTCTGAGAGGCTGCCTTTATGAACATATTCGTAGAAAAGGAAAACACCATCTGTGTCTAGAACATGTGCCAAGGGTGTCAGGATGTTGGGATGCCTTAGCCTCCCCTGCTTCTCCAGCTCTGCACAAAATTTTCGGTAGTTTCCTGATTTGAAACTTTTGTCGGTCCAGTTGAGCTTTTTGCTGTTTGCACCCTCTCATATTTTGCCCAGGAACTGGGAGACTGGCTCCACTCTGGTACACAATTTGGGTGTTTTTGTTAAAATAAATCTTAGTAGAATTATTGCAACTTGTCCAAAGAGGTTGGTCATTGCAAATGGTCTGCTTGTGCAAACAGAATGGCTCTCAAGGGGCAAACCATTAACACAAGCACTTCCATTTGGCTATAAGGTGCTGTGACATTGGGGCACTATTCCGTGAAAGTCACCTAGGACATGCACCACCTTCTCCCATCTTCTTACTCTTATTTTGGAGGGGCATTAAACTTTGGTCGTGGCCTGACATGCCACCATCTTGACTGCTGAACCATGACCTTATTGAACTCGTTTGTATTTTAGTATTGATTTGAAGAAAATACTATGCAATTAACCGGTAGAAGCATTGTTGAGAATTTTACAAGATTCACAATAAATGTAGAACAATACTGTGATCCTCAAACTTGTTCCAAGATTTTACTTAATTCTGTGATAAAGTCTTAACTGCACATTAAAAACTATTTCTTTTTCATTTTGGATGTTGCTTCAAGAAACATGTCCCGAAGGCAGGGGATTCACTGCATGACATGGACTTCTTTTGGCTTAGCTTCCTGGTCAGAGGGGTATCTATTCTCGCAAAGTCTCTTGGGACTGGCATCCAGTCTCATCCTCTTCTGAGACTTTCCATTTGGGTGGGATAGTAGACCACAGGTAGAATGGAAGCTGGTGTGTCATGGAAGAAATGTCTCAATGATCTAATGCAAAGTGATTATTTGCTTAAACTTCACTAGCTATTAGATATTTACTACGTGTGCAAGTTGGATTTTGAGGCACATCTGCCAAAGACCAATTTGTAGCTGAAGATATATGATCCAAGCCAGAGAAACCATCAATGCAGCACATATGGTTGCCAAAGGTCTGACCAGAGGCATTGCAACACTTACTGGGAAATTGAAACAAAATTTTATTGTATAGGAAGGTGCCCATGCAGTCACAAATAAACTCATGCCTATGCTAATAATGGGAAACTGGTGGGACGAGAGATACCTTTGATTGTTTGGGGGTGTTTGACAAGCATTCTTGGAGAATACCTTTTGAATATATGAATGTAAATCAGGAGTTGATATCTGGATTCTGAAGTAAATGAATGATTCATGAAAGAGTCATGACTGATCACTGGAACATCTAGGATAAACTACCTCTCCTTCTAACAAATACTTGTTGTAGTGATACATGAATTTTAAAATTCAATCTGACATCTGTTTTACATGGATTGAATGTTCACATAGCTGTGGGAAATCTGACCTGAGGACAAGGCATAGGGTATTATGCTCCTCTGATCTGACCTGACCTGAAGTCTCTATGATGCATAAATGAATCTGATCTATGCTCCTGTCTCTGTCTCATATGAATGCATCTCTATGAATCTCATCTGACCTGAAGTCTCTATGCTGCATAAATGAATCTGATCTATGCTCCTGTATGTCTCATATGAATGCATCTCTATGAATCTCATCTGACCTGAAGTCTCTATGCTGCCATAAATGAATCTGATCTATGCTCCTGTCTCTGTCTTATATGAAGTGCATAAACCTCTCTGAATTTGATCTATGCTCCAGTTTCTGTCTCATATGAATCCGATCTATGCTCCTGTCTCTGTCTCTATGCATAAACCTCTGACGCTTACCTCTTGCATTTGGCTATTGCTTGTACCTAGCCTTTTAGTGTTCGTTCAACCCCTCTGCCCTAGTCTCCTTGATCCCATTGCCTTGTGGTATTGGCAGTGTTTTTATTTCATTGGTTGGTGGATGTAGATGTTTGACTGCCCCTGTTCTGGTCACTGTAACATCTCTTGGTTGGGGCAGACGTTGAGTTTCCCTGTGGTGAGATGGTTGCGTTCTGCTGTTGGGTTAGGTACCGCTACTTTTGTCCAAATGGGCAGGAAAATATAATTAAACCACCATTGTTGGAAGTTGACTGAAACATAATTTTTGGTTTGGACGTTGGGGATATCATTCTCTTGGGAATAGAGAGGGAGTGCTTGACTGCATGTGAAATTAGTCATTGCGAATGCAATTTGTTTGAGTTTCTGTTACACTACCTAGTCCTGGAGATATCTGGATTTCATTTTTCGGATTTCAAGGCAGTATACCAATAAAAATAAGGATAAAAGTATTAGAGTTTTGTATATCCTTTTTTGGCTTCCTGTAAATTTTTATTATTACTGTGACATTATTTTCAACATTCTTAGGGTTTTGGAATTTAGTGGAGTAGAAAGAGTAGTACATTGCATGCAACATGATCTTTGGATATAAGCTAGCTGCACATTAATTAATGGTATGGTCTGTGATTTCAACCAAGGACTGATTTCCAAGATATGAATTAATGAATCTTCACCCTTCAGGAGTCAAAAGACTCATGCTCCTCTTCCCATAGTTATTAAATATCGAGTAGAAAATTCAAAATATAATTTGTCCACCCCGAGATTCAGGATCTGAAGTCGGTCGGTAGCTACTCCTACTGCAATTGGGGGTTTCTTTTAAGCCATCCCACCAAAGAATTCCACAAAGACTCCCCTCTATCACAGAATCCATGAATTCTGGGCACCTGCTGTAGCAGCAGGCATGGGAAAGACAAATAACCAGCCATTGGACTGCCTTCCTCTCCAATCAGTCTCCTCCTTAATTCTAGGGAGATCTAAAGTTTTGGATGAATTCCCAGGGGTCGCCCTATAAGACTAAACGGCTTAGGAGACTGATTGGACTGCCTTCTTCTCCAATCAGTCTCCTCCTTAATTCTAAGGAGATCTAAAGTCTTGGATGAATTCCCAGGGGTCGCCCAATAAGACTAAACGACTTAGCAGCCCAGTGAATAACATGATTCAGACTCTAGAGAGATAAGATCAGGGGTCACCCAATAAGACTAAACGGCTTAGCAGCCCAGTGAATAACATGATTCAGACTCCAGAGAGATAAGATATTTCACCTGGAGTAGTAGATTCGATTGTTTGCAGTGGAATAGATTCAACCCCTGCTTACTGTGTTATTACAAAGATATATGCCCAGGTTGCTTACTGCTACTGTTTATGACTTAAGGCCAGAACTGAGAAAGTAATGGATGGTGGTTCTATTTTTAGAAGTGTCTATTTTTTAAGCATGCTATATAGTAAGTGTTGCCACAGGTGTTATTTTGGAGAATAGTATTTAGACTTGAAAGTTGCATCCCCTTAAAATTCATTCTTGCCTGTCCTCCTGGGTCTGTTCCATCGCCTTCCCATTAAAGTCACGGAACAGCTCTATTTGATATATGACTTAAGGCCAGAACTGAGAAAGTAATGGATGGTGGTTCTATTTTTAGAAGTGTCTATTTTTTAAGCATGCTATATAGTAAGTGTTGCCAGAGGTGTTATTTTGGAGAATAGTATTTAAACTTGAAAGTTGCATCCCCTTAAAATTCATTCCTGCATGTCCTCCTGCGTCTGTTCCATCGCCTTCCCCTTAAAGTCAGGGAACAACTCTATTTGATATAAACTTATGCATATAAACTAAACCAGATGGGTTTATGAGTTAAGGATCTCTAGCACCTATATAGTTTGGGAGTGTTCTTATAATCCCATTGCCTAAAAAAATGATCCTATTGTTCCTTACACTTGCCTGAAAAGATGATCCTCTTGTGTGCCAAAGTATGTTGCAGGGCTACCAGAACTGCGAGGCATCCATAGAGTAGTCCAATATATAAAGTGTCTACCAATATTGTTCTCACCAAAGATGAAATCGTTTCCAACCAACCAAGTTCTATCCATTAAATCAAAAGCTATGTTGAATGTGGTACAAGGTTGAGATTATATTCTGCAATAATAGGCTTTGAATCTCAAACTTCAATTCTCCTATTGCTATACTCTTTCAACTTCTTAGCCCCAGAATTCTTAGAGCATGCCCAGATTTAGGGGAAATATGGGTTATTTGCTAGTTTAAAGGGCCCAGAATTGATTCCCTTGTCCAAATTCATGCCCATAATTTTTTTAAGTCTCTTTACCACTGATATGATTGTCTAGAACACACAAAAAATCACTTATTAATGTTGGTTTAAGGTCCAAAAAAGACCCAGAATTGATGGCAAGGCTTCAGTTGCAATCTGCTTCCAATCTCTACTTAGAATTTCATGAACATATTAGAACTATAGCCTCAATAAGACCCAAGTGAACACTTGCAGGGCACATGAGAATGTGAAGTTAAAACATTCTTGAACATATCATATTAAAAAGAATGGAAATTATTGACAGAAATGGCATTTAAATAGAAAAATATTGAAAGTGGATCATTGAAGGTTAACCCCTATTTGTTTTAGATCATTGTTCACCCTCAAGAAAACATCTTCACTATTCAAAATGTAAAGGGTGTGTATCCTATGCATATAAAATATGAGCACGAAAATATTCTTCAATTGTTATGGGTGAGACCCAAACACAACTTACATATTGGCTTGCAGGACTATGTGGTTTAAAAAGATCATACATTTGAGCATGATAGTCTCAACTCTCTCGTCATGAGATTCTGAGAAAATTCTGCTAATGTCAGACTCAAGCAAGTATTGATTGAACTGCGAGGAGTTTGCTTAATGTCAGATAAAATCTCCCAGTCATCAGAAAATACAGAGAATGATCCAAACAAAAAGGCATTCTCAAGGGAATAATTTTGAACCAAAATGAGGGCCATATGGTTAAGGGACATTTTGGCACAACTAAGTCCAAAGGCTATGAAGAAAGAAGCAATATTTTATGACCTAGTATTGGGTTAAATTATTAGTCCCATTAAGTATAACTATAGACCATATAGACATCAAGCATGCCTTATACCTCAACATATAATGTTAGAATATAATTTATTACATTTTAGCAGAAATGACACCACTTGAAATCCAATAAGGGTATGTACTTGGGAGTCAAGGACACCATATAGACACATGGAATGACACTTAGGAGTCAAAGACACCATAGAGAGGACATGTTTCATGATTGGGGCTCGACTCACAATGTGTAAGTCCTAGAAGGTTAATCTTCCTGTGAAGGACCTTTTTTTCCTTTTCAACCATGGTCTATGCCCCTGGACCCATCACGGGTCCCCAAAATGAATTAATCATAGCCATATCCCAATTAGAGGCCAAATATTCCATAGAAAGGTCTTATGTGGTGTTGCAATGCATATTTCACCACACTTGAGCCAAAGAATATTTGTTAAATGACCAAGGATCTTTTTATACTGTCCTAACCATTATCAAGATGCATACACCCATCATTGTTACTAAAAACATTATAATGTCCTTTGGTAAACTATTCATAGTTGAAATATGGCCATGAGATGCAATGCTTTATGGATTTTAGATGTTTTTAATGGAAAATGAGTCTAAGAAGGATTATTTTGGGAATAACCTCATTATTTTGGGAATATGGCCAGACACTTCAATATTTTCCAGCACTTTGTTTAGTGATTGATTCTTGTATTTAAACATTGTTTGTGGTCAGTTTATTGAATCATAATTTAGTTGATTGTTCTTTTATTCTTTCCAGTAAATGAAAAAATGAAAAAGAGCTTTGTTGTAGAAAGTTTTGATTTTATGGCACTTTTGTTTCCTTGTTGCAACCACGCCACACAAAAGCACTACCCTTTTTGAGTAATAACAGCCCTAAAAACTTTTTAATAAAATGAAATAGAAACATTTTTCTTTTTTAGGGTACACTACACCAATTAGTTTTGGTTAGGATCTTGAGTTTAAATCACCTTAAACCACTCAAGATCACACATTACGCAAAAATCGTAGTGAGACTATCACAGGTAAACCCATTTCACTCAAAACTTGCCTGGGATCTATGCAGTAGGTCATTGCGAGATCAGATTGTTGGGAATACTCCTCCTACTTTCTGTTCGAGCATACGCCAGGATTGGATTGCGTATTGGGGACTCTTTCGAGTTTCGGGCTTAGCTACCCTGCCCACGCTTTCTGATTCGACCGGTGACTGTTCCCCCAGGAGTTTTCGGTGTTGTGGTATCCTTAGTATCTGACTCTAGGTTCATACACAGGTGACAGCAGAGGGTATATCTGCTGTACCTAAGACAGACGTGGGAGGAAATCCCTTGCAGGTCTTTGGGAGGGCGGTTGGGTGATTCCAGCGCTTGCACCCTTAGTCATTGTATTGTGGACCCCGGGTAACTGTCTTTCTTCCTTCGTTGATCTGTTCTGGGCCCTCATCATCCCAGACTCTTCTCCGGAAGGCATCTTTGTTTGCCTGGTTTGTATACTTAGGAATTTTTAGTTGGTGTGCTGTTTGCCCCCTAGTTGTAGTGGCCACCAGGTTCTAGTCTGTTATTTTATATTCATAATCACGGAGAATATCACTCAGTCTGGGATTTCACTCAGTTTCATGGGCATGAATATCTAGTTGAGGGGTTCAAGTGCATTTAGATCATATGCTAGATTCCATATCATGGCATTGGATACCTACTAGTTGGGATGATTACTGCTATATTCCAACTATGTTTATAGACTAGAATTGAATCACATACCTAATACTAACATAATAATATATGCTAGTTATATACTATAATACTTGTAACGAGCCTTACAGATGTTACTTGTGAGTATGAGAATTGGGAACCCTTGAGATGGATAAGCAAATCATTAATGTGAGAAAATGGGTATCAATTTTTTATAGTCACTTCATTGAGATCATGATAATAAGTAACAAGATGCCATGCACCAGATTCCTTTACAGAAATGAAGAAAGTAGAGGAACCATAAGGAGAGGAGTTAGGTTCTATATGTCTAGAGTTTAAGACATATTGAAGATGTCACTCAATATCAAGAAATTCGTGAGGGGCTAAATGGTATATTGGAGCAATTGGAAGAGAAGATGTTGAGACAAGATCAATAGTGTGCTAGATGAAATGAATGGGGGGAAGGCCAACAGGAGGTGTAAATACATACACAAAATCATCTAACAAGGGATTCATATAGGGTGTGGAAGGATGGGAGTCATTATCAATCTTAACCCATTTAACCACACATAGTGACATGAATTTGTGAAGATTGACATGGAACACATCAACATTGTTGGACAACAAGGAAGGTGAATGGGTTATAGAAGATGTGAGATCACAAGCCTTTCCATCTTTAAAAAATTTATAAGTGTTGTGGTGAGCATCATATAGGGAATGACGAATAATTTGGTAAGGGAACCCAGTAGTAAATATACACAATTGAGAGGAGACACATCACATTCCAAAGTATATTGAAATGCCCCAATGGAAATGGTGATAACATAATGCTCAGTGACATTTAGATGAGGAGCATATTTTGTAACCAAACCTGATATGGAGTTTGATGGTCTGTAGTGGGGAGTTGCAGATAGGAGACTAAATATCATGGGAAAATATATTTATTTGGCTACCATTATCCATAATTAGGGTGGTGATTTTAGATTTAATTTGATAATTATGAACAAATAGGAAACCTAGTTGATGCTGGAAGGATTTGTTGTACATGAATGATAGTGTAGGATCTGGGGTGGTGGCATTGGGTAAAAAAATTGGAGGACTCAAAAAATTGGTAGAAGAGTGAGATGAGGTACTAGGAATAGGCTTTGATATGAACAATAATTATAAAAGTTATCTCCAAGTAATTTTTTCCCAAGCAAATAAATAGACCCTTGAGAAATATCAATGACAAAGTGTGAAAATTAGTGTCCAATGTTTAGCTTGGATTTAAGATATGTAGCAATTCCAGTTAAGTTTCATAGATATAGCAGATTAGGAAACAGACGGATCATACCACTATCAAGGACATAATAAATTAAAAAGTCCCTATGTTTTCCTAGGGGATTTGAATATTTACTTTGATAAGTTCCCAGGATTGGATGAAGGCTACCATAAAATGAGAACATTGTTATCTTTCTGTTTAAATGAAAACTTTCATGAGTATGGCTTAACTCTACACAAATAGTTGTTGTGACCTTTTTTTCCTTGGAAAAAGTCGTAATTTTATTTCAAAAAGATGAACAAAATTAGATTCTGCACATGTATGTAGGATCACAAAATTAGATTCTACTCGGGAATCTATAAAGCATAACCATTAATATATCCTATATCAATGATCATCTCATTCAAATAGGAAAAAAAAAGTAGATGAATATAGAAGGAAAACATAATCTGAACATTGCATTCACTGGAATCTTCTATCATGAAAATACAGACATAAAAAGCAGAGTTTAAGAACAGAGTTTAAAAGTATGTCTCTGAAACTTAGAACTCAGCCCTCTCAGTCTCTCCCACTCAAAACCCCGGTTACATTCAATGATAAAATATATAAATGTTGAATAAGCAAACTCCTGCAAGTTTCGAGTAATAAATCCTAAATATTTGATTTGCTGCCAAGAATCTGGAAATGATCACTCTTCTGTCTTGAATGTTCAAATGCCACTTGAAGATGCGCATCGAGCTCCTGGATATTTGGGATGCAAATTTGATCCTTTGACTGTTAATTTCACCCTTGAATTTGGATAATTTAATCTTTGTCCTGGAAATATGGAAACAATTGAACTTTAAAAGCCATCAAATCTAGAAATAATCCTCTGTCTTTAGGTTCTCTGCCAGCTGTATATTAAGTGCTTAAATGTTGCTCGAAGATATTGACCAAATCCTTAATTGTCTCGAGATGATGAGATCGAATTGCTGACTCAAAATTTAAAGATAATTAGTAGGGATTTTTTATAGAGTGCCCAGAATGGTTCTAAGAAATTTAAGGCTTATTCTAATCCTCAAAATCTAGGATTAGCTGGAACTGCTTCTTCAAAGGTGGATCGATCTTCTGCCTTTTGATCTTGTGCCTAAGAATCTGGAAATAATATCTGTCTGCTGAATCTCTGCCTCCAATGAATCCTTTGACTGCCAGTTGTTCTCCATTATTATTCTGTGATCACTGAATTAATAAAAGACATGAAGATATGTATCCTTGTAACCAACAAGCACTCGAACGATTACATCACTGGGACAGACCATTGGAGCACTTATTCCACCTCAGAATGTATCAGCACTACTAAATGATCTTGGATATGTTTCTGATGTTCTTTCATATCTGCATACAAAATTATCTCCTTTTTCCTAGGCAGGGACTCTTCAACCTTTTCCTTCAGCCTTCTGAGAAGAAATGGTCTAAGAATCAAATTAAGCTTTGAAATTACCTAGAAAAGTACTTCTTATCAATTTAAACAAGGGAATTTCTTTATCAGACCATCACATAACTGCTATCTACAGCCAGCATATATCCATACAACTAAACAAAAACTGTTACAGAAATTAAAATAGGCGTCCATCCCTGGTCATCAAAATCTGAGCTATTGCTCAATTCCGTGCCTTTATAGCTTCATGAAATGGTCTGTGGTAATAACTGTAGGTGCCCCCAATAGAGTGAATAGTAATCCTCCAAGTGCCAAGTTCCCAGGATTGGATGAAGGCTACCATAAAATGAGAACATTGTTATCTTTCTGTTTAAATGAAAACTTTCATGAGTATGGCTTAACTCTACACAAATAGTTGTTGTGACCTAATAGTTGCTGTGACCTTTTTTTCCTTGGAAAAAGTCGTAATTTTATTTCAAAAAGATGAACAAAATTACATTCTGCACATGTATTAGGATCACTGTGATCCCTACATTGACACATATTTACTGTCCCATATTAATATCAAGTCCAAAGTTCCATACTACTTCAAAACAATGAGTCCAGCTGTTCATACAGCCCGCATTTATCCGATTACAGATAGACTACTGTATCAGACCATCACATAACTGCTATCTACAGCCGGCATATATCCATACAACTAAACAAAAACTGTTACAGAAATTAAAATAGGCGTCCATCCCTGGTCATCAAAATCTGAGTTATTGCTCAATTCCGTGCCTCTATAGCTTCATGAAATGGTCTGTGGTAATAACTGTAGGTGCCCCCAATAGAGTGAATAGTAATCCTCCAAGTTCCAAGTGCTAAATGTTGCTGCGTCGCTTCTTTGGAAAGCTGATCGGCCATCCCATTCCTCTCCCTGTATACAAGTGTAAATGTAATATGATTAAATGACTGTTTTAACCGTATTACCTCCTCCAGTATAGGTATGAGTACCATCACATGACAATGAGTAATCTCCTTTGCCCAGTCAATAACTATCCTGGAGTCGCCAAATATCTGAAAAGATAAGACATCCTTGTTCAAGTGCAAATAACAGCAGCAGCCTAAGAGACATAAGTTCAGCATAGTTGTTAGATCCCCTCCCCAAACCAGCCACGATATGAAAGAAATGAGACTCGGTTTTGAAAAGGACTCCACCCCCACCACACTCCGATCGATGGTCAAGAGAAGCACCATCAAAATATGCCCACGGCATGGTTTTATCGATCATTTCCTCACTCACAGGTCGAGTTCTAATCTCTTTGACAGGTGTCTTGTAGTGTTGGATAACAGCCACAGCTTGTGCCACTACAGTCTCCTTCAGAATCCTGCAATCTTGAAATATGATCCTATTTCTGGTAATCCATATGCCCCATGCGAAAATACAAGGGGAAGCTCGGATGGGAGAGGATTTTTGTAAAGTCCACCACAATTGGAATGCTTCATGGACACTCGCTCCCCACCATCTCACATTTAAATCCAGATATTTGCATATATCAGCCCAAACTGCCTGAGTAAACCGACAATAAACAAATAGATGATTAATGGTCTCTTCCACATCTTTACAAAGTGGACAGAACCCCGGTCCCTGGAGGAAGCGTTTTTGCAGAATGTCCCAGGTTGGAGCCTTATTTTCCAGAATAGCCCAGAAGAGTAATTTTTCTTTACTCGGACACTTTAACTTCCACGGATATTTCCACCACCACACCAATTCCCTGTTATGTGCTTCCACATTCAGCTGGATATATCCATTCCTTGGGGTGTAAATTATAGAGGGATGGTGATCCCAGATAAGTTCATCATTCCTATTGGTCAGTCGTATATACGAAAGTCTTAGCATCCGGAGAAAATCCTCCCAAACTCCTTGCATATCTTCAGGAATCTCAAGACGCTGTGCAGAGATCCACCCCTGATGCCAAAGAGTAGATGATCCCGGATCCTCTACATCATCCAGAAAATGGCAACCTCTAGCTGCCAAGAAGTTCCTCAAGTCCACAGGCATGACATGACCTCCCCTATAGCCAACCCAAGGGTCCAGTCCAATATGAGTGAGTCGCCCATTTCCTATCCTCCACACTAATCCAGAGCCGACCAAAGGAAAATGCTGCACCACCGCTTTCCAGACCACAGAGCAATTTGCTTAACTATACACAAATAAAATCTATTGCTTAAATGCTACAGTACCGTGCTTGGAGATGTGAATCAAATTGCAAGTTAAGTCACCATAGAGATGTGAACAAATATAACTTGATATTAATCAATGGATTTCAGTCTAATTTCCCTCAGTTATTAGAAGCAAGAGCTAACAGGAATGAGTGCGACAAATGACCAATAAGGATAGGAAACTTGGGATAGACTTCTTAATAAACTGTAAGAAATAGGTCTAATGGCAGCATTCTATTCCTAGAAATGGAAGCAAAAAGTAAGATCTGCTCTTTGTTATGAAAAAAACCTGGTCAATGCTTTTTTCACTGCTAGGATACTGCACTTTTATGAACATATAGAATCTGAGATCTCTTTATTGAGAAGTTTTATGAGTTAGTGGGGATTTATGTTCTGTTAGGGATTGTGTGGCCATTTAGGGTTAGTTCAGTGGTCTTTGCTCATGTTTATCTATTATTATTTTCTGAAGTAAAAAAGGAGAAATAATGTTGGAATCCTGGAACCAATAGGTTTTGGTAGTTTTGTGAATTTTTGAGAAATTGCTAGGAGTTTTTTGAAACAATGATAAATTGTTGAGTAGTTTCCATATGTTTGGAAACGTTGCTGAGGTAGTTTTTATTGGTTTGACATATTTCAAAATTTGGCTATGGTCTCAAGGTACGTAGTTTCATTATGCAATCTACATCCTATTTGGGTTGCAAAAAGAAGGAATATTGAAAGGAGTCTATGATGTTGAACATGTATTGGAATGAATGTGGGGCAAGTAATGCACTTGAGCCTTGATTTTAGGTTTGATCAATTTCGAAAAATTAGATTTAGTCTTGTACTATTTTCTATTAATAAATTGTCATCAGTTTGCAATGAAGTTAGGTAACACCAACTACAATTGAAGTCACACAATGATCTCATTCTTAGATATGGGTATAGCACCTTATGCATAGTTACTTGACTCTTATGAGCTTGAGTCAAGTCTTCCAAGTTTAATTTGGTCTTGGTTCATATGCACAATTTTGTTGAGTCTAGAGAGCCATAGGATTGTTTGATTATATTTTTCAAAAATATTTTTAAAACACATCCTTTTATCAAAATTTCTTCAAAGTGGCTACTCTCCTGACCTGCCAGTCACGGCGGGTAGCGAGGTGAGTTCATCAGGAGCACAAGGGACCCCATCACCACAACCTTAGGAAAAATTTTATTGTGGTGTGTTGTTTGTTCCCTGTTGTTCTAGTGGCCCCTAGGTTAATCACTTAGTATATTTTTGGTGCAATTGTGGAGGACCAACCTCCTCATAGGGAATTGCAGTTGTACTAATTTTATATCATTTTTCTCATGCAGGCCTCCTTCTGGTTTCTATATTGATTTGGAATATCAATTGTGGAACATTAAGTAAGAAACAAGATGTCAAACATGGATCATGGAGAGAAAAATAAAACATTAAGACAAAAGGATGTAATGTCATATTTTCAAAAACATCAATCCAATCATCCACATCATATTCATGGTTCAAGCTCTCTTGAGCAAGGTATCGGTGAGAGAGATGTCAACACTTTGGAGGATGCCTCTGCAAAACATACAATGGATGGTAGAATACATTCCTCTAGTGATCAAAGTGAGGCAAATGCATTTTCATCAGAAATTGGTAGCTCAAATGTTGAAGATTTTTCCTTGCAAGGTGACATAGACCATTCACTGAAGAGGAAAAAAGGCCGATGGGACTTCGGGAGACAATTCCAATCTGATTGGGTATCAAGATTCCCATTTATTGAACCGATACCTCCAACAAATAAGAATGAGACCTCACGAGAAGTTAAATGCATTTCATGTAGTTGGAAACAGGGCAAGCTAGTGAAATTGCAAATGAAGCTGGACACAATAGAGAAGCATGTTGGGAAGGTGTATGATAACAAAACTGGAAATGATGAGAAGAAATCTACTGTTAGATGGAAATCTGATAGCCGACATCTCCAATGTGAAGAGGAATACAATAAATACTTAATAAATAAGAGAAAACTAGATGAAAGTGGAGGAACCATCACTTCTCAATTCGGAAAGATGATGGAAAAAAATTTGTTATCGAAGTCGATACAATTAAGCACTGTATTTCACATCCTATCCAATGGTCGTCCTATGACAGATTATCCAAAAATGATGAAATATCTATCTTTTATTCAAGTGCCAAATTTTCCATCTTCTCATTGGTCTTTAACGAGTGGTTGGGAATGGGGAAAATATCTAGCTCAAGTAGAAAAGGATGATATGAAAGAGAAGATTGTGAATGCAACATTTTTGTCACTGTCCTTGGATGAAGTTACAGCTGTTGATAATACTGCATGGATTTGCATGAGCATTTATACGGTCAATTACCATATCAGGAATTCCTATCTACTTGGAATTCATAAAATGAGCAAAAGTTCTACAGCAGAAAACATTTATGAACTTGTTATTAATACTTTGAAAGAAACTGGTGGTATGGATCATTCAATGATCGCAAAACAGTTGGTATGCGTTGGAGCAGATGGGGCATCAGTAATGCAGGGACAAAGGAATGGCCTTTGTGCTAGACTACAACTCTCAGCTTCATCGTATATGATTGGTATTCATTGTATGGCTCATAGAATGAATCTTGCATTTAAAATAGTGAGCAACTTTCCATTGGTTTCAAAAGTTGAATATCTTGTACGTGAGGTTCATGCATACTTTTGTCGGAGTCCCAAACGGTTTTCAGAGTTTAAAAAATTTGCTGACGGTGTTACAAATGGAAAAAAACTATTAAAAGATGTTGATACAAGATGGATCTCACTGAAGGGACCAGCTCAAAGACTATTCGATGAATATGCATCCTTGGTAGGGGTGATGTATGAACATCGCCTAAGTGTAGAAAAAGCTCAAACTCTTCTCTTTCTATTAACTGATATAAAGACATATTTAACATTGGCTGGAGTTCTTCCTCTGCTTCATGAAATGAATAGCCTCGTGAAGATGTCTCAGAGTCGCACGATGTATATTGCTGAATACACAAATGCTAGAAAACTAGCATGCCTTGCATTAGATAATTTGTATATGAAGGCAGATTCTTTTACAGGTCTAGCATTTACAAATTGGGCTAAGATAATCAATATTGAAAATGATGAAAATTTATTGAAGTTTGATGAAAAAGGGTTTCTATGTATGGCAGTGCGTGGGTATATGGTTCCTTTTTATTATAATGACAAAATAGGAAGAACCACCAAAGAGTGCCCTGTGTCAAGAGAACAATTTGACAATGTTGTGATTTCAGTGAGGCGCAGCTTGATAGAAATTGCAAAATCACTATCATCAGAGATAAGAGAACGATTTCCTCGAGTTGAATTGTTGGAGGCCATGTCTGTGGTATACCCTCAATATTGGAACAATCGTCAATGTTCAAAAACTATAAAGGTTGACTTTATAGCTAAAATCAAGATTTTGCAAAGCCATTTTTGTCGAGAGACCGAGATACAAGGAGAACATATTCAAGGTAGTTTAGATGGACAAAAATTGAAAGATCAAGCCCGATGCTTTGCTGATACAATGTGGGAGCAATTTTCTAAGTTGGATAATGCTCTAGAATATGGTGCAATTACAAAATTGTGGACTACACTCAGTGGTAGTGAATATCTACTGCAACATATGTCAGAGTATTTCAAATTAGTAGATTTATGTCAAACCATGATTTTGGGATCAGTGGAGGATGAGAGAATGTTTAGTGCATTAACATTTTTGAAGTCAAAGTTGAGGAATAAGCTTGATAAAAATGTGGATACATGCTTAAGATTATATGTAACAAAGTATGAGGTTGACAATTTTCCATATGAAAGAGCAGTAGCTCTCTGGCGATCAAATTGTGAAAGAAGGGGAGAAAACAATATGGCAAATTTATCTAATGAATTTGATATGGAACATAATGTTGTTGAGGATCATAATGACGGCTCATTCGAAGAAGGTCATGTTCAGAGTGCCGAAAATGAGGACCAGTCCCAGAATGTGAATTGGGAAATGGATTTCACCTAATATTGTATATGATCCAATACACATGAGAGACTCTTGAGTCTTATTTTGGTATAGGTGTTCCATGGACCCTTGCGGGTGATCATTATATGTAAATTTGAGCTAGCATTTTAATTAAAAATAGATTCTACATTGTACTTTTTTGTTATAACATTGATGATATGACATACATTTCCTTGATGCAGTTTATTTTAAGATTGATGTTTTTATATTTATCTTTTACATTGTCTCTTTTTTTATGTGATAGGAAATGACACTGGAATTTGACAAAGCTAGGCCTAGGAGCTATCTCTTCACATAGATAGTGTCCTGACATTGAAGGATAAATAACTAATTTGACTACACTTTCGCTAAGCAAGAATGAGCTCATTCAAGTACATGAAACCATGTTGGTGTTTATCTCAAATATTTTGTGCAAATTTTTATGGTTTGTTTATTGCTTTTATTTGAAACATTTTGTCGATTTGTGGAGTTTGCATGTATTTTGGTTAATTATTGTGTTAGACCCTTGAATGCTTCTAGTTCTCATTTGATGCTTGATTTAACCCTTTGTTGTAGCATGAATCAATATTAGATTTAGTTGATTTCCATTGATTTAGGGTTCGAGAAAATAAGTTTTTATTACCTTTTATTTGCATGAATTAATTGTCTTCACTTTTTCGATTTGTTTATGCTGATTGTATATTTTCTTTGTAAATACTTATCGTTATTCAGAAAAATAAATGAGCTCTACATAGCTAAGCGAAGAGAAAAATGGTCTATGCACTAGGTTCCTATGCATTGATCATAGGAGACCTATTGGCACGAGACCAACATTCCTCTAGTCCAATTGGCTCAAAATTTTCCTAGCCTCCATGGGCATAATTGGCTAGTGAAGGCCAAAATGATGCATAATGTCTGATTCTATTAGTTTATCGGTTTGTCAAGGTCCAAGTCCCCACATGTCATGGAAACTCTAATCAATAGAAAAAAACAATTTGTAATAAAAGCTCTAACATGGGTTATAATAACATCTACACACCAATATCAACAAAAAATACAACATCTACAATCAAAATCAACTACTAGACACATTTAGATATGGTATCAACAAATGGTATAACATTTAGATATGGTACTAGTGTTGAGGAATTTAGATGGAAAAAAGTTACATTGTCCAAAAGTATGACACAACAATAAGATAGCCCCCAATAGTCGACACTATAGGATGCCAACAAAATCACTATAATGTTATTCAAAGTATGTGCCAAGAAAAATACCTAAGGAACATGCCTAGCTTAAAACCTATGTACAAACTTGCCTTGAAGTATCAAAAACAGTCTAGGGTAGCCACACAATCTATTGAAGGATAGTCTGTGGGTGCAATTCCTTTGTTGATTTAAGCAATTCAAAAAAGTCATCTCCCAAGACTATTAAAGAAGAAAAAGAAGAAATCTATAATAATTGCAGGGAGGACTACAAATAGATTCTAGAAACTCAAGTAGTAGAGGAAAAAATTGTAAGTAAGAAGAAGATGCAATGCTAACGTCATCAGAGCTATGAATGACAATCTCCACCCGAAGAACCCCTCTGATAATGTTCCTCCCTGCCATGTCCATGTTGAGCACATCTTGAAAGCATTGCATTCAATGAGGCTGTATTTCGCTTTGGCACTTGGCCAAACACTTTATGTGCATCCTCCAAACACCCACATTTAGAATACATGTCTCCAAGATCTACTCGGCTTTGCTTGGATATCAAGGCTTCATTAAGGCCACCACCATTTGGTATTGAGACCAAAACTTGAAATAGAGCAATTGAACTCAACATTTGAAGAAGCCTTGAACTCATAATTAACAAGCAGACTGTCATTCAATGTGTTTTATAGATCAATGAAAGATTCGCCAAATTTTTACAATATTTTATAATTCAGTGAAATATTCGCCAAATTTTTACAATATTTTATAATTTAGTGAAATATTCGTCAACTTTTTACAATATTTTATAATTCAGTAAAATATTCGCCAAGATTTTACAATATCTTATAATTTAGTGAAAGATTCGCCAAGATTTTACAATATCATATAATAAAATGAAAGATTCGCCAAAAAATTATATATACATATTATATTATTGATAAAATCGGTTTCAAATTTTCCTATATATCGGGGAGATTCGCCAATTTTTTTACCATATAAATTTGGGGGGAGTTCTTAAAATCATCCCTGACGTGGATAGTAGTGGATCAGCATGCGTATACACAGGCTGTAGTGCCAATAGGTCGGGTACATCAACAAAAATGTGCTTTTTAGGGGTTAATTAAGCAAGAGGGATAATATGAGTCCGTGGAGGGTCATGGTAGGCTATTAAGGCATGTTGCATAAGGTGAGGTAAATAATGCTACAACACACTCCTTATATTAGATCAGTGGTTCGAAACTCCATGGATATTAGATTTAAAAATATATATATATGTCTGTGTGTGAATGAGGGAAAGAGAGAAAATAAGTTATAATAATAATATATCTAATTCACGTAAGTTTAAACAAAACATTTCTGAGTATAAATATCTCTAATTTAAAATATTAAAAAAAAACTAGAACATAACTTCGTTTCTTCTTCATTGATAATGCATAAACATTAAAAATATTATATAAAATTCATTGTTAATATTGAAAAACATTAATGTTTCGTAAACATAATAATGTGACTATGTTGTAATTCTCTTAAACAATTTAATCATACCATACACAAATATGTGTTAAGTTTGATCAAATAATTAACACTACCACTCTACAAGAAAAGGAAAAATGAATTCACCACTTAAAAAACAATTTACATTTTTAATATGGATATTAAAATGTTATTAGTATTATACACACACACCTTTGGAAACTTAATCCGTAAGTATTTGTTCTATGTGAAATATTGTAAATAAATATTTTTTATTTATTGAAGAATAATTCCAATAGTCATATTGAGAATCCTAAAGGATCTCTTGGAAGATAAAATCCAAAGCTCACTTCTCATGTATTAATATGGAATACACATCAATGAAATCAATCTTGCAAAATTTAGGAAAAGTTAATAAGTGGCTTGTGTGCACGTAAAATAATTTAGTGATAAATGCATAAATTCTGAAAAAAATAATATATGAACATAATCTACACTAGAAGCACCGGGGAACACATATTTTTTTAATTTATTTTGGAAAATTATTTTTTTAATTAATTTTTTAAACTAACCATTGAAAATTTTAATCGCATTTTGTACACGTGTGTGCACGTCAACTTATTTTTTATTGGTCACAAAAATAAAATAAAAATAAAAAATACCCTTTTGAAGAGGAGCGTATATAGTTTTTGAAATTTTTTGGTTGTGTACATTTTATGCTATTGATTTTTCTTTGCGTTGATTTGAAGTTGTGGACATGCCACCACCAAAAAAAGGAGTAACAATATAGAGAGAAACCTAATGAGAAGAGATGAGTAATGGTTGGTACTCTACTAAAATTAATAATTGTGATGCCAACTACAGAATGATGGAACTATGGTTCGAAAGGTGTTATGCAATAGTTGGCATCCGCCTGAAGTAAAGGATCTTAGTCGAAGATAACATAGCCACAGACTGAAGTTGCTTGGGAGGATCAACAAGTGTCAAGTTTTGGGGGCCTATTGGAGTAGGTTTTTGACCCAGTTTTGGGAACTACGCACAAGGAGATGGACCGCGAGCCAATCAACATAAGGACCAGTGCACACAAAAGATAAAAGTTAGAAGTAGAGGGAACTTGTGTCCACATTGTAACAAGATCAACTCATTCTGAAATGTATACATATGTAAGAGATCTTCGGGTTAGAGGGAGTTCTTTAGTTTTATTGTGATAATTGCTTCTTTAGTAGTTGTGATTATGCTATGTAATGCTATGGTATTTTTGGGTTTATGACAGAGATTTGATGCATGTTGCGCATGTTTTCTAAGACTGTTCCAGATGATAATAATAATGGAGTAGACATGTTTTGGAGAAAATATCTATGTGTTTGTTGTGATGGATGTTCTATTTATAGCGTGTACATATGTTATGTTTGTATTATTGCTTTGAATATGCTATCAGTTATGATAAATAAGCCATCTATTTACGTGCAGTAAAGTGAATGAATGGTATATAAATAGAATGAATGCCATCTTTCCTTTCAGCACTACGGAATCTTGGTTCTTGCAATCCCCATAGATGCCTCGGGTGAGACTTCATCTGCTTGCAGGTGATGCTGAAAGGGCCGGTATCTAGGATTTTTTTGGTAAGTTTATGTTGTGACCTGGGTCTGCTCACTATGCACCAAACAATGCTTATGTTACCATGACATGGATCCACGACTAAAGGGAAGGTTGAGATCAACTAATGGTTATGTGGAGGCCGACAAAGGAAGAGATAAAAGAGTGGTTGAATGGGAATGATTACAAATTCTCTAAAGATTAGAACAAGAACCCTCATATCGACAATGAATGGTGGTTATAGAAGTACACCTACATAGATCTACACGAGATTTTCTTTTACAAATCCCCTATAATTATGGCTGAGTGGCTATTAAGGTTAGCAAAACAAAACCCAACATTCTGCATTGTGAAACTAAGGAGCTGGACCCCTGAACTGATCCAACAAGTCAATATTGTAAGTAACTTGATCTCACGCAGAATAAATTTATGGTTGGATAGTGTATTGAAGGGTTATGCTACAGAGTTTGCTATAGATTGTACCCAATCATACAACGCCATTGAGAAGGATTTCTTTAAGGGCCCACGCGAAAGATATCTGAAGTCATTGTATACATGGGTCAGGTTACTCTAGTAGCTAAGTGTCTCCACGCGCATAGGGGAATAGGGGGGTGACTAGAGGAAGGTATGAGAAAAAGGAGGAAAGAATGAATGGAGAGAGGATGAGTTGAGAGTGCTGAGAGAAGGAGAAGATACGACGGTGGAAGGGACTAAATTATTGTGTGGTGGAAAAATATTTCAGAACGATAGTAGGAAAAGGGCCGCGACTGAGATAGAGGAGCAACGGAGTGATGGTGGAGAAATAACCATCTATGCAGGATTCCATATTGAAGGATTATCGCACATAGAAAAGGAAAAAAACTGTCATCTCAATCCGAAAGAAAAAGATAGCCCTGATCAGGCTAGGATCTGCTTCGAACCCACGACCCCATGCACGTCCCCAAATTCTGAGGTAAGAACTCAAAGTTTTCCACTTGCAGTTAGTAATAGTAGTAAAGGTATACAGAGTAGTGGAAGTAGTGCGATGAATCCTAGTCAGCCAAAAGTACCAACTTAGAATACCACACATAACACAATGACAGGGATAGATCCCACCTTTCGTATGCCTGTCTTCCATGGAGTGGGTATAGATGACCCAGACCATCATTTGTTTTTTTGTGAGGCAATATGGAAAGTAATGCAAGTTAAGGACGAGGCTACAAAGATTGCACAACTAATAAAAAAATTCATAGATTGCATGTTGACATGGTACATGAAGTATCAAACCACTGCAAAAGCCAACATGTTGGATAACATCAATAAAGCTTTACTCAAAGAGTTCAAGAAACAAAAATTTGAGTAGTAGTGCATTACAGAATTTAAAGAGAGTAGACAGTTGGAAAATGAAGCACTATAGAACTTTGAATAGAGAGTCAAAGTGCTGATGGACAGGATAACATTCCATATCCCGGATGAGCAACACAAGGAGTGGTTTATTGCAGGACTATTACCACACATATGTTTCCCCTTGGTGCATTAGAAAATTATATCGCATTCAAATGCGCTAGAGATTTCAATGAAGTTGGAAGCATCCCCTGTAGAAGAGAATAGTGTAGGGATGGCTCAAGTTCAGTTGTATCTAGAAGCACAGACGATTCAATTGCAAGAGATTGCTAAGGGGAGGGAAAAGTACGAAGAGATATGGTGCACAACCTACAGAAAGGAAGGCCATCATAAGAATGAGTGTTCAACATATAGAGATTATTTAGCTACAGGAGCTCCAAATCCCTTTCCCACAGGAGGAGCGGTATGGTGTGACATATGTAGAGGGAATCGTCCCCCTGCTACTTGTCCCTTGCTGTAGAAGTATGTGAGCACTCATAGAAGTTTATTTTGCATTTTTTGTAAATATATGGGGCATGGTGAGAAGTATTGTCACGGACCAGACCGCATGAGAGAGCATACTTCAGACGCATACATATTCCAAGGGGAGGTGGGTTCGGAAGGCACAACATAGAAAAATAACACTCTAAGGGAATACAATCAAGGAGGTTGAGGAGGATTGAAAGGTCAAGGAAGATGAGGATTTGGTAGAGGTAGAGGACCCATTATCTTCTATAATTATGGCCGACAGTGACATTTTGCGTAGGACTGTCAGAACTCATGTATGACTTGCACTTATTGCAGACAGTTGGACCATGCAATGGAGGATTTCCCATAGCTGGTCGTGAAATGGAAGGAAAAAAGGAACCATAAAATAAAACCAAAACTAGAACCATAATCATAACCAAAACAACATGTGCAGCATATGATTGCAACAGAAGAGCGCGATGATTGACCCAAGATAGCCGAAGTTACACGTGGAGGATCTAGAACAGGAGTTGATGAAACAGATCGAAGAATATGGACTGAACGATGGGTCAGAGAAGATGCAAATCCCAAATCGTTATTTGATCCTAGAAGAGAAAATGAAACATACCAACGAAAAAGGAAGGATTTAATAGCAAAAGAATGTGCAGTGTCGAGGTCGCGACCTATGTATGAAAGACCGCATGTGTACGACATGCCTCCAATCTATGATTATTCAATTCCAAAAAGGCCAGTTGAGAATATAAGTACATTGAAAATATTCTTAAATAGTTGTTTAGAATTGATAAAGGATAAGACTGGATTGAATATGCTACATCGGCTAATAAACCAATGTGTGAAAGATAAATAGATCCCTATTATTCAACGAGCAGTGAATTAAGTATAATATAAGAGGAGGATGAATAGGGAATTATGGTTTAGGGCGCATATCAGGGCCTATGACATGGACTTCGTCATTTTATACCTAGGATATGATGTGAATGTTCTTCTGAAGCATACATGGGAATTGATGGGTAAAACCAAGTTAATCTGGTCACCCATTCAGTTGAGACTGGCCAATTAGCAAAAAATTGTTCCAATCTAGAGGTTGAAAGGAGTCCTAGTTGATATTGACGAAGTGTGCATCACAACAGACTTCGAAGTTATTGAGATAGTGGATGACAGTAAGCCATATCTAGAACTGCTTGGCATCGATTGGGCATTAAAAAACCAAGCTATCATTGATCTAAAAAAAGAGGCAGATGATATTTGAAGGAGAAAAATTAAGGGTTATTGTGCGAATAGATCCTACAGGGGCAAGACAATATGCGGAACTAGTCATAAATGGAGAACTAGAGAACATGTACAACATGATCGGATGGATGGAAGACTATGTAAACACTACTACTGATGGTATCTTCAGTTGGCATAGTATTAGTTCTTTCATATCATACTTAGAATAATCCTTTGAATATTGGAAACAAAGGATGCACGAAGTGTCTAGAAGAATATGCGCATAGATCACCTGCGCATTACGATGGATTGGTAGTGAGGTATGCGATCCTTTGAGGTATGATGGCATTATTGAGGTATATTCTTTTGTAAAAGAATTTGAAGTGTAGATACTTGAGCAAAAGATATTGTTAGCATTAGATGTCATGCTAAAAGTGACTCCTACAAGATGGTGGGTTGTTCATAAGGGGGAAATGAATGATTGGAAGTTGTGGAGAAGATTGTTACAAGTCATATTTGGAAATGAGTATACTGCAAAGAAGTATATGGGGTTGAGCTATTTGTCAGAACATATTGCGCAGTGAAAAAGCAGGATTGGACATATCTATTTGTGCACATCCTAGACACCATTATGAGGAATTGGTATGTAGAGCTGCAAATGCAGAGAGGTACATTAGTTTGGAAGGAGATGACATGCAATTTCAAGGTAACATTCAGTTTTTAAGACGAGGCCCCTTCAGTAGACACAATGTTGCAGACAATAAAGGACAATATTTTTGCACCAAAATATTAGATGGGAGCTATACCTATATGCAGTGCACATTAGTCATTTTCCACTCTCAAGGATATTTTGAAGTGCTATAAAGTTGTGAAAGAAGACCGTGAGGATGAAAACCTAAGAAATGTGTGCATACCATAGACAGAGAGAGAGCGTGCAGTAAAAGGGCCTGAGCTTGGATCTACTGACTTTGTAAAGCATTAGAAGACTTGAAAAGTGAATATTAGCACGAAGAAGAATCCCAAGTTTGTGTTGACACAGTTCTGTCGACAGGGTTTCACTTCGCATTGTTGTCAACAAACATTGACACAGACTCCCATAAACATCAGCCTAGAAAGGTTTTACCCTTTCTAGCAACACTCACAAAGCAAGTGAAGTCTCACCCGAGATTTCTAAGGGGGCTGTAGGAATCAAGTTTCTGTAGTTGTAAGGGGACATGCATCATTTCACAGTTATTTGCAACATAAACCATAGATCCACATTCGCATCAGAATATCATACTATCGCCTATCAACCAGATCTACTTGAAAATTATCATCCCACAGTCAACAAATTAAACATATTATCAAACCATGCTTAAGGAATCCACGTTACATAACATAACTGCGACTTCATTCACAAAACATATTGAAATATAGAACACTATGGCACTGAATTTATTCACATTGCAACAAGACATAGAGAGACAAATATATAACATTATCAATGATTCTTATTATCCATCAAACTGTCCCATACATCACAGAATTCTCCAGAATACACATCGCAAAACCAATACAAACTCAAAACGAAAGATGCGATTCAAATCAAGTTCCCATAGAGATATAATTCGCTACAAAGGTACAAAAATGGATGCCAAAAGATGGATCAAACAAATGTTATGTTCTTCTTAATATGCCCATAGGCTTACAATCTTACTCTTATTTATAGGCTTACTTGGCCGTTACAAGATGGTCCAAATGACCAATTACTAACTAACTTAACCAAATATTCCTCATTTATCGTCTCTTTTGTACTTTGCGACTCGTCCTTTGTTCCCGTCGATGACCCTTTCATTGCTGTCGGTACTGCACTTGTGCGCTCTGGACCTGTGCCAACAGTTTGCAAACATTGGAGATTATTGGAATGATGAAACGATCGAGAATATTGTTGATTTACTACGTGCGTATCATGATATTTTCCCCACTAAATTTTTAGGGGTGAAGGGGATTGTTGGTGAATTAGGAGAGATGAAGATACCTTTGAAGCCAGATGCTTAACGGATGAAGTAGAGACCATATCACCTGAACCTAGTATACAAGGAGAAAGTAAAGGATGAGATAGATCGAATGTTGGAAGCAAGTATTTTAGAACCTGTTGAAGAATAATAATGGCTCAATCCAATGGTGGTCCAAGATAAGAATACGGGATGAATAAGAATTTGTGTGAATTTGCACAAGTTAAATGATGCTTATTTACATGATCTGTTTCCCATTTTGTTCACAGATGAAGTACTTGAGAATGTAGGTGGACATGAAGCTTATTCATTCACTGATGGATTTTCAGGATATCATCAAATCAAAATAGAATTGGAGGATAGGCACAAAAAAACCTTCGCTTTAGAGTGGGGATTTTACAAGTATACTGTAATGCCTTTTGGTTTGAAGAATGCGCTAGTGATATTTTCTAGAGTGGTTGTTGGAACATTTAAGGAGTTCATTCATAAGTTCCTAGAAGTCTATCTGGATTATTTAACAGTATTCAATCTATAGAAGAACCATGTTGAAGTTCTGCACTTGATGTTGGATAGATGTAGATAGTTCCAAATCTCCTTGAATATGAATAAGTGCATTTTCTATGCGCCATTCGGTATTCTACTGGGACATGTAATTTGTAGGCAAGGATTGTTGGTGGATCCTGCTAAGATTGATGCGATTGTTGATTTACCACCAACTACTTCAGTGTGACAGTTGCACACTACACTCAAGCATACAGGATACTACATGAAGTTCATAAAGGGGTATGCGTATATCCTAGCCCCACTGGAAAATCTACGGAAGAAGGATGTCAAGTTTCGATGGAGTGAAGACTGTTAGCAGAGCTTGGATGTCTTGAAGCAGAAACTAATCACTGCACCAATTCTGGTATTTCTAGACTAGAAGAAGGAATGTCATGTACATGTAGATTCACCATCTCTGGCATTAGGTGCAGTTCTAGCTTAGCCAGGGGAAGGAGACTTGGATCATCCCATTGCATTTTCTACTAGGAATCTATCTTTTGGGTCATGGAATTGACATATTTTTCTATCCTTTCCCCTCATTTTTAAATCCTTTTCCACTTACCAATGAACCTATATTTAATCATTTTTAATACCTATTTGTGGGATTTTGGTTTAAAGTGGTTTCCATTACATTTCTTAGTATTTCATTGAATTTTGATTAACATTTGGAAGAATTGGCATATTTTGTGCTTTCTTATGAATAATGACTTAACGTGGGAACTATTTTAGAGCCATGTTTTGCAGATGTAGAAGTCGACCACCAACTATGAAGTCACCTTGGAAAATATGTCAAAAAGGAACTATGGGTTAGTTTGTAAATGATCAATTATTATATTCATTATTCTACATGTTTCTCATTTTTCAAATTATGATTTTAAATTAAAGGTGGAAAATAGTGGTGAATATGAGTGCATATTTGGCTTATCCACAAAGATTTCAAGATCTCCATCAAATATATGATGGATATAAGAAGTCAAAATGCATTAGCATACATTTGGAATGGTTTTTGACCATTTTATTATAGCCTCTATTCCCAAATTTGAATTTTCCTTCGAAGGCATCATAAATAGCATGGGAGTTAGCAAATCTTGGAATTAGCTTTCAATTAGTGTTGAAATCCAAATTATTAGCAATTTGTTGAGGATATTTTGGATCTTCGTGAAGATATTGTGGACCTTCATGAGCATATTTTGGATCTTCATTTATTATTTATTATGTAGAACTTATGTATAAATAAGAGCTCATTCTCCATTCCAAGCGGAGGACTCTTAGAGCAATTATCCAATTCATGGTAGAATATATTATTTTTCTCAAGATCTTGTGTTGATGTAAATTGTAGTTAAGGTATTTTCTATGTAGTGTAATTTAGTTTATTTTATGATTTTATAGATCTTATCTTGCTACTCTATTCTTGGGAGAAAGAGCTCGCTTCGTGAGATGAGAGCATTATGCAAGATAGTATTATTTTGTTTATATTGTGTGTTTTAATTTATTTTCATAAGTATGCTTTATTTATTTATGCAAGTGTGATTTAATGGTGTGTGTGTGTTTCTTTATTTCTACCATTTGATTTTATGCACCATCTTTTAATTTTTCAAGGTAAGTTATTTTATTTTACTGCCAACAATAGATTAATTCTTTAATTCTGCAAGTGTGATGTGTTGCATAGAGATCTTCCATAGAGATTGAGTAATCGAACCTATATCAAACCTAGGTAGATCAGAGTTGGTTTCTCACTTTCATGGTTAAGTTATCTATTTTGTTTTATTGTTAATGTTTACACTACTCTAGACTCTCATAACCACTCATTAGCATAGACTTAAATTCATTTCTACATGGAAGCATAGGGTCTATATTGAGGTGATGTGATTTATCATTGCATTTGATGAAATTTAGATATTTATGTTGGATTCAGTTAGAGGGGTTAAGGAATGGTATTGAGAAGGTGTGACTGAGTGTGAGTAGTTAGATTTAATTTTCTAGAATAAGTTTTCCTTTATTGTAGTTAAGGAATGGTATTGAGAAGGTGTGACTGAGTGTGAGTAGTTAGATTAAATTTTCTAGAATAAGTTTTCCTTTATTGTAGTTAAGCTTTGATTCTTGCATAGACATTGTATACAACATTTAAATGAAAATACTTACCTTGGTTGATAGTTAATGGTTTGATGGAATTGATACTCTGAAAGGACAATTGATTTCACCAAAATTTTGGCACCTTTGCCCAGGAGGTTGTCAAGGTGCAATAGCAAGATTTGATATTGTTGTTTTTCTCGTCCTTGGTTGCATTTACAATTTAGCTTGAAGTACATGGTAAAACGGGAAGGTAAGATGAGAGTTCTCACGCTACCATATCCAAGGTATGTAGAATGCATGACTCCTGGAAGAAATTCATGTGGTGCAATAAGAACCACCCATATTAATAATATTTATTTTGTAGAAATCTTGGAAAGATGAAGAAGGCTTGTTGAATGAATATTTCATTGAAGGATTCAAGGGGAAGTCATTGAAAGAGGTCATCTATATACAAGAATAAATAAATAAAAAGAGGTATTAATATATCATTCATAAAAATGCATAATGTAGCATTGATATACCTTTTTTAAAGTTTGCCTACAATAATTTATTCATATATTGCAAACTCTTCACTTTTTTGGGATTTGCAGCTCAATTTTGAGATCGACTGTAGATCCTTCAAAATGCATGTATAGGTCAACTTAGGAATTGAATGCTTAAATTTTTTTTTGCTATGTGGATGCATTACGTTGAAATTATACCTCTACAAACATTCACACCTATTCAAATCATTGTTTGGGAGCTATATTGTGTTTATTGAATTTTGTGGCATTTTAGCTTGTTGGACTTACCGAGAACACGGTTGGGACCGTCATGTTTTTAGTGACCATATGGGAACATTTTTAAGACCCGTTTCTATACAAAGTAACCCTTGAATTATAGTTTTTAATCCAATTTAAATTTTCCAATTTGGGTATCAAACGAAAAAGATATGGTCAAAATACTCATTGGGTGTAGAGTAGGTTGCTCAAGAACATAGTTGGGAAAGTCACTTTCTAGGTGCCTAAGTGGATAAATTTTTCAAACCCGTTTCTAAGGCATGTTATACTATGAATCTAGTTTACAGAACAATTTTAATCACTCAATTTTGATACCACACGAGAAAATAATGAAAAAAATACTAACTGCCTATCCTAAATCGACACTCTTAGAACTCTGTCTCCTAGGTTGTTCATTGGCATATTTTACCTATCAATTATTCTTAGACTCAAAACTTGTTTCTATTGAATGTACATATGGGAATATAATTTCATCTACAATTGGAATCGCATCAATCCGTCATCAAATGAAAACAATATGCTCAAATTAGTAATTGTTGGTCTAGGGTGGAATTTGTAAACACCTCTATCATTCTAGTTGTTTCCTATTAGATTTGGCATATCATATTAATGAATTTTCAAAACCTATTTATATTAGAAGTATCCCTATGAATCTATTTTCATTTTGATTTAGAATCACTCAAATCAGACAAGAGACGAATAAGTTATTAACGAAACATTGTCGAGTAGTCTAAGACGACCATCACTCGATAGGTAAAAATGCATTGTTCTTCATTTATCTTCCTTGGATTTGTTTTATACACACTAATTTCCATTTTTTTCATATATATTTGATGAAGGGAGCATGTACACCTCTCTTCTTTTGTGATCTCATGTTTTATTGTAGGTGTAGCGGCTATCAAACTGAGCAAGTGGTTTTTTTTTTTTTATAACACTGGATGTTTCATGTCACCAATTCATAACACCGTATTCATAAGTAGACCTTAATCTCAAATTTGTAATGCATCGACACAGGAGTGACTTAATCTGTGGACCTAAGGGCAGTAAGGTCATTTGACTATGTTTTCCTTGAGATGGACATAAATAAGCAATTTGCATATAGTCATTCTTGATAGTAGATTCATAAGCATTTCACTCTAAGTTTATCTAAGCACTTCTTCGTCAAATTCATAAACGGTCATTACCCGTTATCTACTCTACTATTGCATCTACAGTATCTATGTCTAACATCTCAGTTGGGCATAATCCATTTATCTCAATAATATAGAGATCATTCCCAAAATAATGTTTGGAAGACATTATATTGAAACATGCTATATCTATTTCCATAATGAAAAGGCCATTTCAATATTAATAAAGACATTTATTGATACATAATATATCTAATTCCAATAATAAGGATGACATTTCTCAAATAACTTTTTTAAAAGACAATATGTAATTCAACCATAAAAAAACATTCAAATAATATCAAGACATCATTGATACATAATACATATATGATAAAAGTACCTCCCCAATTCAATAATTAAGGGGCATTATATATGAACATAATATATCTAATTCCAGTAATAAAGATGGTATTTCTCAAATAACTTTTTAAAAGACAATATCTAATTCAACCAAATAAGACATTCAAATAATATCACGACATTATTGATATGTATATGGTCAAAGTACCTCCCCAATTCAATAATTAAGGGGTGAACATAATATAGCTAATTCCAATAATAAAGATGGTATTTCTCAAATAATTGTTTTCAAAGAAAATATCTCACATAACTTTTTAAAAGACAATATCTAATTCAACCAATAAAAAGGTATTCAAATAATATTAAGACAAGGTATTCAAATAATATAATGATACATAATACATGTATATGAGAAAAGTACCTAATCATAAAACTTCTACTTATCCAAAGTAAGACACATATTTACATATATGACAAACCTCATCGACTTTTCTCCTTATCAAGTAATTTAACTAAAATTTAATTACATAGAATCGGCAAATTCCATTTCATGACAATGAAAATGTAATTCTTGATTATGGATATAAAGGGAAACACATATTTACATATATGACAGACCTCATCGACTTTTCTCCTTATCAAGTAATTTAACTAAAATTTAATTACATAGAATTGGCAATTTCCATTACATGAATGAGAATGTAATTCTTGATTATGGGCATAAAGGGAAAGAATATAAAAGGCGACAGGGCTCATTGTAGCATTCGAAATTGGATAGACAGAACTTAAATTTTTCTACTATTATTATGACTCGGCATTCGATTTATAATGGTCTGAAATTACAATATAATATCAAAGTGCCATCACTGCAATTGGGCAGTCACAATCCAAATGGAAATTAAGTGATGACTGAATTTTAAAATAACAAATTAGCACCACTGCGATTTGGCAGTCATCCTTCAACCTCCTGCAAATCAATTTATGTTAAACGACAGCACTCTTAAAATCTTGCTTTGTAAGTTGTTCAGATCGGTGAGATGGTGATACTCGGAGTCCAAAACTTAAAATTTTATGGATGGATGATAAGGTATCTCTTCCAGCGTAGAGATCTTCCTTTCAATGATCTCAAAGAATAAATAAATAAAACAACAAATGCTAAGGTAACTCTGTGGGTCCGAGTCCATTCAAGGCAGAAAACTTGAATTATAAATTCGTTGGTTAACTAATTTTTCTGAAACGCCCAAGTAAATGAGACTTAATATTTTTGGAAACGCTATGGTAGATGAGACTCAGGGATTTCTGGAAGGAGACGCAGAGAGTACTTCTACTAACCCTTGGACGGTTCTGTAAATAAAAGAAATTTAAAAGAAAAATCCCCAGCCATAATTCAGAGTCTTAAATAGAAATGCAGAGTATTGATTGAAAAGCCGATCCGCCTATTGAGATGGAATGTCAACAACACAACTTGTGGCCTATAATAGGTTCTTCAACTCTAAATCTTCCTTTTGGAAACTACAGGAGTAAAAAGTAACAAATCTGAATGTACAGGATCTAATAACGAAATTGAACTTATCAATTTGTTTTAACCTGATCTACTAATTTCAATGGCGGAAATACAATTATAAATTTCTGAGATTTCATATCCATATAGAAAATGAATTAATTCACGTAAATTACAAAATGACACAGAAACTGAAATATTTCACAGCAACTACTAATCAACACAGAAATTAGAAATTTACGAAGCATTGAATCTGATCCGTTCGTCGAATCCGAGATGAAAGAGATCGTTGTTGCAGTGGCTGAATCTACTATTCGGATCCGATCTTTGACGAAGTTACCAACAACCTCTCGGTTTATCTCCCTACCATATCGGGAGTATTCTTCTTCCTCCTGGACCCCAAGCAAGTGTGGTCGTAAGAACACACTGGCAAGCTTCCCGAACGGATCTCCCAATCCCCGTTCCAGCTATTCCCAACTCTCAAGAATCATAACATAATCCGATATTATGATGTCCATCCAGCAAGAATCATAACATAATCCGATATTATGATGTCCATCCAGCATTAGGGAGCAAGAGATGTCTTTGTCTCCTTCTCCTCCCTCATTATATAGCAAAAATTTGTGTGTCATGTGTCTGTCCATGTACATATTTAATTTAATTTCAATTATTCTCAAATACATGTGTCTCAATATCTTTAGTGGACACCTAATTCCCTAAATCAGTGGGATTTAGATGTGAGAGAGTTCTACTTCTAATTTGGTTCTCTTTTAATTTACTTAATATCTTTTTAGTAAATTAGTTATTTTTATTTATTTAATTTCTTTTAAATAATAAAAATTTATAAAAGAATTTGTTTCTCTTATTTATCAAAATCTAATTCCATAAAAAGTTTAGAGTTTTAAATATATATATATATATATATATATATATATATATATATAAATTCTTTATAAATAAATATTTGCAAACTTTTAAGTTTAAGTTTCTAAAAGGACTTTACTTAATATACTTCTAGTTTTTTTACTTTTCATAAAGTTGATAAGTGAAATACTTTAAACTAAATAAATTGTTTTTTTTTTTTTTTTTTCTTCCTGATATTTTGTTTTTAAATAAAATAAAATAAAAGAAGGAATATTATTTTATTTTAATTGTTTTTTAAATTAAAGTTATTTGAATTTATCTTTGACAAGTTTTTAATTTCTTCATGTATTAAATAATATTAATTTTTTTTCTTGTCCAGGTGCTTCTTTGACGGGCCTTTCTGACAGTTTCATTTACTTTCTTATGGGGAGTACTGCGTAGCGACTGGGAATCATTACCGCAATCTCTCAACTACGCTTCTTGGAGACTAAGGGATGTTGAGGGATAAGGCTCTCCTTATTGCATGTCCCTCAACTCATCGTATGCGACCAAATCATTATGGCCTTGCCTATACGACATATGCTTCCCCGGATGAACTGAAACGGCTTCACCCATGCGTGTATTGCTAATTCAGGGTCGATAGTCAGTCGTCGTACCCCTAAGTGTTCTTTCCATTCTTACGTCCCCTATAATTCCATTGTGGGTTAGTCGGTAAATCGTCTTACCTGCCACTGCACACACTCAAGCGCACATTAGTAGCACTGCACTATAAAACATTTTTATCATTCTTTTCAGTATCTCAGTTAGTCGAGTCTACTAAACCTTTATCATTTTAACATTATGCTCCTGTCAGTCGAGCATGTTCATCATTCGTTATTTTATCTCAGTCAGTCGAGTATAAAACAAATCATCATTTTCATTTCAAGTAATCTCAACATTCATCATTTTCCATTCTAAAGCATTTCCATCATTTTTCATTTTCTCAGTCAGTCGAGTATATTCATCAATCATCATTTATCTAACCATTTTTATTTCATATATAAAATTTAAAGCAATCATTCATGGTCCAAGTCTTTATAAATCCGGTTCACTTCAATCCAGTGCCCTCAATAGTCAAATCAGTCGTAGGTCTCAAAATAGTCTGATCAATCATAAGTCACAAATAATCTAGTTAATCATAAAAATAATCAAATCAATCATAAGTGTTGAGGCGGGCATTACAGCAGGTAAGTGCTAGTTTTTTTTACAGGTTCCGGAGGGAGTGAGAGGTCAATCCATGCAACAGTGATTCTTGAAGACAAAATTTTATTCCAAATGAGAATGCACTCCAAATATCCAATAATGAAGATACAATGTCATGCGATGTTGTGCAGTGTTTGAAGTTCGAGTTCCTAGAATCTTGGCCAACAATGTCTCAACAAGAAGACCTTTTCAACCAAGTTGCATATGGATCCAGAGCAAGACACATGAACAAATGATTTGGAATAACTTGAATACCAATCTTCCAGAGTTCAAGTGTCATTGCCACATTCTCCATTGCTACATAAACAATTCCATTTCTATAAAATAATCCTTCCAGAATACCAAAGGTTCATCATTCTCATTCACCAATGCCATGGTATGCCTATGCATTTCCTTCTTCCCATATACATGCATGTTGAAGTTACTAAATATTTAATTTTCTTATGTGGTTGATAACCTTTTCCCATGAACATCATTTATGTCACCACTATCATCAGATCAACTTTAGCCTCCACCATTCCATCACTTCCATGACTTTCTTCTCCATCCATCCCTAACCCACACAATAAAGTCAGCTTGGCTCACTTGCAATGCCAAGCTCCCTCCCCTCCCTACCCCATTTCCAAATAAAATTTGATGGTGAAAACTTGTCTTAGGCACCATCAATCCTTGGAATGCTTGAAAACCAGCTTGCTGGCAGGCATTCCTTGGGAATAAAAGAATTTTGATTATGAAAACCCTATGGGTGCAGTCACACAGATCTTGTTTGAAAACCAACTTGCTGGCGAACAACATTTGCAAATAACATGAGAAAGAAATATTTTCAAGTCACTCTTTGTGTAATATTTCCAAGATTCATTGCTACATCATAAGCTTGCTCTAGCCCTCAGTTTACAGTTTATCATGCTCCAAGTTCCACACTGCTCCTTCTTGCAAATTTTTCATCATCGTGGACCATATCAGATCTCATGCTTCAAAGGATGTTGCTACAAATGTCATGACATTCTTGGGTAGGTGCAAGTATGCTTATTTTTCCTTATTCTTAGTCAAGCTCATTGAATGCTATATATTTGTGTTTGGAAAATCACTTGAGCCTTCCCTACTTCCTCCTCATTTCCAAGGGTAGTAAAATATTTCAGTTTGGGAAAAGGGGAACACCGTCATCTTTCAAAATGATCACACCATTACCCATCATAATATTTAGCATCATCATTATTTCCCATCCCTTACTATATTTGCTTAAATATTCATCATTCCATCCCTACTTCCTAGTTGAGCCCACTTTGACCTCCCCTAACATCCATGCACAAAAAAGAATACCCTATTATTGTCGCACAAGAACCAACAATAGGAATTCGTGTTGATGTCACACAAGAACCAACAATAAGAATATAGGAACTACTGATGCACATGGACAATCCAAGGGAATCGTTGGAAGGAAGGGATGTGTTGCTACACAAGAACCTATAGTAGAATAAACTATTGTAGAATCCCTTTCCTCATAATCACATGCTATCACACACATGGTGGAAAGACAAATGGCATGAGTCTTTTATTTCATGTACATATTGGTCCAACTCTTCAAACCATTGTGAATCACAAAGCACTTCAACGTTGATATATGATTGATTATTTACGGAACATGGCTATGTGAGCCTTAAAAAAAGGTTTACTCATGTGACATTAATTAATCACAAAATCCATGGCATTCTTAGTCTTTCAATAATTTTGGAGACTTTCCTACCCAATTGGAATATAGGATTTTTGGTTAAAATAATTTTGAAGCAATCTTACCCATACAAAATAGTTGAAAGAATGATTATTTTCAAACGGTCTTGTAGTATTGGCTGGTTTGAGGTAGGAGTAATGAACTATTACAATTGTCGGTTTCACTTTCTTGAATATTAGTGTATGAATGGTATCGGATGTGTTCAATTTTCCTTTCAGTTTCACCTCGGTGATGACAGGTTGCAATATTGTGTCGATGGTAGACCGGTTGTTAATGTGTTGCAAGCATGGAAATGACATTACAGTTTGTTAGTAAGGGAAGCAATATCATAAATTCTCTGGGAAGCCATATAAACCTTGAAATCATAATTGACAGTAGCTCTCTCCACCATTATTCAATGATTTACACACTTGACATCACCCACAAGCTGTCATGGATCACCCATAGGCTGTTGCAACTCATCTACAGGTGTTGACTCAAACCCAGTCGACAGGGGTTCCCATCACTATCGACACCAACCCACCACGATCTCCCTGAGCACCGGCTCAGATAGGTCTTACCCTGCCCAGCAACACCTGTAGAGCAGATGAGGTCTCAACCGAGGTGATCAAGGGAGAGTGGACGGAACCATGTTTCCGCCGAATGAAGGAGGATGTATGCGGCATTAACTACTTAATCTCATTGCAACATTCAACGCTAAATCTATGCATTCACTTCGACATTATTGTACTCATAGCATCATTTAATGGAAACATTCATTGTTGCAGCAGATTACAACAGTAAAGCGACTATTGCGTCAAAGAAACATTGCATTACCATCAAAATTACAGAAGACACACTAGGATTGCATAGAACAGTTTCATCACATCATATTATAGTTGCAAGAACCCAATACAATGCCTCTGTAGATCATAGAATTCAGCAATATCTCTGGATCTCAAAACATACGCATAAAATGCATATCAAATCTCTCCACGAACTATATCACAACCTACAACTTTTTGTCTCTATATAGGCTTTCGCCTTTGCAATGCTTATCCACTTACTAACAACTTCCTAATCGACTCCTGGACAAATGACCCAAAATCTAACTGACATGGTCCAAATGACCGAAAAACCCGCCTATTGCAGTATACTTAGCTCAAAATTACATCTCATATGGTCCAATGACCCAAAAACCTGCATTCTGTGGTACAAACGACTCAAAAAATACATAAAATAATATAGCCTTCTTCCTTCCGCGACCTCATCTGATGTGTCGCAACATCGGCGAAGCTGCGATTCTTCCTTATCAAACTGCCTACCAACAAGTCCCCAACACAATCTTGTGGCTCGCCCTCGAGCCACGTCAACTGGACATGGTGTATTATGTGGTCTTCACTCTACTAGGGCTGAACTATAGTTCTGCAACTGTTCTTGTTGTCTGGATCGCGCGGTGTTGTCCTGCTCCTTCTGCTACATTGATCATCTGCTCGCTATCATGTACTTCTTTCCCAAAAGTGGACTCTTCCCGGCTTACTATCGCAAACCTTGCAAACTCATCCTCCAGTCTCGAGAGACCGATTGTAGATGGAGAGGATTTTTGCAAGCAACACCAAGGTGTAAAACAAGCTAGTGGTTCTGGCACATCTGTTTCGCACCAGTAAGCACATGTTACAGGGACCCGGGGGCGACGACTCCCCCCTTTTGTGTGGTCGTAGGGACCACGAGACTTCAAACCATCACCAACTGCCTATACATCGCGGATGAGACTTCATGCTTGTAACCCCGGAGTGTCTGAGGCGTAGCTTGCTCCAACCGCTCATGTACACTTGTGGTTCGGGCCCTCAGCGCACCCGGTGTGCTACCACATGAAATAAAATGGATCATTTCCACAACCTCCTTGGAATTCCTAGCTTAGCTAGATGACTGATCCTCTCGTAACATAACCCCTCTTAATTGAAACAACCTCTATGCTCTTACTATCCTCGGGTCCTATATTTATATAGCGCATTCATCCATTCGTCTGCCTTGACAATCCTTTGCACCACCTTCTCACGCTCCATGGTAATCATAATATTCTGCTGTTCCGTGTGAGTATTAGCCGGACTTCTAATGTGGGAGAAGCAATCGTACTTCCGCCTATTGTCCTGCATGAAAAAATGTGTGAAGCATCCCTTTGGCCATGCTGCCATGGTGGATGCCTCGTGCCAACCATGCAAAACCATCCCTCCAAGTGCCATCGGTCATGCTGCCTCGGTGTATTCCTTATTCCAAACATGCGTTCTTCTGGCACAATCTGAAGCGACTAACGATCATATCTTCCCAAAAGGAAAAAGTCCCATCTGCATAATGATTTCTGATGTGACCCAATCGCGACGCTACCACTTGTCGCAGACCACTCCTAGCTTACGGCAGAAGCCTCCCTGCTTCCGCATTCCATCCCTGTTGGTGCGCCATCCTGCCACTAATCAATCTACACTTCTTTTTTTTTTCCAAATGCGACTCAGGAATCGCATTGTTCCAAGCCCGACCGAT
The DNA here is from genome assembly GCA_027924585.1 of Larix kaempferi. Classification (NCBI taxonomy): domain Eukaryota; kingdom Viridiplantae; phylum Streptophyta; class Pinopsida; order Pinales; family Pinaceae; genus Larix; species Larix kaempferi. The sequence goes on along the minus strand of BSBM01000361.1, from coordinate 42,014,518 downwards.
AGGGCTTCAACCGGCTACCATTAATCAACTTGGGGAGCATCGCCCCATCCAACTGCTGCAACTGTACCGCTCCTCCTGAAGTAATGCTACTAATGCGATACGGACCAAGCCAATGCATCTGCAATTTTTTTGAATGTTTCATAAAATTGCTGTCGTGCAACAACACCAAATCACCCCGTTGAAATTGTTTGTTCTTGATGTGGCGATAATGCCAGGCCTTCTGGCGATCCTTCTCCAAACCCTGATGGAAACTGGTGATAAAGCGATCTTCCTCCAGCTGTATTAACTATGTGAGACGTTCCTTTAATGCTGTCACATCATCCATACCGGTTGTTGCCTCTATGCGCAAACTCGGAGAGATATACTCCATAGGAATAACCGCTTCTTGCCCATACACTAGCTTGAATGGTGTATGCCCTGTCAGCCTTTTACATGTGGTGCGATAGGCCCACAATACTAATGGCATTTTTAGATCCCATTCATCGCGGTTCACATTGCACACCTTTGTCAACGCATGCTCCATTATCTTATTGAAAGCCTCCACCGTGCAATTTTCCTGCGGATGATAGGGTGTACTCTTCTTATGTTGTATCTGCAACTCTTCCGTCAATGCACTGATGGTGCGATTGAGAAAGTGGCTGCCTTGATCGCTCAACAATATCTTGGGACAGCCAAAGCGAGTGACAATGTGGTCAAACAGAAACCGCACTGCTGTGGCCACGGAACAATCAATGACTGGTGCAACTTCTGCCCATCGTGTCAAGTAATCTGTCGCCGTGATGATATACCGTGCACCAGTGCGCTTACCCAATAGATTGATAGGTCCCACAAAGTCTATTGCCCATTTGTCGAATGGCTTCAATGTCAACTGAGGCATCAATGACATCTCATCCTGTCTGGATGGCTTCCCAGTTCTCTGGAAAACGTTGCAGGACCGTACATAATTTGTCGCATCACTGTGCAGCGTAGGCCACCAAAGCCCCGCTCGAAGCACCTTCCTTGCTGTCGCATGGCCACCATAGTTCCCTCTAGCCACTCCTGCATGTGCTTTGGAAAGGATCTGCTCTTGCTCATGTGGCAAGACACACCGTTGCAATATCTCATCAGCACCCATCTTGTATAGCGCTCCTATGATTAGTTGGAAGTCTCCAACCTTGACTACCAACTGCTTCTTCTGACTAGTGGTGAATTTCTTTGGTGCAGTACCTGTCGCCAAAAGCTGGATTATTTCTTCAAAATATCCATCAACGACTGCAACTTTAAATAATTGTGCATCAGGCAACCCATCTTCAATGTTAGTTAGCTCCTCTCCTATTTCAATCCGGGAGAGATGATCCCGGCCAGCATTTAACCACCCTGGCTTCATAAATACTTCAAAATCGAACTCTTGAAAAAGCAGTAGCCATCGACAGATCTTCCCTCCCAACACAGGATTATTGACCAGGTATTTTAATGCAGAATGATCTGTGAACATCTTGAAATGGCCTCCCAATAAGTAGTGGCGAAACTTCTGTAATGCATAAACCATTTCCAGACCTTCCCTCTCTGTAGTAGTGTAGTTTCTTTCTGTAGATGACAACTTTCGGCTGGAGAAAGCAATGGGGTGATCAAGATCCCCCTCTCCGAGCTGGGCCAATACCACTCCCAGCGCGATCAATGAGGCATCAACATGAACATGGAATTCCTTACTCCAGTCAGGAAATACTAATATCGACGTCGAAGCCATCTTCGTCTTTAGTGTCTCAAAGCTATATTGACATTCAGGGATCCACTGGAATACCGCATCCTTCTTCAACAACTTCTCCATAGGGGCGGTAATCGCAGCATAACCCCTGATGAACTTGCGGTAATACCCCGTGTGTCCCAGCATCGCCCGTAACTGCTTAATAGTAGTCGGCGGTGTCAAACTCAGAATAAGCACAATCTTTGATGGGTCGACCAACAATCCTTGCTTACACACAATATGACCCAACAGTATGCCAAACGATGCACAGAAGATACATTTCTTTAGGTTCAATGAAATCTGGTGCTGACGACATCGCTCCAACATCAACCGCAGATTCGCCAGATGATCGCGGACCAAACCATAGACCGTCCAATCGTCCATGTATACCTGCAAAAACTTCTGAATGAAATCTTTGAATGCAGCAATGACAACCCGCAAAAATATCGCAGGTGCATTCTTCAGGCCGAACGGCATCACGGTGTACTGAAAGCAGCCCCATTCGGTAACGAAAGTTGTCTTATGGCGATATTCTTTTGCAATGCGGATCTGATGGTAGCTAGAGAACCCATCTGTGAAAGAGTACATCTCCTAGCCACCCACACCTTTGAGCACTTCGTCAGTAAACGGGGTTGGGAACGAATCATGCAAACATGCATCATTTAGCTACCTGAGGTTGACACAAATGCGGACTTCGCCAGTCTTCATATCATGTACCACCATAGGACTAATTCATTCTGACTCCTCAATTGGTTCAATGATACCGGTGTCCAACATGCGATCCAATTCTACCTTGACCCTCTCTTTATGTCGCGGATTCAATCGATAGGGTCACTGCCGGATTGGCTTAGCATCTGGTCTTAATGGAATCTTCACTTCCCCTAAGTCGCCTAGAATCCCCTTCATGTCAGAAAACTTTATAGGAAATACGTCCTGAAACTCATGGAGCAAATTAGTGACCTTGCTTATCAGCTCATCATCTCAGTAATCCCCAACATTTACGAACTTCAGAGTGCCCTCTGTCCCAATGTTAATCTTGCGGATCTTCAGCGGCTGACTGATCGGATCGCTTGGCACATTAGGTGGTACCACAACACGACTTCCTTCTTATTCCGACATATTCACATTCCGTGGATCATCACCATCTTCTTGTCCACCACTAATATTGAAGCATTCCATGAGGGATTGCATGTGGCAGTGCGTATGCAGATCTGCAGGATACGCCACTGGGACAACCTGCAGAATTACATCACGGATGAGCTGTAATGCATTATTGACCTCTGGATCGCCATCCGCAAAACTGAATGTATGGGAAAAACACACTATGAGCTCCAGCCAAGTAGAAATTTCTCCTCGCAACTCAGCTGCAGTGTACCATGATCGTGGCATCTCATCCAAAGTATGGATAAAAGCATGGACCCACTCATCTCTTGGTCGCGATACCCATAATCGCTGACACTCCATCAAGTGACCACCAGGATCGTTCCGACCATCATACTTTCCAGTGTGGTAAACCTCAGTATCACCGAAGCATACCATCATCAATCTTCTGCATTTCGACCATCCATCAATTGATGCCTTGTGTGTTTCCCACCAGCGTGCTAGAGTAGCCTTCAGTGCTTTTTTCAATGCCAGCAATCGCTGTGGTTCAGAAACTCTTTCCTCGAACTCCGTCAGAAAGTCAGATAAGCTAGGCAGTCCTTCATATATTGGTAGTGTGACCGCTTCAATTGCGACACGACATAATGACTATGTGATCAACCCACACTTACAGAGTGACACCTCGTGCAAGTGGTTCTGCCAATATTCTAGCGCATCATCAGAGTCAGAAGACGCAAAGCTGTCACTACGCCATCCCAGCTCACCGTTGGCAGCCGGATGGATATAATCTTCAGAGATATTGAATTCATGGTCCCATCCACTGGGATCGTCATCCTTTACTAGCTCTATGTAGCGGCGTCCTTCATCCGGATCCAACGGGGTGATAACTCTGAGATTGCGATTTTCAAAAGACATCATCTGTCGCTTGAAGTTGATTACAGCTCCACTATCATTATCCCATCCAATCCCCACTAATGCGGGATAAGAGCTTCCTCCTTCAACTACTTCTATTACGTCAAAGTCGGCATATGTTTTCATTCCCTCAATGTCCACCACCATTCGTGGAACTCTCCCAATCGGTGTCACTTTAGCGTGATTAGCTAACCGGAGCTGTACAGGAGACTAGCTCAATGGGGGACTCCCCATCCTTTTCCAAGCCTACTTGGTCAAGATGTTGACATCCGAACGAAGGTCCAGAATAACTGAATCAACATCGTAGTCACCAATTTGAATATTCATCCACATCTCCTTACTTGTTTTCCGTCGTTGTAAGGAATTAACCGTGAACTCTTGTCGATCCTAGACCGGTCATTGCAACAGAGCTTCAATCAAAGCAAGAGCGTCGGGATCTCTTGCCAGGGATAAACAATTTTCCAAAAATTCTTGAAGTGTGCTGGACTACCATGACGGGCCAGCCTCTGAACTAGTATCAAAAGTAGAGGGCATGTCATACACAACAACCTTAGCTTGTTCTTTTTCTAGTGCATGACGTGCTTGAAGAAATGCCTCCCTCTCCACATCAATGTCAAATGATACCTTCTTTTGTCCAGCTAACTGAATCAGTGAGATGTCCTCTCCAGTTGTCTTTCCTCCGCGAGTGACCACAGCAACGGAAGCATCTTGTGGTCTTGGCTCTGCAGAAATTGTCGCGATATTCACACCCTGGGTTTGGTTCAGTGGTGGATTCCCGGGTGGGTTCACATTCTGATTCTGATTTGGCCACATATTCTGGTTTTGCACTGGTTTCTACACTTGGATCTGGGAAGGCTTCTTAGCCTGGGGCTGGTTCTGCAACTGGGGAGTATTCCCTGCTTGCCATCGCGCAATCAACCGTGGACAATTCTCAACCGTGTGATCGTTAAAAAAACAAAACATACACTGGTTCTACAACAGTGGACAGTCTCGTTGGTAGTGTCCCCATACTACACAGTGATAGCATTGAACAAGTCCGCGACCACCTCATCCTTCTCCATGACCAAATCCTCCTCCACGTCCTCCCCAGTATCCTCCCCAGAATCCTCCCTGTTGCTGGTACTGTGGTTGCATTGGTGCCAGTTGCATTCCTTTCCCTTACTGTGCATACTGCAGTTGCTATACATACTGTGGCTACTATGGATCCATTTGCATCGCAACATATTGCGGCATGAACTGCGGCGGTTGCTGCTGCTGCGATACAAACTGTATCTGCGGTTGAGGTAGCGGCTGGGCTACCTACGGCTACGATTGCGATTGTTGTACGACACGTTGGTTGTCCTTTACATAGAACGCATCATACATTCTCTCTTGTAGCAACCCATATGCACGGCAATCCTTGTCATCGTGACCCATCGATTTGCAAAATGTACAATAAAGATTCCTTGGGGTTGTGACCATTTTCTGCATGTATGGGCAATTGTCATGGCTGTGCCCATATACGTGGCAGACGTGACACCACGACATGCTACCACCATTCAACGGATTTGGCGCTCCTGAAACCAAATAGTTGCAGAAGTCCGGGCAATTGTCCTTTGTATGCCCTTCTCCTCGACATCGCATACACCATACTTCTTCACATTGCTCCTTGCCTTTCTTCAGATCTTGTAACTGGATGGTTAGGTTAGCCAATTGTGTCTGGATCTGCGACATCCCAGCTGCATTTTTCCTAATAGGCGATGCCTCCAACTGCATCATGATATCCAAAGCTTCACTCGGTGTGTTAATGTTTTGCTGCATCAGTGGTAGCCGAATATGCGGAAGCAAGGCCACGATAAACTATTCCTTATGTTGGATGATACCCATGTCAAAACTAACCCTTTCCATTAGTGTTTTAAATTGTTGATCAAAATCAAACACAGTCTCATTGGGATACTACTTAATCTCTTTAAGCTCTGTGATGTGTTGTGCTTCAGATTTGGGCTTCCGGAACTCTGCGATTAGGCCTGTACGAATCTCATCCAGGGTTTTTGCTGGAGTGCTGACGAGAACTTGCATAAATTTCATAAACCAGTCCAAGGCACGACCTCAAAGAGTCGTCGCCAATTGTATTTTTTAAGCATCATCATCAGTGATATGTTTTACGGTCCATACAACCTCACATAGAAACCAGTACTATTCAGGGTTATCCATTCCACTTCCTTGGAACAGTGGTAACTTAGTATCCTCGCTCGCCATTCTGGGATTCCTTCCTCCTTTCGATGTACTACTACCGATTAACTTATGTGGTATTGACGACCTTGGTGGTGTCGAAGTGGTATTTCTTTCTATTTGAGAGATAGTGAGCGGAGGTGTGGGTACGTTGGTGCTAGGGTTTGGTCTTGCCTCTATCCTGGGTGTATCCTAGTTGTCCTTGTCAAGACTGTGAGGTCGCTTCATCCCGTGTGGTCTTCCTTCATGGCCTTACGGTTCGACCGCAGCAGGAACTTCTCCTATCCTCTGCCTCTTTTCCTATCAGAACCTCGCTCCTCCCCTCATAAGACCACTTTCTTCCTCGGCTTCACTCACAGTCTCGTCATGACCTGCACCCATCTACCCCTTATCATTCCATGTACTGCTCCCCAACTGTCACGGTACCCACGGACTGCACCCACCAGGTCGTCTATTGATCAAGATGCATCTTCAATATACCCTTTTCGCAAATAAGCATCTTCATCGACAGTTGAAGCAACAGCAGAAACCTGCCTCGAGGTTCGCGGAAAAAATATCTTTTGGATTCACTATAGGATTTCTAAGTATCAACCGCGAATTCTGTGATATATCCCTCTAGGATGCTATCGAACAACACTTCGACAGCCCGCGATGGTTTATTATCAACTTCCTATAGCTCCTAAATCAACTCGGGGTTCCAGGTAGTCGGTTCACCACCTTGGAAGTTCCTCTTCTGGAAGGTCAACTTCGCCAACCACTTGAACAATAGGACCAGGAACTCACAGAAGAACCATTCATGCGGACTGTCATGAATATATCTATCTACCCACTGATCTAGTGTCAGTCGAGAGTTCTGGCTTTCTTCTTCAGTGAATTCCTGTAGATTTTGATCAAACTATTTCAGGATCTTGGGTTTCGTCGAGTGCCACAACATATCCTCCTTTCACTTCACACATGGTCCTAGCAACGAAACCATTTGTTGACTCAAACCCAGTCGACAGGGGTTCCCATCACTGTCGACACCAACCCACCGCGATCTCCCTGAGCATCGACCCAGATAGGTTTTACCCTGCCCAACAACACGTACAGAGTAGATGAGGTCTCACCCGAGGTGATCAAGGGAGAGTAAACGGAACCATGTTTCTACCGAATGAACGAGGATGTATGTGGCATCAACTACTTAATTTTATTGCAACATTCAACAATAAATCTATGCATTCACTTCGACATTATTGTACTCATAGCATCATTTAATGGAAACATTCATTGTTGCAGCAGATTATAACAGTAAAGCAACTATTGCATCAAAGAAACATTGCATTACCATCAAAAGACAGAAGACACACCAGGATTGCACATAACAGTTTCATCACATCATATTATAGTTGCAAGAACCCAATACAATGCCTCTGTAGATCACAGACTTCAACAATATCTCTAGATCTCATAACATATGCACAAAACGCATATCAAATCTCTCCGTGATCTATATCATGACCTACAAATTTCTGTCTCTATATAGGATTTTGCCTTTACAATGCTTGTCCACTTACTAACAACTTCCTAACCGACTCCTGGACAAATGACCCAAAATCTAACTGACACGGTCCAAATGACACAAAAACCCGCCTATTGCGGTATACTTTGCTCAAAATTACATCTTATATGGTGCAATGACCCAAAACCCGCATTTTGCAGTACAAACGACTCAAAAAATACATAAAATAATAGAGCCTTTTTCCTTCCGCGACCTTGTCTGACGTGTCGCAGCATCGGGGATGCTGGGATTCTTCCTTACCGAACCACCTGCCAACAACAGGTTGTTGCGGATCACCCATAGGATGTCATAGATCACCCACATGCTACTGGAAATTATCCACATGTTTTTGCAGAACATTTGTGGGCTTCTATAGCGAATATGGTTGTTGTATCTTTAAATTGGTTCAATAGAAAGAGGGGCATATCTTACTTTCAATATTCATTTTCTTTCAAACCTGCAAATAACACTAACAATGATACCTGTAGTAACAATGTTCATTTTTATCATGGACCCATGTAAGTGGTGGTGATGATATATGCACCATTTCCTTAATCAAATAGTTGATTCTAGCAATGGTGAGAATATTTCCTTAAATCCTTAGAACTAGCAATCATTTTTTTCCTCTAGCAACATGATTTGATTTTGGTTCTCTTTTCCTACCATGAATTTTTTCGAGGATGGAAAAAGTGCTTAGTTTGGGGGAGATGGGATAAATTGGTTGACTCAATGATTCCATGTTGTTGTTACTAAAGAACTAGTAGGTGAGGAGTCAAACGGAACAATGGTAGTGGAGCATTACTTTTATGGCAACTTAAAAAATGTAAATATGCAGAAATTAAAATGAGGATATTTTGCAAATTGCAGTCTGGGTATCCACAAAACGTGGAGTGAATAAATAAGGTAAGGAGAATACATAGGCCAATTTTCATGAAAACTCAATTTGTAAATTTCAAGAAATCAAGCATAGTCACCTATAGAAATTTTTTCCTTTTTCTCAAAAACCGTGATGTGGGTTTCTCCAATTTTTGGTCAAGAGGTGTAAATTTATTCATAACACCCCTGCAAAGTTTTACCAAAACAAAATACATATTTTTTGATAAATCACCTTTTTATTGGAGGTTGTAGGACACTTACAATATTTTTTGCTTTTTGTGGTTGCAGATCGCTAGTCCATTGGCTGCGGATGCTCCAAAATTGCCAAAAGATACTAGAGGAAGGTATGTCATCTATGTAAATTGTACACAAGACCTATAAAAATGCTCTAAGTATTTGTGCCAATGTTTTTGAAAAAAAATGCTTAATGGATCAACTATTTCTTTTATGGAGAATCAACTTTTGCATTCATAAAGATGAGACCGATTAATGAGGATTGTAGACTTTGAAGAAATGGATCAACCATCATTTGAAGGGATTTCTATTTGGCATGAAATTGATCAATTTTTTCGAAAGATAGGTATTGACAGTGGTCTTGTTTAAATGTGCATTGGAAAATGGAAGCATCATTCAATCAACTTGGTTGGTACAAGGTTGCATGTAGACATGCAACATATTCAATTTGGGAGAGATGTTGGGTCATGGATTTGACATATTTTGTTATCCTTTTGCCTCATTTTAAAACCCTTTTCCACTCACCGATGAACCTCTATTTAATCATTTTTAATACCTATTTGCGGGATTTTGGTTTAAAGTGGTTTCGATTACATCTCTTAGTATTTCATTGAATTTTGATTAACGTTTGGAAGAATTGGAATATTGTGTGCTTGCTTATGAATAATGAATTAGATCCATGTTTTGCAGATGCAGAAGTCGACCACCTACTATGAAGTCACCTTGGAAAAGATGTCAAATAAGAACTATGGGTTTATTTGTAAATGATGAATTATTATATTAATTATTCTACATGTTTCATTTTTCCAAATTATGATTTTAAATTAAAGGTGAAAAATGGTGGTGGATATGAGTGCATATTTGGCTTACCCACAAAGATTTGAAGATCTCCATCAAATATATGATGGATATAAGAAGTCAAAAGGCATTATGATATACTTGGAATGATTTTTGACCATTTTATTATAGCCTCTAATTCCCAAATTCGAATTTGACTTCAAATGCATCATAAATAGCATGGGAGTTATAAAATATTGGAATTAGCTTTGAATTAGTTTTGAGATCCAAGATATTAGCAATTTTTTGAGGATATTTTGGATCTTCATGAGGATATTGTGTATCTTCATGAGCATATTTTGGATCTTCATTTATTATCTGTTATGGAGAACTTATGTATAAATAAGAGCTCATTCTCCATTCCAAGCGGAGGACTCTTAGAGAAATTATCCAATTCATGGTGGAATATATTATTTTTCTCAATAACTTGTGTTGATGTAAATTGTAGTTAAAGTATTTTCTATGTAGTGTAATTTAGTTTATTTGATGATTTTATAGATCTTAGCTTGCTACTCTCTTCTTGGGAGAAAGAGCTTGCTTTGTGAGATGAGAGCATTATGCAAGATAGTATTCTTTTGTTTATATTGTGTGTTTTAATTTATTTTCATAAGTATGCTTTATTTATTTAAGCAAGTGTGATTTAATGGTGTGTGTTTCTTTATTTCTACCCTTTGATTTTATGCACCATCTTTTACTTTTTCAAGGTAAGTTAGTTTATTTTACTACCAACAATAGATTAATTATTTAATTGTGCAAGTGTGGTGTGTTGCATAGAGATCTTCCATAGAGATTGAGTAATCGAACCTGTATCAAACCTAGGTAGATCAGAGTTGGTTTCTCACTTTCATGGTTAAGTGATCTATTTTGTTTTATTTTTAATGTTTACACTACTCTAGACTCTCATAACCAATCAATAGCATAGACTTAAATTCATTTCTACATGGAAGCAGAGGGTCTGTATTGAGATGATGTGATTGATCATTGCATTTGATGAAATTTAGATATTTATGTTGGATTCAGTTAGAGGGGTTAAGGAATGGTAATGAGAAGGTGTGATTGAGTCTTATTAGTTAGATTAAATTTTCTAGAATAAGTTTTATTTTATTGCAATTAGTCTTTCAAAGACCAATGTTAGATTAATCAGTGATTCTTGCATAGACATTGTAGACAACCTTTAAATGAAAACACTTACCCTGGTTGATAATTAAGGGTTTGATGGAATTGATACTCTAAAAGGACAATTGATTTCACCAATGCTATCAACTAGTGAGTAGAAGTACATGATGGCAATGTGCAAAGGATTAGCAATGGTGTATCTGCTACATAAATTCAGGCATTATCTGTTTGGATCTTGTTTCAAGATGTGTACTAATCACTCTGTGCTATGATACCTAGTCAAAAAGCCAGTGTTAGGGGGGGGAATATTAATATGGTTGTTGTTATTTTAGGAATATGATTTTAAAGTCGCTGTGAAACTGGGCAAGTTGAATTCAGGACCAAATAATTTGTCATGCATAACCTCAGGGGATGATCTAGGAGATATATATGACAGTGTACAACATGTGCACATGTTTGTAGTTCATATGGTTGATGATTATCTCTTGGAAATTGCATAGTTATTGAGTACTGGAGTAGCTCCAATCGAGTACATCATTGTGCAGAGGAAGCAATTAGTGGTCATGGCAGCAGACTACCAATTGATAGAAAGGGAACTTGTACAAGTTGGGTGCAAAAGGGATTTTGTGACAATGTTTATTAGAACATGAAAGGCCTATGATACTGAAAGAGGCCCATGAAGGTGTTGTGGGAGGCCACTATGTTGGGAAATCAACAACTCATAAGATTCTCTGTGCAAGACTTTGCTGGCCTACTATGCATAAGGATGCTAAGGGTTTCTATCAGACTTGTGAGATCTTCCAGTGAGTTGGGAAGCCATCTAGAAGAAATGAGATGCCACTGATGCCACAAGTAACATTGCACGCATTTGAAAAATGGGTAGTGTATTTTGTTGGGCCAATTAATCCACTTGCGAAGAGTTTAGGAGCAAGGTACATAATCACCACTATAGATTATTTAACCAAGTGGGCGGAGGCAAAACCTATCAAGGATTGCAACTCATAGATAACTATGTGGTTTTTGTTTGAGAATGTTGTGACAAGGTTTCAATGTCCAAAAATTTTGATGAGAGATCAGGGGACCCATTTATTGAAGAAGAAAATTGTTGCTTTAACAGAGGAGTTCTAGATGCATCACCAGAAGAGCACCCCTTATCATCCTCAAGCTGATGGAATAGTTGAAGCATTTAACAAGATCTTGTAGAATGCACTAACAAATATCTTCAATGTAAACCGAGATGACTGGGACTTAAGGATTCCTACAATATTATGCGCATATCAGATGACATGCAAGAAGCTGATAAGAAAGACACCATTAAGGATAGTCTATGGGAAATATTCAGTCATGCCTATGGAGTTAATTGTGTCAAGTCTGTGCATTTTTGTGCTGACAGAGCTCATAGATTGTGGTGCAGTAGAAAGAAGATTGTTGGAACTAATGGAGTTGGAGGAAGAATGATTTGTTGCAGGATTTCATCAGATGACTGGGACTTGAGGATTCCTACAATATTATGGGCATATTAGATGACATGCAAGAAGCTGATAAGAAAGACACCATTCAGGATAGTCTATGGGAAATATTCAGTCATGCCTATGGAGTTAATTGTGTCGAGTCTATGCATTTTTGTGCTGACAGAGCTCACAAATTGTGGTGCAGTAGAAAGAAGATTGCTGGAACTAATGGAGATGGAGGAAGAATAATTTGTTGCAGGATTTCATCAGGACATTTAGAAAGCACGTGAAAATGACTAGCATGATAGACATATCAATCAAAAGTAGTTCAAGGCTAGAGATATGGTTTTGTTGTATGACAACAATTTTTTGAAGCACCCAGATAAGTTCAGAATGCATTGGTTGGGTCCTTACATAATAAAATTTGTCTTAGAGGAAAGGCTCAACTAGAGAAACTGAATGGGGGACCCCCTATAAGGATTTGTTAATGGAAGTCAGGTGAAACTATACAGGGACAACCGTCCTTCCATGCAGTAGTCAAAATAAGTGAGAGAGATAGGAGGATCATAAAAGGGAAAAGGGAATGGATGCGGAAAAGAAATGGTCGTGGAAGAAAAAGAGAGATAAGAGGATCATAGAAAAGAAAATCAAGCGCACAGAGGTAAAGCTAGGAGGAAATTCGGTAGATAAGAGCATTAATAGCAGACATGATGGAGAAGCGGTGGGAGAAGACATAATAAATGTAGAAAATTGTCAGCGGGATTCAGACATACTAGCAAATCCTAAGTAAATTTAGACTAAATATAGGTTATGGTACATAGATCTAGTCCATGATTGAATGCAGAAGGACCGAAGATAGACAAAAAAACTGAAAGAGAGATATAAAACCAAAGGTAAGGTGACGAGATAAGTTCATATTTCATGGATTAATTGAAGTTGAGTTGATCCAACTAGAGCCGAAGGTAGAAGAAATAGAGAAATATAGTTGAATTTGCAGAAGTTGAGTACAAGGTAATGGCACCACAGAAAGTGTCATCCTCCATTCTGATAAAGGTGTGCACCAAGTATCCATCTGTCACGATAGAGGAAGAAACACTAGAAACAAGAGCATCAAACTCCACATTGGAAAGGTTTCCAGGGAAATACTTACGTCCAAGAAAGATGACCACAAAACCAATCAACCCACCAAAGGCACTAAAGTACACATTGGAGACACCTCTACTGCTGAACGAGGTAATAGTGGGGGGGAATTTGTTGGGCATTGTGAAAATTTTGAAGTATGCAGTACATGACATTACAGATACAAACAATTTCTCAAGTCTGGTCATAGACAACTATTTGACAACTAAAACTAGTCCAAATTCAATGATCATTAGAATAGAGCCTTAGCAATGGGAGATGTGGTTGTAGCGCATGGGCATATTGAATTTGCTACAAATCCTGCACTTTGGAAGAATCCCAGAGATTAATTCCTGTGTACAACTGTTGGTAACCTATGTACATGGAGGATTCATGTGGTTAATCAAGCCAATATCCGTTGAAATCAAGCTTATTGCACAGATAACAGGGTTGTTGACAATAGGGGAGGACCAAAGACTATTGTTCATAAATAAGAATCAATACAAAGCACTGGCCGAGAAGATGAAGGATGAATATGGCACACACAGGGCATAATGTGCACTGGATATGGAAAGCATCAATGGTGATGCAGTGAATTTTTCGATGCAAGTATTGGATTGCAAGTTGTTCATAAAAATTCGCAAGGATCAGGTAGCAGTAGGGATTATAACATGAGAAGGGAAGTGCATTACAGACATACAACTAAATTGGGAAACATTTATGGTGAATGAATTTTTAGAGGATTGCATAGATGCACAAGAAAGTGGTGCACCATTCCATTATTCTTGGAAGATGATTTTAATTGCATTGGTCACATGGAGGGAGCCAGAAGATACACAATTCATGGACACTGTGCAAAATCCATGTTTGGCAGCTAGGTATGTTAATTTGTGTCATACCACCAACAAAAGGAGGTAGATTGATAACAATGTCACATTATTTCTCTATAATGGCGCCATACATCATATCATTAAGACAATAGTGTGCATCTAGCCATGAGTGGTTGAAATGTACAAAGGAATTGTGCGCTTTAAAGCCGGGATGCACCATATGAATATTCAGGGAAGGAGAGACCCAAAAGCATGGTGGTTACCAACACATTTTAGACCGACGAAGTAATATATTATCCATATTGTGAATGATTGGGACGCAGAGTGGAGAGTCCCATTCCTAGAAGAGGAACAAGAACAAGAATTGCATGATGTAGACTCCGATGAAGAGAAAGATGAAGAGAAAGAAGGAGAGTAGGAAGAAGAGTTGGAAAAATAGCAAGAAAAATAAGAGGAACAAAGGAATAGTGCAGGGGGAATGACGCATAAGACAACAGCAGGAGTAGGTGAAAAGAGGAAGGAGTAGACCGAGGAAGGATCATCAAAGAAAAAGAAGAAGAGGAAAGTGAAAAAAGTAAAATTGTCAGTCATTGATGGAGGAAAACTTGGACAATATTGGGGAACAAGTCAAGGAAGCAGAGGAAAAAGAACTAGAGAAAGTGGTGCATAAGTAGGAAGAAATGCAGACAAGCATGCAAGAGCAATTAGTTGTATTGCGTCAAGTGTTGGAAGCAGCCAAAATAACACCAAGTATATCAAAGGAAGAACATATAGAGAGTACATGGCCAAGGTAGATGGTCTCTCAGCCCTCAATGACTTCAACTGAGGGAAGAATTTTGAAGATAATGTTAGGATATTTGGAGTTCCCTGTAGTAGAAATGCAAGAGAGTGCACTAGTGGTAAGTTCAATTGAGTTAGTATTATTGCAATTGCCAACATATGTGTTGCATACATTGCAGATAGGTGTGGCACAGGAAATCCAATTGTGTGCAGTCACAAGATGAGTAGAGTGGACCAAAGCAATTGCAGCTATCGAAGTAATAGAATAAAAAAAATTAAGCTGCGCAAAGAGAGAGAGGAGGTTGTACAGGAGACTGAAAGACTAAAGAAGGCAGTAGAATAAGTCTTCAACAATTTGTCGGAAGTACTAATGGATGTAGACATCCCAGTTGAGGAAAAGGTGATGAAGACTGAGGCCATTCAAGGATTCCCTGTGAAGATTGTGGACTTGGAATCAAGGACGATGCCAAGTACTCCACCAAAGGAGAGACAACAAAGGGAGAAAACAACCAGTGTAGTAGCAACAAACACCAATAAATTGGAAGCCTAAGTGCATGCAGATGTATGATGAAAGCACACAAATTTGGATGCGGCTCATTGAGGATGCTAAATTGAAGGACATAGAACATAAAGTGCAGGCTACACAGATGAAGGAACGGAACATAAAGGACACAATGAGCACTCTACCAGCAACAGAGTGTATGGTAGCACTAGTGGAGCATAGGAAGCAGCTGATGGAGGTTAATAAGTTAATAGCCCAACAACATAACATTGTGTAGAAGTTAGAGCCACTGCAAGAGGAATCATACAAAGTGATAGAACTTACTGCAGTACAAGCAACTGTTAAGAAGAAAATACAAGTCACCGAGGAAAAAATGTAGGCACCTATGACATCGTAGATAGCATACGACATTAAAGAATAAGAATCAAAAGAAAAGGAGAAGGTTGCGACTTCTAGGTAAACACTTCACACGATTATGAAGACGATGAAGGTAGTGTAACAAAAGAGTTGAAGTGACTCAGGACATAGAGCACATGTGGCCATGACGGGGAAAATCGGTAGTGAAGATTCAAAATGATGGAAAATATACATCAAATCTCGGCCAAGTGCAGGCACATCATGACAAAGAAGGTCAAGGTACTTAGTAATTGGGTATAAAAGGAATATATGCATACCAAAGAATAGAATATATGGGTTCTTGGGTATAAGCTGCAGAAATGTATAGTTGAAGGGAAATTGTGGGGAACAAAGCAAAGATACAAGGCCGATGCTACATAAAGTAGAATTTCTATAAGATGAGAGTTGAGGAAGCCATGAAACAGAGAGCCATGGCACCACAAAATGAAGGAGTATCAGTATAGATAGAAACCTAATGAAAAGAGATGAGTGGTGGTTGGAAATCTACTCAAATTAATAACCGTGATGCTGACTATAGAAGGATGGGACTATGGTTCAAAAGGTGTTATGCAGTAGTTGGAATCCACCAGAAGCAAAGGATCTTAGCCGAAGACAACATAGCCACATAATGAAGTTGCTTGGGATGAGAAACATGTGAGTGTTGGGGGCCTATTGGAGCGGATTTTTGGCCTAGTTTTGGGAACTGCACACAAGTAGATGGATTGCAAGGTAGTCATCCTAAGGACTAGTGCACATAAAAGGAAAAATTTAGTCAGAAGTAGTGGGCACTTGTGTCGACATTGTAATGGGTTGAACCCATTCTGAAATGTATAAATAT
The DNA here is from genome assembly GCA_027924585.1 of Larix kaempferi. Taxonomy (NCBI): domain Eukaryota; kingdom Viridiplantae; phylum Streptophyta; class Pinopsida; order Pinales; family Pinaceae; genus Larix; species Larix kaempferi. The sequence continues at coordinate 41,998,055 of BSBM01000361.1, read as the reverse complement.
GTAAGGGATATTCGAGTTATATGGAGTTCTTTAATTTTGGTGTGATAATTGCTTATTTAGTAGTTGTTCTTATGCTATGTAATGCTGGAGTATTTTTGGGTTTATGAAAGAGATCTAATGCATGTTGTGCATGTTTTATAAGACTGTTCTAGATGATAATTGTAATGGAGTAGATTTGTTTTGGTGCAAATATCATATTTGTTTGTTGTGATGGATGTTTTATTTATTTCACACATGTATGTTATGTTTCTATTATTGCTTTGAATGTGCTATCAGTTGTCATGAATAAAGCATCTATTTATGCACTGTAAAGTGAATGAATTGTAGATAAATAGAATGAATTCCTAGTTTCCCTTCAGCACAATGGAAGCTTGTTTCCTACTATCCCCATAGATGCCTTGGGTGAGACTTCATCTTCTTTCAAGTGATGTCGAAAGGGACGGTATATAGGGTTTTGTTGGTGATTTTATGTTGTGACCTAGGTCTTCCCACTACACGGCAATAATATGACACCCAAAAAAAAATTAATCAACATTTTAAAAGCTCGTATCGTTTATGGTCCATCAAGCTCTTCAGATTCAATGAAAGGAAAATATGGAATTATATGATAATTGTTGAGTATTTGTAGCTTCGGAATGTATTTCCTATATGTATATTGTATTCCTATAGATATGTTATTATTCCTCTATACGGAAGAGTTTGTATTCCTATAGAGATGTTATTATTCCTCTATACGGAAGTGTCGTCATTTATATTGTAAGTGTCGTAACTTATACTTGATGGGTTATTAGACCACCTTATTGGGGTCGGCCCTGTATAAGTCATGTGGGTTAAAGGGTTATTAGACCAGCCTATTGGGGGTCGGCCCTATCAGCATTATGTTATGTGGTTAAGTTAAGGCTGACCTAGTAAAGGTTATTAGGCAAGTCAATTCAAGTATAAATAGAGTGCGGGAGGCACTCTATTTGATCATTCACTTACTCACTCTTACACTCATTAGAGAGTGGCGCACTAGTGGAGGAGGAGAAGCTGCTACTAGGAGTATATCTCTTGCACTTGGGTTGTATCATTGCTCTATATATCTCTGAGGAAGTTGCATGGTTTTTCACCTTCTTGGTTTTCCCCGATGAAACTCTGTGTCTCTTGTGTGCTTGCATTATTGTGTCCATGATTGATATGCTGTAGATATGCTATATATGTTATTCTCTCAGTTAAGATCCTAGATCAGATTGAAATTTCTGAAAAACTAACATGGTATCATAGCTATCCTGAAAGAAGGCATGATATGGCATTTATGACACTTGTTGCGCTTGTGAAGCTAGGGCTTGATATAGAAAAAACCAGTCATCGTAGTACTTTCGCTATAAATCCATTTCGAAAAGGTCTCAGGATCTAAAAATCCTATAGCTCGAAGATAAGATCCCCATGTACCTTTTTTCCAAAGTACAACTTCTAAGTCGCTGTACTTTGTGATTTATGATCAGTACAATCTAGGGTTTTGGCCTCTTCTAGATCTCAGTCATAAATAGGTGACCTAGGAAAAAAGGTCACAACTTGGGCTAGGAAGCTCCAAATGAAATTGCGTAAAACGTGGAATGTAGGGCATAGACTGTAGTTTCTTAGGTAAGTTTTTCAGAGGCTGAAACTGAACTAGTGAAATGTGGCACGCCGTACAAGTTTGCTCTCCTGTTTTATCCCATAAACAGGTCACATTGCGACACTTGGAATAACTCTCTCTCAGAGAATCAAATTGAGGTCAGAACTATGGGGTTGGAAAGATAACAGGTTGGGCTACCACGGGAAGCATTTTCAGACCCTGTAGATCTGAAATTTTGGAGTTACACCAGAAACAATTAGGTGCATATTTATCTCAAAACAGAATTGGATTTTGAGCACCTTCATTCATGGCTCTGGGAATATAGGGTTTCAGAGAATGTTGGAATTTTTTGTATTGGAGACCATGGCCGGATGCTCCTCATAAAAATTGAAATTTAGAGACCAAGATCGAATTTTTTGGTTGGGCAGAAGGCCGGGCTTAATCAAACCCTAGTTCAAGATTTTGATCGGAAAGGTGGAAAATTAGGGCTTCTGCAAAAGTTGGAATTTCGGAATTTTGTGACCACGGCTGGAAGCTCCTCAGAAAAATAAAAGTTTAGAGCTTTGGATCAAACCTTTTGGTTGGGCAGAAGGGTGGGCTTTATGAAACACTAGTTTGGGATCCTTTCTAGAAGATCTGGAAGTTTCAAAGGCAATTTTGAGGGGTGAAATTTTGCAGTTTTCAAATTCTGAGTATACCAGCTTGATCAGCTCATCAAAGCGCATCTTTCTATCCTTTTCAAAGTTTGAATTTTTAGGGTTTCTCTGACAAACCCTAATCCAGCTCCAGATCCAGTGTCTGCAAATCAAGTGGATTGGATTAATCCTAGAAGAGAATGGATTGGTCACCTGCATAAGTGAAGAAGTTCCAGTTTTAGAGGGAAATGAGGCTGAGGCCTTACATAAGAAGATTACAAGCAAACTCGACAGGTATGCTTTGAAATATGTTCATGATTAAGTTTATGATATGTTTGTCCTCATGTTATTAAGTTTACTAACAATCTTGACTGATTTTAGACCTATCGTATCACCCTAGTAAAAGTATGAATGCATGATAGAAGATATTCATTAATTAGGGTTATAACACTTATGATTGTACTAATGCATTGTGGTGTTGTATGAGGTTGATGTTGTCCGCTAACATGAAAGGTACATCAAGAAAGACAAATCATGTTCTAGTTCAAGAACATATGACCATGGTGACATGAAGACAAAGATTCATCCATTATCATGGATCACATAGAAGCTCTACTTATGAGGTATGTATGACTTGGTTCTATCTATGAGATATGCAGGTTACTAGCACAAGTCATTGAAGAGAACAACAAGACATTATGCGGGTATGTTAGACATAACTAGCTAGCATGCTAATCCAGGCATGTTTTTCCTATATCAAGTTAGAATCCTACCTTGTGTTAGGATCTCTTATATAAGTATGCATGGCATGATTGATAATGATTATTCATTGAAGTTAGTAATCATGGGTTTAGGAATATTATGCTTCTTACTTTGATTGATGATATGACTAACCAGAAAAGTCCTATGGTCAAATAGGAATATGCATGAGTGAAAGAATTGTTATAAATTATATGTGTATGAAATGATCTTGACCATACATGTTTAAGATTACTTAGAATCATAATGTTTTTTTCAATAATATTAAGATTATACTAATGAATGTATGTATGAGACTTCGAGGATAACACAATGATGATACTAGTAAGTATGCATAGTGATCAAGGATGGATATAAGTTCAAAGATAGGTAATCCAGGAAGCAAAGATCAAGAGGGAGAACACTCCAGTAGTTCCTGCAAGGAAGCAAATATTGAGAGGGAGTCTACCCTACAACCAAACAAAGATAAGTATTTGAATTGTCATTTCTTATATATTTGTTTGTTTAAATAATATTGTTCAATGATATATATGCTTGTGTTCCTAGACTTAGGGTGTGTGTTATGCATATTAGAATAATTGCATTAGTGAACAGTATACTACTAATATGCATGTGATGGGTAAGTGGCCTATGGCACTGTACAACATTCCATTGCTACCTATATAGAATGAAACCTCTTTGCTGACATGTTGGGAGTTGTGCACACTCTTAACAATGTTCTGGTAGAGATTGGAAGGCATCTACAAAGTTACGGGATATGGATAAATGTTGTATTGAAGCATTGGCTAAGATTATTTGCATGACTGTATGACATATTTATTTATGTGTAAGAATTTGTTCTGAAAACTATGAGATGTTTTCTAATCATGCAATTTAACTTGTTTTGTAGGAAAGATCGTATACCATCACCTACAAAAGAAGGACTACAACATTTGTTCAACAACAAAGTTATCTATTGAATATATTGAAGTTCCTAGGATTCGGGAAGAATGCCATGATCGAGGAGTAGCAGTCGATCATGAAGAATGATGTTTGGAATGCAGTCCCAAGACTTGAAAGGAAGTCTATTGTGACTTCCAAGTGGATCTATAAGATCAAGCATGCTGCAGATGGTAGCATAGAAAAATACAAAGCGAGGTTTGTAGCTTGTGGCTTCTCTCAGAAAGAGGGAATAGACTATGAAGAGACTTTTGCACATGTATCCAGATACACTTCCATCAGATCAATAATTGCTCTGGCTGCAGTGATGAAATGGAACATACACCAAATCGATGTCAAGGCATCTTTCTTGAATGGTGTAAGTCGAAGAGGAAGTGTATGTGGAGCAGCCACTTGGTATTGAGACACATGACAGAGAGTCATATGTGTGCAGGTTGAAGAAATCCTTGTATGGATTGAAGCAAGCTCCTAGGACTTGGTATGGTAGGATAGACAACTTTCTATCCAGTTTGGGCTTTACTAAGAGTAAAGCATATTCCAACCTTTACTACAAGGTTTAGGAAGGAAGGCAATCCTGTGATACTACTCTTGTATGTGGATGACCTGTTTGTAACAGGTGAAGATAGATTGATTTTTGACACGAAGAGGAAGCTTGCTGCCGAGTTCGAGATGAAGGAATTAGGGATGATGCACTATTTTCTAGGCATGGAGGTGTGGCAGAGTGCAGATGGAATCTTCCTTGGACAAGGGAAGTATGCAGTAGAGATCCTGAAGAGGTTCAGGATGATGGACTGCAAGGCCATGGCCACACCTATGGCATCGAACCTAAAGCTTCTGTGTGATGCTTCATCTGATCCGGTTGATGTCACTGTGTATCGTCAGATGATTGGGTCCTTGATGTACCTGACGAACACAAGACCAGATATTTTCTTTGCACTGAACACATTGAGCCAGTTCCTGACAGATCCCAAAGGTGTTCACCTAGTTGTTGTAAAGCATATTCTGAGGTACCTGAAGGGTACAATTGATTATGGGCTCAAGTATGATGCGAATTAAAAGTTTAACCTGTAGGGTTATGTTGATTCAGACTGGGAAGGAAGTGCTGCAGATAGGAAGAGCACTTTAGTGTGCTACTACAGTATGGGATCAGGTGTGATCTCTTGGTTTAGCAGGAAGTAGTCCCGCATAGCACTGAGTACAGTTGAAGCAGAGTATGTTGCAGCTTGTTCGGCTAGTTGTGAGGCAGTATGGCTAAGGAAGCTACTGTCTGAGTTATTTGATCTCCCGTTGGATGCTATTGGTATCTTTTGTGACAACCAGAGTTGTATGAAGCTGTCTAAGAACTCGGTGTTTCACGACAGGTCGAAGCACATTGAGATCAAATATCACTATATCAGGGATATGGTGCAGAGAGGAGTAGTGAAGCTCCTGTATGTTGCGACGGATGAGCAGGTTGCAGATGTTTTGACGAAACCACTCACCACAGTGAAGTTCGAATACTTCAGAGAGAGGCTTGGTGTTCTTCAGATTGACGACACTTCGAGGAAGAAGTGATGGACACATTTGCTGGAGCCATTCCAATCATGGTGAGAGGAGGATCCTTCCCATGGCTATGGATGTAAGCGTTGTATGATGAGCATCAGGACGATGCTCCAGTTACTACTCTGTATATGCATCATGTTGGATGCTTGTTATGATCAGTTGGATCATGTATATGTATATGCATCATGTTGGATGCTTGTTATGATCAGTTGGACCATATATATGTATATGCATCATATTGGATGCTTGATATGTATCAGGTGGATACATTGTATGATTAGGTAGATCATGTATGATGATATGTATCAGGTGGATACATTGTATGACCAAGATGATCATGGATGATGAGATTTAGGATGTTGCTCCAGATGATATGCATCAAGATGATTCTATGATGATGATCAGGAAGATCATGCGATGATGACATACATGAGGACAATGCAGTGACGATGATTAGGATGATCATGTGATGATGACATGAATTAGGACGATGCAGTGATGATGATCAGGATGATCATGTGATGATGACATGCATCAGGACGATGCAGTGATGATGATCAGGATGATCATGTACATCAGGATCATGAATGGTGAGTATCAGGTTGATACTTTATGGTTGTGGACAAGTTGTGCAGACAAGCATATAATATGGCCCTGGGAGGTTTGTAGATACTCTTTTGAGGTTTTTCCTAGGCATATAATATGGCCCTGGGATATCTGGAAAATGCTCTTTTCAAGGTTTTGCTTGGGGGGACATATAATATGGCCCTGGTGTTGGCTTGGTTTTGCAACCAAGCTTAGTGCAATGGGCACCTATCAACAAGTGATAGCAGTTTCAAATATTGAAAGCAAAAAACAATTATAAATCTGAATATGAACTAGCATGTGCATATAACAAATAAAATTTTATGAAAACGATTCAAGAACAAGAAATAAAAAGCATGAGTATTTTGTATTAAGATACCTCAAATGGTGAGGATTTGTGTTGAGCAACTTCCAAGGTGAGTAGCTCCAAGCTCCAAAGGTCTCTTCTCCAAGATTTCTACAATGGTCAAGAACTCATGAGAGATTTTGACAGCATGAGGATAGGATGATGGATGGATGGAAAGTGAGGAGCCCCTACCACATTTTTATAGTTTTTGGTGGTGGGGAATACCATTATGGTTTTGAGGAAACCAATGGTATTGACCAACATGGTTTAGGTACATTTTCCCTCCTTTTTCCTTTTTTGAATATTTTGAATATTTTTATTCCCTTTTTAATATTTTTGGGAATTATGGGCCCTTTTTAAAGGTTTTTTTATGCTTTTTGAGGAAAAATATTCATTTTGAGGGGAAAAAGGCGTGTATTATGGTCTTTTTGTGACCTTTTGATGGCTTTAGAGGCTCAAATGGTGGAAAAGTGGACAAATGGGTCATGTGAATAAGGAAATGAGCTAGTGAGCACTTTTTGGGTATTAACAGATTGCCCCCTAATGTGTGAGGGAAAGAGCTCATCGTATGGCCGATAGACATCATAGTTCTTTTGTCTTTTTTCTAGGGTTTGGGGAAGAGAAGAGACCGGTTGGATACTGGATCCACGGCCCTTGGAAGCTGCAAAACAAACAATATTACATGGCCTCAATATGAATGAGGAATAATCTCTGATAATGGACGAGTCGGGCATACCCATGCTCGTATCAAGACATATACACAACAATTAATCCCAAGAAGGGGGACCTGAATAATACATAAAAAATCTGCTGGTACATCATGATGGTCCAAAGGGGGACACTATTTTGGGATGTACTCATGATCATGACATGATTGATCTCAATAATTGATACACTGGAATAAAGCAACAACCATTTTGAAGAAGGTCTCAGAAGGGTTGATGAACTGCTGAATCTAAAGGTGTCCAACATCTGTAGGGACTCAATGACTCTGAGTCAACTTTGAGGAGTATATGTAACTGTATACTCGAGGGAGTATAAAACCGGGGTACATCTGAATACTGTCGCCATGCGCAACCCGGATATCTATAGAAAAAATGTAACTGGTTGTTTCCATAGGTAGACTCTCAAATGTGGAAGAGTCGGGTTGTATCTGGGGTCTTCAACCAATAACTGAAAGGACCAATACCCTGTGCGAGTCTCAACGATGCGATCAAGGTGTTGAAGTCGATAATGTGAGAAACAACCATTTGGAGAGGCACTTAGGACTCTTCTCGAAATGATTCGTAGGCACTTATCATAAATGGTGATGAGTCCAAGACACAGGGACCTCTAGGTCTATCCTCTGGAATAAATTTGGTTGTCGTCAACAGAGGGAGACCAGCAACTAACAAGGCAATGATGTTTCCTTGATAGGAGCGCGAGGTGTAGAACTGAAGTGTGGTAGTACTGATGGTAGGACTGACATACTTGTGGGGATGTTAAGTAACTGGGGTCATAGAGTGGGTGGACTCAAACTTCCTTTGTTCAGAGCATGATGACATGGTTGACCTAGCAGCGTAGGGAACTGACTTGTAGGTGTGGGAATCATAGCTTTTAAGGACTTAAGGGTATGTATTAACTCGGGGGGGGGGGGGGGGACGAGCTGATGGGTGCTGTCAAGGGGTTCTCAGGGTGACATACTGCAGAATACTCTGAACAAAGGTGACCAAAATGGGGAAGCTGCCATATGAGTAGATGTGATCTGTTATGGTGCCGAGAAGCACCATTGGGTCCTTCTTCGTAGTTTTAATGAGATCCAAGAAGTGATAAAATTGTGCTTTGAGATGGTACTGTCCTGTGGATTTTGTGAGCCCAGGACTGTTCGTGCTCATGGGTGCTTTCATTTTTAAGGAGTCTGAAAACGATAAGAAGATTCTGCAGTGGTTGTGAGTATCGTCCTGTGGGTTTTTACGAGCCCAGGATGGTGATTGCTCGTGGTCGCTTTCATGTTTAGAGAGTCTGAAAGTGGTAAGTGGACTCCATTGGTGTTCTTTTTCGTAAGTTAGTCTCCAAGGCCCGAAAAAGCATAAAATGATGCAAATGGAGAACTCTTCAGCCGATGTGACTAGAGTATTCCTTTTTCTTAGTTAGTCTACAAGGTCCAGAAAAGGGGTAAACTTATACCAGGTAGATGCCCTTTCAGATACGTTTAGCGAGCATGAAAGGAAGCAAGGTTGCTCGACAATCTTTTCATTGGTTTAGGAGTCAGAAAAGAGCTTAACAGAAACTCCCTAAGTGCCTTTTTCGTAAAAGGGATTGCTCGGCCCGAAAAAGGGGTAAAATTATACCGAACAAAAGGGGATTGATGAGAGCGATAAAAGGTCTCATGCATCATCACAAGTGTGGAATACTGAATCCGGTGACATAAATATTGTCAAAAAGGGGGGCAACGACCAATGTGGCACGCAAACCGAGGTGATGAGTGGTATTTTGAAAAAAAAATGCCTGAAAATTATGGGGTGAGAGTGAGAAATGATCTCAAGCATCATCATGAGCATGGAAAACTGAATCTGATGATATCAAACCTGTCAAAAACGGACGACGACCGATGTGGCATGCAAATCGAGGCGACAAGGGGGCATGGGAAAAAATGCTCAAAAAATATGGAGGTGAGAGCGAGAAATGATCTCAAGTGTCATCAGGAGCGTGGAAGACTGAATCCGGCGATATAAAACCTGTTAAAAATGGAGAACGGCCGATGTGGCACGTAAACCGAGGCAACGAGGGGGCATGGGAAAAATGCCCAAAAAATCATGGGGGTGAGAGCGAGAAATGGTCTCAAGCATCATCACAGGCATGGAAATATGAATCCTGCGGTGCAAATGGTGTGAAAAACGGAGGTCATAAGGACTTCAGAATGGTAAAAGGAAATAACTAGGCTAAAAAATGGCTACAAATGAAGGTGATCCCACCAAGCCAAGGATGTAGTGGTGGGGAGAAATAATGACCCGCGGGGGCGAAATACTATGTGTATCGAATCAACTCAAATGTACAAGTGACACGTGACCTCAAAAATGGTTGAGATCACGAATGTGAAAAAGTGAGCAGGGTTAATGACCTGCCCCCATATGATGTGCATGGGGTTTGTGATTGTGGATCACATATGTGTTGGTTTGAACGATGGGCTCATTGAGTGTTGAGATAGAGGTGATGGGGTAGGGTCAAAATGATTGATCATGCCCCCTATCCCAGGTTCGGAGTAATCTATTATGTCCCCGAACTCAGAGGTGTCAATGCGGTGCAAATGTTGTCTTAGAGAGGGATCAAGAGGGCATTGACCAACTACTGGAGGGGGGGTGTACCATGAGGCTGTGGGCCATGGTGGCATACTGAAGTGATGATATGATGGTTGGGGATTCCCCTTGTGGGGTGGATTCCCCCAGTATCTCCGACGAGAATCACGATGATGATGAGTAGGAAAGGTTTTGGGCCTGCCCCCATGTTGTGGACATGTGGTTTCCTCGTCGATTTGAAAGGGTTGAACATGTGTGTCAAAGGGATCAATGGAAGGGGCCGACCGGACAGAGGGGTATCCAGTGGAAATCATGTAAATGATGTTAATTTCTTTCGAGGAGGAAGATGGTGGGGGATGAATTTCCTCAATGAGAAGAGGGGATATCTCTAGGTCGACGTTATTCAACTCGTACAGTGCTACTCTATAATCTGGGAGATCGGGGAAATGATGTGAATAATGGCCATAAATGCCGCATATCGCACAAGGGTGGTTAGTGCGGAGCGTTTTGTCGCAAGGGTGAGGAGGTGGATCAAGTCTTACCACTGGAATTCCGGTGTCGTCATCCAACATATTCATGTGTTCATGGAGTGTAGGTAATTGTGGACATTGATGAGTGGCATGGCCTACGTTGTCACACAATGAGCACTTAGGGGGAATGCGAATAGTTGGGGGGTTTTTAGCTACCTTGGGGGTTGCTGGGGGGGTGCGAGTTATGAGTCCAGTGTTATAAGTTGGTGGGCCTCTGCCCCCTGTGTTCCATAACGGAGGTGGGGTGTTACTAGATGTTGATGCCGTAGTCACTATTGGGGGTGGTCTGTTTTGCAGATGAGTGACCGGAGGGGGTGGGTGGTTGGTTTTAGGGATAGGTTGTACCGGTTTTAAAATAATAGTCGTACTCGGCGGGGGGCTCGGATCAGGTAAGTACCATACAGGTAGCCCTAATGTTAAGCCAGGAAGGTTGAGTGTAGCCATTACTGGCGAACTGACAACTCCAGAAAATGGGAACAAGAACGAGATAGTATGAATTGGCGTTGTGCCAATATGAGTAGGCACTGTGGGTGTTTGTGGTAGTGATGAAGGCTGCTATGTGGTGTGCGATAGGGTGCACAAATCCGATGTTTTTGTTATCGGTAAAGGTGGTGAGATCCATGGAAATGTGGAAGTCATAGGTGACTCGGCGTATTATGGTCTTTTGGTGACCTTTTGATGGCTTTAGAGACTCAAATGGTGGAAAAGTGGACAAATGGGTCATGTGAATAAGGAAATGAGCTAGTGAGCACTTTTTGGGTGTTAACACCTGGGAGATCCGATAGGTTGGGATGTGTGCCCGTAATAATTCCCGGGATGCTCTTGCAAGGTTTTGTCCTATGGCATATAATATGTCCCTGGGAGATCCGATAGGTTGGGCTGTGTGCCCCTAATAAGTCCTGGGATGCTCTTGCGAGTTTTTTCCATGACCACATGTAATATGGCCCTGGGAGATCTGATAGGTTGGGCTGTGTGCTCACAATAAGTCCTGGGATGCTCTTGCGAGGTTTTGGGGTGATCACATGTAATATGTCCCTGGGAGATCCTATAGGTAGAGCTGTGTGCTCGTAACAGCCTGGGATGCTCTTGCGGGGTTTTGTGGTGAGGTCACATATAATATGTCCCTGGGAGATCCTACAAGTAGAGTTGTGTGCTCGTAACAGCCTGGGATGCTCTTGCGAGGTTTTTTGTCGCATGTAATAAGTCCTGAGGATTCCACAGTATGGCCAGTGATGAAGACTTGCAGGTGGTGGGCCTACATCCAGTATGAAAAATTACTGGCTCTATAGAACTTCCTATGACAAGTAGATCGGATATTTATTGAGATAGCAGCAGCAGTGACGATGATGATGATTCGATGATGATGATCTAGTGACAATGATCCAGAGAAGAAGACTTGTGCTAGAAGACCTGTGTCGAGAAATACCTTCCTAGTTAAGAGGGAGTGTTGATGTATTTGAAACTTCAGAATGTATTTCCTATATGTATATTGTATTCCTATAGATATGTTATTATTCCTCTATACGGTAGAGTTTGTATTCCTATAGAGATGTTATTCCTCTATACGAAAGTGTTGTCATTTATATTGTAAGTGTCGTAACTTATACTTGATGGGTTATTAGACCACCTTGTTGGGGTCGGCCCTGTATAAGTCATGTGGGTTAAAGGGTTATTAGACCACCCTATTGGGGGTCGGCCCTATCAGCATTATGTTATGTGGTTAAGTTAAGGCTGACCTAGTAAAGGTTATTAGGCAAGTCAATTCAAGTATAAATAGAGTGCGGGAAGCACTCTATTTGATCATTCACTTACTCACTCTTACACTCATTGGAGAGTGGGGCACTAGTGGAGGAGGAGAAGCTGCTACTAGGAGTATATCTCTTGCACTTGGGTTGTATCATTTCTCTATCTATCTCTGAGGAAGTTGCGGGGTTTTTCACCTTCTTGGTTTTCCCCGATGAAACTTTGTGTCTCTTGTGTGCTTGCATTATTGTGTCCATGATTGATATGTTGTAGATATGTTGTATATGTTATTCTCTTAGTTAAGATCCTAGATCAGATTGAAATTTTTGAAAACTAACAATAATAAAATTTAATAAAATATAATTTCAACAAAAAAAATGATACCTATGGGTAATAATAAATACCTTGAAGAATAATCAAGCAAATGCATTACTTCTGCCACTTCCTCTAGATATTCATTTGTAGATATGTTTCGCGGAGTAATTGGAGTCATAAATTTTATTAATTATATCTATAACTTCAATTACTTTGCAACCTATATCTCCAAACAAATAGGACCCTTATCATCTATAAACACTAATCAAACATTTATTATATCTATAACCCGTTTCTATTAGTCCCTCACTAAATTTATATGAAACAAAGGCAATTAAATAAGTTGTGCTTTGTTTCATTTTTTATACTTATAACAATTGGAGATTCTTGAGTGAGCTATGATCTCTCGATCGATGGTTTTCCTAACCCTTGATCGATAGTTTTACTTGTAATCTCTAAGTACCTATGTGTGTTAGTCAACGGGTTGAGATGAACCCCTCATATCGTATCTCTGCATTCCATTCTTAACTACAAAATTTGTATTGATGACTACATATGAGAGGATCTAAGTCTATTATTTATGTGTGCTCCAACGCACTCATGACCAAACTCACTGCAGATAAAGATTCCACTCGTGACCAATATCACTACAAAATTTGTATTGATGACTAGATACAGGAGGATACCAATCTGTTGCTTCCACATGCTCTAACACACTCATGACCAATATCACTACGGGTAAATATTCCTCACAGTACCATTCATGTGGAATCTAAGTCTCCATACGTAAGTAAAGATTCCACTTTGTTTTGGGTTCTCGACTTATTAAGTCATTGAAATTTCTAGTTTCAAGTATTGTTGTTTGTGCTCTTTTGGTGAGTGCATGGTACTTTCATCCTCTAGTGGTGTCACTGGTCAAGGAGAGACATTTTAAACTCTGTAGCTAATCATTGATATCGATGTTTCACTCTTTCTATGATATTTATTGATAACGTGTACATCATATACATGATTTCCAATCAACACATGTTTGTGGTTGATTTAGTTGTCATCTACGACAACTTGAAGTTATCACATACGATGAAATTGTTAACCTAATGAGATATAGTGTAAGAGTGTTTAGAAAAATCCAATCCTTATATTCGATGAAGCATAAAATTTGATACTATGTCCTATAGATATTGCTACCACACTTTAAATGTTTTAAGAATGGCCTTCAAATAGTTTGAGTTTTTAACCTCATTTGTGAACTAGCATATGCTCTCTTGGAAATATTCATTTTATTTCCATTTTATTATCATTGTACTCTTTGAAAGCACCAAAAAAAAATTATTGCTGGGACTTAGACTTGTAGAGAGTTTATTGCAGTAAGAGATTATCATTTTTTGTACTAAATTGTAAATGGTGGTAGAGACTGAGACCTACACCTAGTATTATTTGCAGTATTGATTTCTCATTGCAGAGTGTTTCATCAAAGATGCATTCTTTGGATTCCATCATCATAATAGTGCTCATCGAAAAGGAAAACTACCTAGAATCTTTAAGGGAGATGAAGTTGCACACGCTCATCTTCAACGATTTGTGGGAGGGAATCTATGAAGAAGCAACCATTGAAAGAATGGAGTGTCCTATATTTACTGCACCAAAACTGTTGATGTATATGTAACTTCGGAATGTATTTCATCTGTATATTTTATATATATTTATTGTACCCTTATAAGAGATGTGTTATTCCTCTATAAGGAAGTGTCGTCATGTGGATTGACAAGTGTCGCAAGTGTGTGTACTTGCCGATGGGTTATTAGACCACCATATGGGGTCGGCCCTGATTAATATATATTATAATGTGGATGTACTCAAGTAGACAAGTCGGCCCCAGTAGGTCACTGGGCAAAAAGGTGAGTATAAATAGAGATAGGAGATCTCTATTTTACTCACTCGGAAAAGTAACTATCTCTCTCTCTGAAAAGTGGCGCACTAGTGAGGAGGAGGAGGATCATCTGCTAGGAGACTATCTCAGTGTTATTTGGTTGTATTTTGGTTGAGCCATTGCTCTCTCTATCTCTGAGGAAGTTGTGGGGTTTTTCACCTTAGGGTTTTCCCCACGGAAACTCTGTGTCTCTTGTCTCTATGCTTTTGTTTCTTGTGATGCTTGTGATGCTTGTCATATTATGATTGTCATGCATTGATTTACTGTAGATGTTCTTCTCTCAGCAAAGATCCTATAGTATTGTGAATTAATACTAAAAATTTAACATGGTATCAGAGCTTAACTGAGAAGAAGACATTTTGCAGTGACGGAAGCTTGTATTCCTTGTTTATTGGGTTTCTCTCCATAGATTTTTGAAATTCAGTATAGTAGATTGGATCTACTCATCAAGGCGCATCTATCTGTCCAATCAGAATTCAGTTTCGAGCATTTTCAGATTTGGCCCTAAAAATTAGGGTTTCCACAAAAATAGGAATTTCTGGAAACTGAAGGCACAGCTGGAAGCTCCTTGCAAAAATAGAAGGTTTGAGCTTTGGATCGATATTTTTGGCTGGGTAGATCTCTGGGAAACTCAAACCCTAATTCAGGGTTCTCCTAGTGAACCCGGGAGGACAAAAAGGCAATTTTGAAGGGCAAGACTTTGCTGATCTCAATTTCTGAATGTACTAGGCTGATCAGCTCTCCAGGGCGCATCTTTCTATCCTTTCGGAATTTTGAAATTCACATTTTGAATTTTTAGGGTTTCTCTGAAAAACCCTAATCCGGGACCAAATCCAGTTTTCAGCACTTCAAGTGGTAAGTCCTAAATCTTTTCTATTTCCATTTGAAGTACTCTTAAAGATGTCTCTCCACACCAAGCTTGAGGATAAGCTTGAAGGGGCTGATAACTTCCGAGCCTGGAAGTATAGGATTGGGCTAATCCTGGAAGAGAATGAGTTGGACTCATATGTGAAAGAAGACATCCCTATCCCAGAGGATGAAGAGGCCAAGGCATTGCACAAGAAGAACTTGGTCAAGGCAAAGAGAATCATTGCTGATTCTATCAAAGACCATCTCATACCCCATGTGTCTTCTCTCAAGACACCCAAGGAGATGTTTGAATCCTTGACCAAGCTATTTGAAGGAAAGAACATAAATCGGAAGATGACCTTGCGGAACCAATTGAAAGCAGTAAAGTTTTAGAATGGAGAAACCATTCAATCTTACTTTTCAAGGGTCTCTCAGATCAAGGAATAATTAGAAGCAGTAGATGAAATGGTGGAGAATGGTGAGGTGGTGATGACTACTCTAAATGGCCTACCCAGGTCATGGGATTCCTTTATTCAAGGAATTTGTGCAAGGAAGAAGTTGATCTCTTTCAGTAGAATTCGGGAAGAATGTTCTCAAGAAGAAGCTAGACTTATAGCTCGTGAGGAAAAAATGGGAGGAGAAGATCAAGCTCTTGCAGCTCACACCAAAAGAAGCAAAACCAAGAAGGATCTCTCTCGCCTCAATAGATCCCATCAAAAGAAGAACAAGAAAGACCTAAGATGCTTCACATGCAATGAGAAGGGTCACTTTGCTTCAGATTGTCCTAAGAACAAAGAGGATAATAACAACTCTAGTAAGAAGAAGAAGGGAAGCAAAAGAAGGTTTCATGCTCATGCTGCCGAAGATGATGAACCCCCAAAGAAGAAGGCTAAGGCAGAAAGTAGTAGTGATGATGACTCATCAAGTGAAGAAGAGTATGTTCTGATCTCTGCACTCACTGGTACCATCTCCCATGGTTGTAATGATTGGTTGATTGATAGTGGGGCTTCCAAACACATGACTGGGTTCAAGGAATATTTTGTGAACCTTTCTGAACATGAATCACCCCATAAGGTGAAACTTGGGGATGATTATCAATACCCAATCAAAGGAAGTGGTGAATCCTCTTACAACCTAGATTCTGGAAAATCTCTGAAGATGAAGGAAGTCCTCTATGTACCTGGGCTCAAGAAGAACTTACTCTCCATCTCTTCTTTATATGCAAAAGGTATGAGGGTTGCATTTGTTGATGGGCAAGTACTAATGTGGCCAAAGGGAAAGACCATAGATGATGCAGTAGTGATTGGAGAGCAAGAGGGAGGTCTGTATAAATTAAAGGGTCAACCTGAACATGCCATGGTTCATGAATCCATGGAGCCAAGTGAACTTTGGCATAGAAGACTTGCTCACATGCACTATAGAGCACTTCCAATTGCAAGCAAGGCTGTAGAGGGTCTTCCTGAAATCAAGACCAAACATGAAGGTGTTTGCAAAGGATGTGCAAAAGGTAAGAACATTAAGAAGGCTTTCCCAAGCAGTGAAAGCAAGGCAAAAGACATCCTGGAAATCATCCACTCAGATGTATGTGGCCCTATGTCTTCCAGTTCCCTGAGTGGGTATGTTTACTATGTATCATTTATTGATGACTTCTCCAGGAAGACTTGGGTATACTTCTTGAAGGGCAAAGATGAGGTGCTTGAGAAATTCAAGGAATTTAAAACCTTGATGGAGAATCAAACTAACAAGAAAATCAAGACATTCAGATCTGACAATGGTGGAGAATTCACCTCAAATGACTTCAAGAAGCTTTGCAGTGATTCAGGGATTAAGAGGGAGTTGACTGCTCCTTATAATCCTCAACAGAATGGAAGAACAGAACTATCATGGAAGCAGCAAGGGCAATGTTGCATGACCAGGATCTTCCTATGCATCTATGGGCAGAAGTAGCTAGAACAGCTGTATATGTGTAGAACAGAACACCCCACAAGATATTGGACAACAAGACACCAGAAGAAGTCTTTTCTGGTAAGAAACCTGAAGTCAGCCATCTCAGAATATTTGGTTGTCCAGTATACACTCATGTCCCAAAGGAGAAGAGGACTAAACTAGATCCTTCAGGAAAGAAGGGCATCTTTGTGGGTTATAGTGAAAGCTCGAAGGCTTACAGAATATATTTTCCAGGGTTCAAGAAGATTGATGTCAGCAGGGATGTAACATTTGATGAAAATTCAGCATTCATCAAATCAAGAAAGGCACCTACTGAAGTCTATGAAGAACCTAAGGAAACAAGATTTCAGGACACTACCATGACTGAAGCAGTTCCAGAAGTTGTTCGTGAGTTTGAAGATCCACAAGAACCTGTAGATCCACCCCGTGAGGATAACTCTCACAAGAGGAAACCTGTATGGGCTAGAGAGCTCATTCATGATGCAGAAAGATTTGGCATTCCAGAAGAAGAACACAGAGCAAAGAAGAGAACCAGATCACACACCAGTTATGTTGCCTTACTCTGTGACATTATGAACAAAGAGCCTTCCAGTTATGAAGAGGCAGCAGAAAAGAAAGAATGGAAGGATGCTATGGTTGAGGAATACCAATCAATAATGAAGAATGATGTTTGGGATGTTGTCCCAAGACCTAAAGAGAAGTCTGTTGTGACTTCCAAGTGGATCTACAAAATCAAGCATGCTGCAGATGGCAGTGTGGAAAAATACAAAGCAAGATTCGTAGCTCGTGGTTTCTCTCAAAAAGAAGGAATAGATTATGAAGCAACCTTTGCACCTGTAGCCAGGTATACTTCCATCAGAACAGTGCTTGCCCTGGCTGCAGCAATGAAATGGAAAATACACCAGATGGATGTCAAGACTGCTTTCCTGAATGGTGTAGTAGAAGAGGAAGTATATGTGGAACAGCCACTCGGTTTTGAAATACATGACAGGGAATCTTATGTATGCAGATTGAAGAAATCCTTATATGGCTTGAAGCAAGCTCCCAGAACCTGGTATGGTAGGATGGACAGTTTCCTATCTAGTTTGGGCTTTACCAAGAGTAAAGCGGATTCCAACCTTTACTACAAGGTTGAGGAAGGGAATCCTGTGATTCTACTACTATATGTGGATGACCTATTTGTGACAGGAGATGACAGACTGATTGCAGATACCAAGAGGAAGCTTGCAGCTGAATTCGATATGAAAGACTTGGGAATGATGCACTATTTCCTAGGTATGGAGGTGTGGCAGAGTGCAGGTGGGATCTTCCTTGGTCAAGGGAAGTACACAGTAGATATCCTGAAGAGATTTGGGATGATGGATTGCAAGGCCATGGCCACACCTATGGCATCGAATCTGAAGCTTCTATGTGATGCTTCATCTGAGCCAGTTGATATCACTATGTATCATCAGATGATTGGGTCCTTGATGTACCTGACGAACACAAGACTAGATATTTGCTTTGTTGTGAACACATTGAGCCAGTTCCTGACGGATCCGAGGAGTGTTCACCTAGTTGTTGTAAAGCATGTTCTGAGGTACCTGAAGGGTACAGTGGATTATGGGCTCAAGTATGAAGCAAATCAAAAGTTTAACCTACAGGGTTATGTTGATTCAGATTGGGCTGGCAGTGCTGCAGATAGGAAGAGCACATCTGGGTGTTGCTTCAGTATGGGATCAGGTGTGATCTCTTGGTTTAGCAGGAAGCAGTCCTGCGTAGCACTGAGTACAGCTGAGGCAGAGTATGTTGCAGCCTGTTCAGCTATTTGTGAGGCAGTATGGCTACGGAAGCTACTGTCTGAATTATTTGATCTCCCGTTGGAGGCTACTGGTATCTTCTGTGATAACCAGAGTTGTGTGAAGCTGTCCGAGAACCCAGTGTTTCATGACAGGTCGAAACACATAGAGATCAAATATCACTATATCATGGATATGGTGCAGAGAGGAGCTGTGAAGCTCCTGTATGTTGCGACGGACGAGCAAATTGCAGATGTTCTGACAAAGCCACTAGCCAGGGTGAAGTTCGAGTACTTCAGAGAGAGGCTTGGCGTTCTTCAGATCGAGGACACTTCGAGGAAGAAGTGATGGACACATTTGCTGAAGCCATTCCAAGCATGTTGGAAGGAGGATCCTTCACATGGCTGTGGATGTAAGCGCTGGATGATGAGCATCAGGATGATGTTCTGGTTTCTGCTTGGATATGATCAGTTGGATCATTTTTATGTATGTATGTACGCATCATGTTGGATGCTGGATATGATCAGTTGGATCATTTTTATGTATGTATGTACGCATCATGTTGGATGCTGGATATGATCAGTTGGATCATTTTTATGTATGTACGCATCATGTTGATGCTGGATATGATCAGTTGGATCATGTGTATGTATTTTGTATATGCATCATGTTGGATGCTTGGACCATGTATCTGTATATGTATCAGGTGGATACATTGTATGATCAGGTGGATCATGTATGGTGATATGTATCATATTTGTATCAGGTGGATACATTGTATGATCAGGAGGATCATGTATGATGATATGTATCAGATAGATACTTGGTATGCATCAGGTAGATGCATTGATGATCAGGTGGATCAGGTATGATGACATGCAGCAGGATGTTGCAGTGATGATCAGGATGATCATAGATGACGAGCTTCAGGATGTTTCTCCAGATGACATGCAGTAGGATGTTGCAGTGATGATCAGGATGATCATAGATGACGAGCTTCAAGATGTTGCTCTAGATGACATGCAGCAGGATGTTGCAGTGATGATCAGGATGATCATAGATGACGAGCTTCAGGATGTTGCTCCAGATGACATGCAGCAGGACGTTGCAGTGATGATGATCAAGATGATCATGAGTACATCAGGTGATGTATGGAGAGTATCAAGTTGATACTCTGTGGCCGTGGATCAGGTTGTGCAGATGAGCATGTAATCCGGTGCCCTGGGAGATTTGCAGATGGTCTTTCGAGGTTTTGCCTATGGCATGTAATTCGGTGCCCTGGGACATCTGGCAAATGCTCTTTCGAGGTTTTGCTCTGGGAGGACATGTAATTCGTTTCCCTGGGAGATCTGCAGATAGTCTTTCGAGGTTTTGCCTATGGCATATAATAGCGCCCTGGGATATCTGGCAGATGCTCTTGCGAGGTTTTGTCCTATGGCATGTAATTCGTTTCCCTGGGAGATCCGATAGGTTGGGCTGTGTGCCCGTAATCAGTCCTGGGATGCTCTTGCGAGGTTTTGCCATGACCACATGTAATTCGTTGCCCTGGGAGATCCTATAGGTAGAGCTGTGTGCTCGTAACAGCCTGGGATGCTCTTGCGAGGTTTTGTGGTGAGGTCACATGTAATTCGTTGCCCTGGGAGATCCTATAGGTAGAGCTGTGTGCTCGTAACAGCCTGGGATGCTCTTTCGAGGTTTTGTGACGCACGTAATAAGTCCTGAGGATTCCACAGTATGGCCAGTGATGATGAAGACCTGCAGGTGGTGGGCCTACATCCAGTATGAAAAAGGACTGGCTTTGTAGAACTTCCTATGACGAGTAGAGACAGAGATTGGTTGAGATAGTAGCAGCAGTGACGATGATGATGACGATGCATCGATGATGATGATCCAGAGAAGAAGACTTGTCTAGCAGATCTGTGTCGAGAAATACCTTCCTAGTTAAGAGGGAGTGTTGATGTATGTGTAACTTCGGAATGTATTTCATCTGTATATTTTATATATATTTATTGTACCCTTATAAGAGATGTGTTATTCCTCTATAAGGAAGTGTCGTCATGTGGATTGACAAGTGTCGCAAGTGTGTGTACTTGCCGATGGGTTATTAGACCACCATATGGGGTCGACCCTGATTAATATATATTATAATGTGGATGTACTCAAGTAGACAAGTCGGCCCCAGTAGGTCACTGGGCAAAAAGGTGAGTATAAATAGAGATAGGAGATCTCTATTTTACTCACTCGGAAAAGTAACTATCTCTCTCTCTGAAAAGTGGCGCACTAGTGAGGAGGAGGAGGATCATCTGCTAGGAGACTATCTCAGTGTTATTTGGTTGTATTTTGGTTGAGCCATTGCTCTCTCTATCTCTGAGGAAGTTGTGGGGTTTTTCACCTTAGGGTTTTCCCCACGGAAACTCTGTGTCTCTTGTCTCTATGCTTTTGTTTCTTGTGATGCTTGTGATGCTTGTCATATTATGATTGTCATGCATTGATTTACTGTAGATGTTCTTCTCTCAGCAAAGATCCTATAGTATTGTGAATTAATACTAAAAATTTAACAAAAACCACCTACAACAGACAAATATCTCTCCATATGGAAGTAAAAAGATAAGAAGATATATGTTGATTGTTTCTTTTGTAAGTAAACAAGTGATTCATCATATATTGCCTATTAAATATGCATATGAATAAATTGAAGGATTTATACAACTCACACTTAGAATTAGAACTCATACAAATACTAGTGAAGCTCTTCAACCTTGAGTAAAAGGATAATGATCCAATGGATTTAGCATTTAAAATCAAATCCATCATGCATGACATGATTCCACTGGTGTAAACATAGACCTTCCACTCATAGACTTTATTAAGGGCCTATATCCTTCATATTCATACTACCTTGAATCCCTGCAAGACGGTGGTCAAATGAAATCCATCACATTTAACATGTTGGTGGAGAAGATTTCAAAATGTGAGAAAACATTCAAAACTAAGACAACTCGGCCTACTTAAGAAACTATCTGTCTTGCTTAGAAAGAGAAGAAACAATCTGATGGTTCGTCTAGAGGAGAAAGTAGTAAAAGAGGTTGTGGATGAAATAATTTCAAAGGCAATGGGGGTAGACTTAATCAAGATAAGATATTTCATCGTCATTGTACTAACTAAGGAAAGGATGGACATGATGGATATCATTCTTGGGATCCATGGGAAAAGATGAAATATAAGCATGACCAAAATAATGAAGGAAAAGGTAAAACTCAAGAGACTGGTGAAGCTCCTGAATATTCTGACTTTATTGTTGCACATTGTAATGCTAGTGTTAGCACTTAGATTTTATTCCGGTTGTAAGAAAATAAGACCTAAGGTAACCTATTTCAAACCAAACTTTAGGTAGAAGAACTAGCCATTTTCTCTACCAGAGAGGGCTCTCTCAGGATATATATATGAAGGCTAAAATATACAAAGGTTTCCTTAAAACTTCTCAAAAGATATTTTCTGGTCGAAAAGGTAAACAAGAAACATTGGGCATGGAGTCAAAGCCTTCAACATGTATAATAAACCAGCAAGAGATTTTCACCATAAAGATTTTCACAGAGGCAAGATAGTAATCATGTTACAGTCAATTTGATTTTTCAGGCGACATAGAAAGAAGTAAAGACATTCCATCAACAACAGGTATCTATCCAGGATAAATCTATTGTCAACTTTGGAGAATAAAATGGATATTTAAATGCAAATAAAATGAGGCATAACCAGTATGAATCTCAAGTTATTTCAAATGTTCATTTAAATATAGAAGAAAAACACCATGGGAGATATAACGAAGAAGATAAACATGCACATATAAGGATAAGGAAAATAACAGACTGCAAGACTGATTATCTCATGAATCTCTGTATCAAAAAATAGGTATCATCACTGTACTGCTTTTATTTCAAAAATAAACTTCAAAACATACTTGTTTCTCAAAAATTTTCCAACCCCTTCAACAATGACCTCCATTGTTTTTTATACAAAATTTTCAGAAGAAGCTCCACATAACTGCTTCTTCTAACTAGTAATTAAAAATATTTAACTAAAGATAACTGTCTTCGAGTAACCCATAACTGTCTTTCAAATAATATTACAAGTTTAAAATAAAAAGTCTTTTTGCCACTTTGCAAGACTTTTGGATATCATCATTTTTGCCACATGGCAAGAATTTCAAATGCATTTAAGTATGAACAGAATATCTGGTCTTTCCGTACTTCTCTACATAATTCCACTGGTCAGCCGTGGGTAGGTCATAATTTGTCATTTCTTCCACCAAGACTCGCATCTCGATATGACCTGCATAAGAAATAGGAAGAAGGTTTGCGCAAGTTAAAATCAGCATATTTAAAATTTCAAATTCCCCTGACATTTTCTCCATTAGAATTTTTCCTGTGAGCATGTGATCTAGCTGCTGGAATTTTCGGTGATCCATCCTGATATCAAACAGTAATCTTTTATAATCAGCTGGAGGAATTAATTCATTATTTTCGTTCCAGAAAGCTGGGAATCCCTTGTTCACTAACTTGTCAAATTGCTTTTTGAACTGGATTACTTCTTTCCTTATTTCTCCTGCTTTGGCCTCGATGTTTTCGATATGTGAGTATTTGCCCAAGATTCTTCTGGCCCAAGTGATGACAGAAATTCTGTTTGTAATACTCATGGCTGTCAGATCTGCCTCGGATAAACTATTTAAAAATGTTATTGCTCTCTGGGCTATTTCTTTCGGTTTTCTATTTAAGCTTTCCCTGACTGCCCGGCAGCTGTCAAAGGCATCTTTGGCTACCTTTTCTTTAACTCTTATATAATCCAGATACGGCCTAAGTTTTTCAGCTTCTTTAATGATCTGGTCCCACACCATATGTTTACATCCCTGCATAGCAGCTTGTCCTGTTGCATGAGCAGCCAATCCTTTATTATTACTGCTCAATTCTTGATTATTTGCCTGCAAAGTTTTTATTTCTTTTTCTTTTGCTTCATTTTCTTCTTTTAATTTCTGTATTTCTGTCTTTAACAATTTGATTTCATTATCTTTTAAACTTATTTGTGACATTGCTTGTGAAATTCCGTCTACACTGGTCTTCTCTTCTTCCGAGCCTGTCTGCACTTGTTGCTGACTGTTCTCTGCTAATTGTTTTCTCGCTGCTGCCAACTGTTCTTCCAAAATGAACCTTTCTTTTTCCCAATAGTCCTTTTCGTCAGACAGCTTTAACAATTTAGCTGTGACATCATTGACTTCGTTAGATAACTCTTCTTTCTCTTTTTCTAATATAGTCAATTCTGCACCTTGAATGAGTACAGCATCTGGAATTTTTAACTTTCGTCTCAATGTTAAAATCACCTCTTCCTTCTCCTGGAGCAGTTTGGTAGCTGCAGCTCCATCTTTATTAGTTAAGTCCATTTGTAGCTTCTTAATTTGCTGTTGTCGAGATTTATTCTCTGCCTTTTCTTGTCTCAACTGATTATTTAATTTTTCTACTGAATTCTTTAGTTTGTCTGCTCTTAATGTGGCCCCCAAATAGTCTGAGTATATAACCTCCCCAGCTTGTCTATGTAACAAAATTTTGTCAGGGGCATTTATCTTTGACAAATCCACACTCATCTCTGAGATCTTGTTTTTGGTCACAACTGAAAATTTTAAAGAATTTTCTTTGATGTTCCTGCTGGTGAATAAGCTTACTTCATTACTCGATATATTTCTGACCTTTGGAAACAATAGACTTGTTTGTTTCGTAGATTCCTGTTTGTTTTTGCTATGTTCATTAAATACGTCCATGAAATTTTTGGGTCTATTTACATCATCCCCTACAGGGGTCTCTTCAATATTGTATTCCCTCACTGTAACCTCTGGTATTTCATTTTCTGTAGCTTTTGCTTCTTCTGAAATGGTCGTCAATTCCTGTGACTCATCAGTTTTCAATCGTTTTCCTTTTTCTGTCTCTTCATCATCGATGATCATGATGTCCTGTATAGGTCTTTTGGACCCCACTAATGCAGTATTGATTTCGCTTTCTGTTTCTGCCATTGCTTCTTCCAATGACCTTTCTTTGTCGGACTTGTCTGGGATAATTTCTTCTTTGTATTCGAGCCAGTTGGCTCTGTCTGCCATCCCTTCAACAGTTTGATGATTCAGAGCCTTAATACGATGCTCAATTCTTCTTTTGGATATGATATTTAATGGGTCATATTCCAAGGCTGCATCTGTCTCGAAATTCATGTCTTTTAACAATTTCTCTATATATACAGCAGCGTTCTTATTCTTTATTGTAAACGGACCTAATGTGAAAGGGTACTTAATGTCCGTTGCTTGTCTGTGGACTAAAAAATTGTTATCTTCTACAATCAATTTCTGTCTTAAAAACTCCAAGGCAAAAATCCTCAAGGTGAGGAATGCTGGTAGCACATAGGGTTTATGCTTGAATCCATACAATCTGACCACTGTACTATCTTTTGATAAAAACCAGTCTCCTGTAGCATACTCTGTATTTAGTTGCATTGATACCTGCATTTCTGGCAATACCCTAGGCATACTTTTTCCGAAAATCATCTTAAAGATCGTCGAGAGCATGTAATTGATGAAATTGAAAATATTGTTTTCCAGTGGAGTCGCGAAAACAATCTCTGGGAACTGTAATTCTTCCTGGCTGGATACCATAATCATTTTCATTAAAAATGCTTGAAACCTGAAATGTCTGTGCGTGGAAAAATTGACCATCTGGTCATGCATCCTTTCGGCTATGAAAGCTTCAAAACTT